>CM042168.1:9944364-9956864 GCA_023376005.1 Doryteuthis pealeii | reverse complement strand
TTATTTTTATTTAAACCTCAATTATTAATAAAATTGTTTTACATTATTAATACGGTTGACCATATCTGCTTACTAATAACATCCAATTGTATTCATATGTACAACAAAATAGCGGTTTATAGTGTGAACGGGAAGGCTAATTTTCATATGGACATTAAAAAATTTGATTTGAATAAATATGTGCTTAGTATTATTGATTTCTAATTGTTTGGTTTTATCTTAATGAATATGAGCAAAAATATCGGGTATAAATCTTAAAAGAAATCCATTAACAAGAAGAAATAACTGTAATTTTATTTTTGCTTCCTATTTTAAGTAAATAGTTAAATTAGGAAAATTTAGCAATGAAAGACGGGAATGATGGAAGCGTAAGTCGCAGTTGTTCTATTTTTCCATTATACGGATAACTGATTAACGCCTTTCAAGATGATAACATAAAAATAATTGTTAGGAAACTTGAAAAAAAAAAAAAAAAGAAAGAAAAATAGTGTTATAATTCCATAGATTTATATATACTCAAACAAGAACAACAACCACAATGTGGAACATGTCAAACACCTTTGACAGTTAAACACTTATTCATTGAATGCAGGTTTTTTGCTCACATCAGAAACGGTTATTTTAAAGCAAACAATATGAAAGATCTGTTTGAAAATGTCAACATGGAGGATATTCTCTCCTTTTTGAGGGAAATAAAATTATACCATAGAATGTAGACATGAAACAAATCAATACCATAAAACATAATCCCCAATAATGCTAACACATTGTTAAAACCAATTACTAAAAAGTATAAATATAAATACACGATATGTATCACTTCCTAACCGTTAGGCATGACATAACCACAGACGGGTTGATCTGCCGTTAAAATCAATAAACAAACATAGATTTTGTCAGAGGTAAAAGAGAAACTTTTTTCTTTCTTTTTCTAACTGTACTTACTGATAACTAAGTCGTCACCCATCTAAAGTACTGAACAGGCCCATCGCTGCTTAACTTCGACGATCCGGTGGGATCCGGTGCTCTGGGCGTGACCTGGACCCTATATAACAGAAGTCTAGACTTGTTCTTCTTGTGAATCTCTGCACCAACAAGGACGTCTGAACTGAGAGAAGGCAAACATAACCTTCAGTAAAATTATGCCTAATGTTACGTCTACCAATTACGTTCAAACGACGACAAGAGTTATTTATTTCAATCTAGAACACGAGCTGAACAGCTATTTAGGATTATTTCCGCTTGGGGGTCTTCAGATTATTCGCAACAATTTGCTGAATTCTTTACCAGCCCAGAGAATATTGTTTCAAAACCACGTGACTGTCACCAAGCTAAAAATAGAAGCCCCGCGGCACGCAGTGACAGCAAGCTAGTCGTTCTATAACTATTTGCTAGAGCACTGTTCGATTTTCTCAATTGGCCTATAGTTCTGTTCAGAGGTGTAGCATAAGTTTTGATCGCCCTGGGCATTTTGATAAATAGTCTCAACACCACGTGACTGTCAGCAAGGTAAAAATAGAAGCCCCCCTGGGCACGCAGCGAGAGCAAGCTAGTTTTTGCTTCCGTTTGCTAGAGCACTCGATTTTCACGAGTGACTCTTAGTCGTGAGCTGGTCACAACTAAGTGTAGAAATGTTTTGAGCGCCCTGGGCATTTTGATGAATAGACTTAACACCACGTGACTGTCAGCAAGATAAAAATATAAGCCCCAGTTACGCAACAAGAACAAGCCAGTATTTGTCGCAATGTTTACTAGTGCAGTAAGTTCGATTTTCACGAGTAACTCTCAGTCATGTCCAGTGGTGTAGCATAGGTTATGTGCGCCCTGGGCAATTTCAACATCACGTGACTATCACAAGGCTAAAAAACAGACACCCCGGGCACGTAGCGTGGGCAAGCTAGTCTTTGCTTCACTGTTTGCTTCACTGTTTGCTAGAGCAGTAAGTTCGATTTTAACGAGCCACTGTTATTTGTATCCAGTGGTGTAGCATAGGTTTTCAGCGCCCTGGGCATTTTACTAAATTGTTTCATCACCACGTGACTTAAAAGAATATTTTCAACAATACATGACTGTCGACAAGCTAAAAATAGACGCTCCGGACACATAGGGAGAGCAAGCCAGTCTTTGTCTCACTGTTTACAAGAGCAGCAAGTTCGATATTCGCGAGTGGCCCGTGCTTGAGTCCAGTGGCGTAACGTAGGCTTTGAGCGCCCTAGGTAATTTAATAAATATTGTTTCATAGACGCCCTGGGTACGAAGCAAGAGAAACCTATTCTTTGCCTCACTGCGAGTGCAGAAAGTTCGACTTTCATGAGTGGCCTATTGTTGTGTTCAGTGGTGGTGTAGCATAGGTTTTCAGGACCCTGGGCATTTTAATAAATACTGTTTCAAGGCCACCTGACCGTTACCAAGCTAAAATATACTACCCGGACACAAAGAGAGCAAGCTAGTCTTTATCTCACTTCTTTGCTAGAGGAGCAAGTTCGGTTTTTACGAGTGGCTCATAGCTGTGTCCAGTGGTGTAGCATAGGTTTTTTGCGCCCTGGGCAATTTAATGAATATTGTTTCAATACAAGTGGATGTTGCCAAGCTAAAAATAGACGCCCCGGGCACACAGTGAGAGCAAGCAGTAAGTTCGATTTTAACTCTTCATTATGTCCAGTGCTGCAGTGAATGCGTTGAGTGCCCTGGGTAATTTAAACAGAAATATATATTTGAGGAGCGAAGGATTTGAATAAATCTGACAAAATGTGGTTGAGAATAGAGGAAAGTATTGATATAACAACACAGACAGCTGAATTCATTTGATATTTCACCTCATTATTGGATGAAGTTTCTTCAGAACTTTATTGACATAAGTACTTGTACATTCTGCTTTTATAGTGAAAAGGTGATTGGGTGAGGAAAGTCAGGTGGGGTTGGTGTGTAGGGAAATGGTACTTTAATTTTTCATTTTTTTTAATTGAAAAATAAAATACCATTTCAAATCCCTAATAGAGCTCAATGTAAGATAATTAATAAATCAAATTATATACAGAGCAATATTTACAATTTCAATAAGAAAGAAAAACTCAACAAACTGTCATTTGGCTATTTAAATTCATTTTGGCCAGTAACTCCATGGCTATCTGATGAGATTGGGCTCATTTATGGAGTTACCAGCCGAAATAAATTTATAATAGTCAAATGACAGTTGGTTGAGTTTTTGTTTGTTATCAAACGTGTGTATATTCTTTGGCATAAAATAACCCAACAAGGGCTGACACGCCGTAAAATCCAACCAACAGCCAGTACATAATGATGCAAACCTTTCTAAATATTTTTCTTTAAATATTTTTTTAAAAAAGCAACAACAATAACAAAAAACAAAGACCCAAAAAAACTCCGGGGTATGGTTTCATTTTGTCATTTTATATTTCTTTATCCAACAATTTTGGCAGCCCTCAAATTTCGTGCCTGAGGCAATCACTCCTCTGGGCATCGCCCATGCGACGCCACTGGTTGTGACCCATGTTTGCGCTAATGTGAATTTGCAAAAAGTAGCGTGCGAAATATGTTGATTTGATTCACTCTATATTCATATATATATATATTTTAAGAATGGAAAGGAGTAACCTACTCGAGTTTCATCGATTGATTCTTCAGGGTTACTTTAAATTAATCGAGTTTACGATTAATCTTAGGTGTTATAAACAAGCCCGTTGGAATGGGACTTAAATTTAGTACTAAATTTATGTCCCATTCCAACGGGCATGTTTATAACACCTAAGATTAATCGTAAACTCGATTAATTTAAAGTAACCCTGAAGAATCAATCGATGAAACTCGAGTAGGTTACTCCTTTCCATTCTTAAAATAAATGTATGCACTACATTGTATTGAGCACTTTGTATTTGTTTTTTCTCAACCTTAACCTCTGGATATTGTGCGCTTCCAACGATCGTTCTTATATCCACCGGTAAGTTAATACTTATACATATACAAATATATATATATATATATATATATATATATATATATATATATTTATCTATCTATCTATCTATATATATATATATATATATCGGCTAGAAACCACAAGGTTCCTAGTTCGATCCCGGTCCTCGCCAACTCAGCGTATGAGTAGCACAGGGATCTGTGCGGTAAAGTAAGGAGCTGATGGTAGGTGTGGCGCTCCACCTCAGACGCAAAAAACAATCTCCTTGGTCTGGCGCTAGTGAAAAGGGGATAGACTCTGTCGCTGTTTGACTGATACCGACTTTATATATATATATATTATTATATACTAGCAAATATATGCACCCTCCGGGTGCAAGTATTTAAGTTTTGATATAATAAAATATCATATTAAATTAGAAAGGCTAATGAAACTGACTAAGAATGCAGATAAAAAGATCTGCAACAGAGGAGGTATAATCTAAAAATAGAACAACTTTGAAACTAACTATTCCATCATTTTCCATTACTCCCCTTTTTCATTGGTAAATTTTCCTAATTTAACTATTTAGTTAAAATAGGAAGTAAAGGATAATATTACAGTTATTTCTTCTTGTAAATAAATTTCTTTTAAGATTTATCCACGAGATTTTGTTTATATTTCTTAAGATAAAACCAAACAATTAGAAATCAATAATACCAAGCACATATTTATTAAAATAAAATTTTAAATATCAATATGCAAATAAGCCTTCTCGTTCAAACTGTAAACCGCTATTTTGTTGTATATATAAATACAATTGCATGTTATTAGTACGTAGATATGGTCAACAGTATTAATAATGTAAAACAATTTTTATTAATAACTGAAGGTTTAAAAGAATGAAATCATGGAGAATTTGACGTAAATAATTAAGGGAATTGTGACTTGAGTAGTAATATAGTTTCGGTTACAGACAGAAAAACACACAATCTCCATTATAATAAGATATATATAATTCCTCTTATTTCTCCCATATATATATATATATATATATATATATATATATATATATGTGTGTGTGTGTGTAATAGATACAAAACACGAACAAAGATTAAACAAAGGTCTTTGTGATTCATTAGACCATAGTTCTGCCCTGTTTTGTCTTGTCGCTTTTGTTTTTGATTGCAATCCAGTTTAATTTTATGCAATAACCTCGCGACCCAATGACATACATTATCTACAAAGGCTAGGTACTAGTTTCAAAGGCGTAGATATGGGAAACGTACTCATCGTACCGAACGCGTATGAATTTGTGCTTCGCCTACTAACCCCCCCCCCTCTCACTCTCTCATTAAACCTCCCTTTGTCGTTTTTTCAACCGTGTCGAGTCGACAGTTCATTTCAGGGATTTAATCAGAGATTTTAGCAAATAAAATTACTGAAGACAAAGTTAATGATAATATACGAATACCCACTTTAAGGCTATTATGAATACATCGTTTCGGTCTTTGTCCAGAATTGCCCACCGAGGAAATATCTTCAGTAATGTGTGTGTGTGTGTGTGTTGTGTGTGTGTGTGTGAGTGGAATATCAACTCCCATGGGTTATTTAATGCCAAAATTGGATTCATTTATAGATGTTTGATTATAATCAAAACTATTTATATATTCAAGGTTCCATTGTAATCGTTTTTTAGGGACTCCAGCTCTCACTGAAGAGATACAAGACCTGAGAGAGAGAGAGAGAGAGAGAGAGAGAGAGAGAGAGAGAGAGAGAGAGAGAGGGATGAGAATGAGAGTGTGTGAGTGAAAGAGATAGAGAGAGAGAGGGGGTGAGAATGAGAGAGTGTGTGTGTGTGTGTGAAAGAGATAAAGAGAGAGAAAAGGGGATGAGAATGAGAGAGAGTGTGTGTGTGTGTGTGTTTGTGTGAGAGAGAGAGAGAGAGAGAGAGTGAGAGAGAGAGAGAGAGTATACCAAAAAAAAAGATTTTACTCCTTATTTCTTTGTATACTAAAAAAATTCTGTAGTTTTTTCTATTATTGTTATTGTTATTTTATTTTGTATTGGAAATAATAATAATAGATAGAATACATGTATGCATGGATAAACTCCTGGCCGAAACACGCGTCAGTAAAAATAAAATATTATAAATCCTATTTTATCCATTCAACATTTTCTTTCCTTTATTTTTCATTTCAACACACACACACACACACACACACTCACACACACACATACACACACACACACACACACACACACACACACACATATATAATATATATATATATATATATTAGAAAAGCTGATGAGTCCCAGGAGGGGTGTTAATATTTTGGCTATGGATTTGACACCGTTGTGAGGGGTCATTCCAATTCCGGAGATAATGGACGTAAAGGAATGTTGGTTTTGTGTGTCTTTTGGGTTCCATATATCATGGGAATAATGAGGTGTTAGTTTATTAATGTGTTTTTGTAGGATTTATCAAAATGTCTAGATTTTTGTCGATGGTATTTAAAGAAGTAGGATTATCGCTGTTTGTATATTAGTTCATTATAGTGTATTATCCAATGCATTTTATAATAAAAATCATTGTCCAATGCATTTTCATAGTAAAAATCATTGTCCAATGCATTTCATAGTAAAAATCATTGTCAAATGCAAAGCATTTTCATAATAAAAATCATTGTCAAAATGCATTTTCATAGTAAAAATCATTGTCCAATGCATTTTCATAGTAAAAATCATTGTCCAATGCATTTTCATATAAAAATCATTGGCCAATGCATTTTCATTAAAAATCATTGTCCAATGCATTTTCATAATAAAATCATTGTCCCATTTCATAGTAAAAATCATTGTCAAATGCATTTGCATTTCATAGTAAAAATCATTGCATTTTCATAATAAAAATCATCCAATGCATTTTCATAATAAAAATCATTGTCAAATGCATTTTCATAATAAAAATCATTGTCAAATGCATTTTCATAGTAAAAATCATTGTCCAATGCATTTTCATAGTAAAAATCATTGTCCAATGCATTTTCATTGTAAAAATCATTTCTAATGCATTTTTATAGTAAAATCATTTCAGATGCATTTATTTAGGTATGTCCATTTTTATTCAAGGGAGGTAATTACTTTTTTTTTTAAATTTCAAAACATTGAACATCTTTAAAAAAGAAAAAAGAATAAATCAATGAGATTGATGTACTTTTCTTTCTTTTATTTTGGAAGAAACAGGAAGTAGATGGTCAGCCATTATCGAATCGCCGTAAATGATACCCTTTTTTTTCCAAATTATCCAAATCACTAGGGCTTCATGTTTTCACACGAATATATCATAAGATGTCTATTTGGTAACAATTAAGTTAAGTTTAGATAATGCACAAGTATAATTTTATGGTAGGAATTTAGTCACTTAAAGTTCAAAATGACCGTAGATGCAATTAAATCTTGTATGAAAGCCCTCTCAAAGACTGAATCGGTATGTCTGTAGTTTGTGTTCTCAATATCGAGTAGTTAGTATATTTTGTGTAATCCAGTTGTGAATTTGATTCCAAATTGGAGGCTTCATTATATATATATATATATATATATATATATATATATATAAGATTTGGATGTTTGTTTTTCAGAGGCATTGTTGAATAAAGTATATATCATTATTCATATTTTTCTTGAAGGCAATTACAATGCGTATATCGTATAAAATTCGATAATTATAGAACTACCGGTTTCGATTTCTGTCGGAGGGAAATCGTTAGTATACATCGCTGATGAGACTTAATAAAGTTGAAACAGACTGTACGATGTTCTAGCATCGCATGATCATTTACGAAATTCACTTGTCACGGTTATTTTCTATAATTATCGAATCTTATACGATATACGCATTGTAATTGCCTTCAAGCAAAAATATAAATAATAATAATAATAATAATAATAATAATAATATATATATATATATATATATATATATATATTATTATTATTATTATTATTATTATCATAATAAAAATCATTGGCCAATGCATTTTCATAGTAAAAATCATTGCCCAATGCATTTTCACAATAAAAATCATTGGCCAATGCATTTTTAGTATATATCGCTGATGAGACTTAATAAAGTTGAAACAGTCTGTACGATATTCTACACACCGAGTGATTCTTTGCGGGATTCACTTGTCATTATTATTATCTTCTATAATTATCGAATTTATGCGATATTCGCATTGTAGTTGCCTTCAAGCAAAAATATAAATATTATCGACAATGCTTCTAAAAAATAAACAAACATCCAAAAAATCTTATATATATATATATATATATATATATATATATATACATTGCTGAAGTGGGATCCACGTATGCTTCTTAGTTGATATATGTGTATTTATATATATATATGTCTATAATGTATATTATTTGGGATTTAGTATGAAGCAAAAAGGTCACTACAAGCGGCCGTCCCCATACCACCCAAGGAGGTCACGGATGATACCACCAACATCAATAAAAGGGTATATATACAGATGCCAATATATATATATATATATATATATATATATATATATATATATATATATGAAGATCCTTCTCGGTGAAACCCGGGAATTAACTTCACTGATTCGGTTCCTTAAACCGACTCTACAAATAGGTATTTACCTAACCCATTGGGCACGGGATGGATGTGACACAAGGTCGCAGATATGGGACACTTATTATCCTGACTCATCTAGTTCGTTTTTTTTTCCCACGGTCTAAATTGTTTTGTTTTTTTCATTTATTATTTCCTTAAAATTCTTTTTTTCCATTTATATCCTTAAACTTATAATATATATATATATATATATATATATATATATATATATAATATATATATATAAATCCAAAAGTCCAGAGAAGAAATCTTCCTTACGACACAAGAGTTTAATTAAAAAAACCTGTCGCTGTTTCAAGTGTCCTTTAATGTTAGAGTCACAGAGCAAATATGTAAGTAAGGAAATAACAAAAGACTTAGAGATTTAGCATTATAGTCTATAAGCTCCCTGAAATAGACTATAAAGCTAAATCTCCAAGTCTTTTCTTATTTCTTTACTTTTATATATATATATATATATATATATATATATATATATATATAATATATATAGATAGATAGATAGATATAGATATAGATATAGATGGATAGATAGATAGATAGATAGATGTGAGTATCCAAAAGTGGTAGTAAGGAATGATTCTATATGTGATTTCTAAGACACACTGTATTATTATTGTATGATCCAGTATGTATAAATACAGTGAATCTTTAAATCACTACAGAGAGCTCAATGTATAATAATCTTTTTTAGATTATATACAGAGCAATATTTATCTTTGAAAGGAAGGAAACTTCCTTTTAAATATATATATATATATATATATATATATATATATATATATATTACTTCAAATATTTTCTCTGCGTGCTATTCTGGACAAATAACGAAACGGAGAAATGAAGAAAAATGCCTCACCGTTAATTTTCACGTATTATTATTAACTGTGTCTTCGGTAATTTATTTGTTTAAATTACTCTAATTAAATTAAACCTCCAATAAAAATGGTTAAAAAAAACCCTCGATACTAACCATTGAAATACAATTAAAATAAAACAACAACCAATTGAAAAAAAAAATTAAAATAATAAATCTTTTTTAGGATTAAAAAAAATTGTAAATGACTAAATAATTTAATTCAAAATTCCATCTAAAAATAAATAGTTTGACGTGTTTCCATTAAATACCACAATTCCCTAGGTGACGCTAGTGTTGCAAAAAAAACCAAAACAAACAAACAAACAAACAAACTAAAAGCCTCAGGACTAAATCAAAGATCTAAAAACGCTTTTAAATTATCCAAAATGGCACTTCTCAGAATAATTAAGGCGCCCAACTCCTGCTTTTCCCATTCAGCCGCGGCGAGTTGCCCAACAATGGTAATCATATATTAAGAATTGTCCTTCTCCTATACTGGTTACTATTAGGTCAATCATTAAAAATACATTTAAAAAATCATAAATGTTTTGCATTCATTAGCAAATGAAACAAAAGCAATGTCCTATCCTATAGCCGCCCTGTCGGCTAGGGCGTTAGAATATACCGACTGCACCTCTGCACATGAGTAAGACTCCCCCAGTGGGGCCACCGGTTGGCCGTGGGTGGTGACCCGTGATGCTTAAGGATAGAACCCAGGTGGTTGAGCAGCCCATGACATGCAACATGGGTTGAATAAAAAAAACATGAGTTTATAAACAAAATTGATTAGTCATTAAGAATGAATTTGTTTCAAAACTTTGTCGGCATTAAATGACCCACTGAAGTTGATATGCCATAAAACAAAACAAACCAAAACAAACCTATCCTATAGTCCACCTATCTCGGTTTGCTTCCGTTTATTTATTTAATGGCATATCAACTCCTTATGGGTTATTTAATGCTGAAATGTGATTGCACAGTTATATACTTTCAAGTATTCTATCCGATATTCCACCTATCTTGGTTTGATTTAGTTTATTTGTTTAACGGCATATCAACTCCTTATGGGTCATTTTATGCTGAAATTTGATTAATTCGTAAATGTTTGATTATAATCTATATTTTTAAATTCCAATTACAATGTTATTTTAATATTAAAAATTGCACTTTCTTATTTGAGTATGATAATTATTTGTTTGCATAGTTATATAGTTTCAAGTATTCCTATCAAATACTTATAACCTATACACAATCATATAACCCTTTAACGAGGTTAGAGTGCCTCTTTTACCATACAGTCAAAAGTAAAAGGATCTTAAATATATTATTCGATTGTTTGCTTTGATTTATTATATTTGTTTAACGGCATATCAACACCGGGTTATGTAACTATACATTTAATGTTGAAAATTTTTTTTTAAACCAAGTTTAATTGAAATTATATATTTCAATACTAACACAAACAACTGAGACTAATGTGTCTACCGTTGGGTTCAATAATAAATTTCAATGGTTAAATAAATGTATAGTAATTTGTTTTTTGTTGTTGTTTTTAAGCAATACGTAATTAAAAACAACCTTAATCCCCAAACCCCTAAAACGTAACCCAATTCGCAGAAAAGTTCATTCATACATTGTAGTTAAACTGTCATGGAACACCACCAAATAAGTTTCCGTTTTAATTTTGTCGACGATTTGCAAGTTTAACCATAATGTCTTTGTAATACGATTACACATTATTAAGTATTCTGGTCTAATACAAATAACTCACAAAGCTTTATGGTATTCCTGAGTCCTGTGTATGACGCTAAAGTGCATCTGGTGATGAGGTTCTAATTCTGGAGCTCTGTGGAGAGTGATGTACCTCTTTATTGCCATTACTCCCAGATCAACTCTGACCTAGAATAATAGTACCTGTTAGGGTCTCATCTATGTGTCAAATAGATCAGTTTGCAAGTTAATGTAAATTATTTCTACCAGTTTATTGATACACAGGGAATTATTTCTGCCAATTTATTGATACACAGGAAATTATTTCTACCAAATTATTGATACACAGGAAATTATTTCTACCAATTTATTGATACACAGGAAATTATTTCTACCAATTTATTGATACATAGGAAATTATTTCTACCAATTTATTGATACACAGGAAATTATTTCTGCCAATTTATTGATACACAGGAAATTATTTCTTCTAATTCATTGGTATACATCAAGTTAATTCGAATTATTTCAGCGAATTTGTTATAAAACGTATTCGGCATGAAATAACCCAACAAGGGTTGACATGCCGTAAAATACAACCATCTATCCTTGGTATTCCTATCTAATACTAATAATTTATGCACAATTATACATTAGGGTAGCATAAATTTACTGAAAGTAAAATCGGAGGAGGCGGTTGTTCGTAATGGTTATTGACGTAACGAGATGAACTCGGTGATCTGAGTTTAAATCCTGGACAGGGCTGTTTGTATTTCACATAAATCCGGAAAAAGTATCAATGCAACTATTCTCTCTTCATCTAGGGATAAAGAATAAGGAGACTGAGTTCTTTGCCTTGGAATAGCAACCAATTTGGGAGAAGAAAAAAACAAACTTCGAGATCAAACCAGTTGTAATCCGCTTAAGAAATGACATCGTGTCACACCCTGCTCGTTGTGGAGGGGTTGGGTAAATGCATCCTGAAAATAAAATTCTCTCCCAAGGTTACGTAGTTTTTTTTAGAATTGGTTGAGTTTTTTTAAAGGTTATTGTAAAAGTGTATACCCCCCCCCAAAAAAAAAAAATGCACCTGATAAATAAATGAATACATATGAACAGATTGAAATAGATAGATAGATAGATAGATAGATAAGAACGGATTGAGATAGATAGATAGAAAGATAGATATGAACAGATTGGTATAGATAGATATGAACAGATTGAGATAGATAGATAGATAGATAGGAACAGATTGATATAGATAGATAGATAGATAGATAGATAGATAGATAGATATGAACAGATTGAGATTAGATAGATAGATAGATATGAAGATTGAGATAGAT
>CM042168.1:9901864-9941864 GCA_023376005.1 Doryteuthis pealeii | reverse complement strand
TTTTTACTAGAGCATACAGCACTTTAAGGAGATTGTGAGTGTATACCTATCTATATATTAATGCTTTGTTCCTTAATCTTCCGACCGTTATCATCTTGCGACACCCTCTGGTTAAGAATGAGACCGTCTAAATCTTTCAAGATTAAATGCACAAAGGAAATTCCTGATTATCTGATGTTGCTTATCCATCGAATTCTTATTTCTCATGAGTGTCGTCACCTCAACTAAATAATGGACGATTACATTTTTATTAAAAAGAAAAAAGGGTAGAAAAAGTACATGTTACACAGAAAAAATAATAAGAAAGAAAGAAAGAGATAAAGAAAGTAGGGAAACGATAGAGAGAGGGATGAGCGCGCAGAAGCAATAAGACTATTCTATTTCAATCGAACATGATGAAAAGAAGGAAAGAAAGAAAATAAGATTATCATACTTTTTACTTATTGAACTATTTGCAACAGCTCTTAAGTCAACATATCAAACGTTATGATAATTGAATTATCATACTGTGGTATATCCGCAGGCCCTGCTAGTTTTGATAAGTACTTGAAATTTGCAAGCGGGCATTCACCTTTGGAAATCAATACCTTTGATAAGCAAAATTCAATTCGCAGTAATCTCTTCCCACATTAAGAGGATATGACACTTCCTGGGATATATAGAGAACATTTAGATTTCATTTTCTTTGTTTTTAATGGCTTATCAACCTTCACGGGTTATGTAATGCCAAATTCATCCTAGTTCAAGAACATTAATGTAAAATAGGCGGAGTGGCCTATTGTCGGTATCGTTGAACAGCGAAGAAATCAGTCCCCTTTTCACTAGCGCTCGATCAAAAAGATTGTTTTTTGCATCTGGGGTGGAGCGCCACGCCTACTATCAGCTCTCTACTTTACTGCACAGATCTACTCATGTATGGCGAGGTGCTACTATCGACCCAGGAACCTTGTAGTTCTCAGGAGAATGATCTACTGACTAAGCTAACCAGCCCCAAATTATATATATATATATATATATATATATATATATATGTATGTATATATATGTATGTATATATATGTATGTATATGTATATATATATATATATATATATTGAAATATTGACATTTCATCAATGCACATATACATGCGCATAATGACTTAAGTTTATATAATAATAAGCCAACTAACACCACACACATCCAAGCAGTTGGCGAGGGCCGATATCGAACACGGAACCTTGTGATAGCCTTGCCGGATGCTCTTCCAACTGAGTTAAACTATTCCTAGTAGTGGCACTATTTAACCCATAGCTGGGGATATGAAGGAGTTCATAACTTTCCCAAGGGTATTAGTCTGAAAATAAACCCAATAGCCTGACTGGAGTTTGAACTCGCTTACTCTGATGTCGTTGTCCAGTACGTTAGCCACTTCCCTCTTAAATCAGACGAGGAATTGAAAGTAGGTTGTATGTAAGCCAACACTCTTTTTTTCTTCCTTTTTTATAAGGAACTTAAACATCTGCGGATTTTGAATCCCGGAAACAAGCCACTGGAGATATCGAAGGGCGGCTGCACTTGTGGGGCAGGGAAAATGGACCATATGACCTTTAGGCACCCCTTTTTGATCTCGATTAATAAAGGACATGTTTTTCATGTTCACCATCAATATCTGGTTGTTTTAACAGATAATTTTTAGATTTAAAATGTTTTTATAAAACTAACCCCTAACCCTAACCCCATACGTAACTTCTAACAAAGTATGGATCTAATCCCACTGTCGGTTAAAACTTGTAAAACTTGTAAAAATGTAATTAGATATTTGGGCCATATTACCTTTAGGTACCCCTTTTTGATCTCATTTAAGAAAGAACATGATTTTCATTTATACCGTCAATATCCGGTTGTTTCTTAGGGGTTAGGGTTGGAGGTTACGGTTAGGGGTTAGGGTTAGGGTTAGGGTTTAGGGATAGGGGTTAGTTTTATCATTTTATATTGATTTTTTGGACCATATTACCTTTAGGTACCCCTTTTTGATCTCGGTTAAGAAAGGACATGTTTTTCATTTACACCGTCAATATCCAGTTGTTTGTTAGGGGTCAGTTTTATAATTTTTTTTAAATCTAAAAATCGTCTGTTAAAACAATATGATATTGACCATGTGAATGAAAAACATGTCCTTTCTTAATCGAGATCAAAAAGGGGTGCCTAAAGGTAATATAATAAATTAAAAAATCTATAACCTTGAAAGATTCCATTTTAGGAGCAATTAGTTTGTCAGTATGGCCTTCCAGTTTCCAATCTCTAATTTCTGTCGCTTAAAATAGGAATCTTCATTTATAAGACCGATGTTTCTTCGGAAAAAAAAATGTCTAGAATATTTTTACTGGCAGAGGATCATTCATGGCGCTTTCTGTTTTGATACGACCTCGTTCTCCAATAAAATCTATTTCCAAAATTCTGACAAATATAGACATACAATTTCTGGTCTGCCTCGAAAACAAGTCTAAGAAGATTATGTACGAATCTGAAAACCTATTTTAGCAACTTCTTTGGATTTTTCTTTCCTTTTCATCAGTCCTCACATTTTCAATGTGATATTTGGTATGGTTTGTTTTGTTTTACGGCATATATCAACCTCAGTGGGTCATTGAATACCGACAAAGATTTAAAATAAATTCATTTTAATGTATACTTGGTTTTTTGAACCATATTACCTTTAGGCACCCCTTTTTGATCTGGATTAAGAAGGGACATGTTTTTCATTTAGACCGTCAATATCCGGTTGTTTGTTCGGGGTCAGGGTTAGGGGTTAGTTTTATGATTAAAAAAAAATCTAAAAATCGTCTGTTAAAACAACCGGATATTGACGGTGTAAATGAAAAATATGTACTTTCTTAATCGAGATCAAAAAGTGAAAAAACAAAAAAAAAATTTTTAAAAAAACAGAACAAAAAATAACTTGACAAAGGTGAATGTCACCCAAAATATTGGAAAAATAAAGCAAAGCAAGGGCAAAACAACAGTTTTATATTAGAACTTTTGTTCGTTTTTGTTCCCTTTTTATATATTTCCTATGCTTCCAATATCACCGAAAACGTTCACAAGAACTTTAAATTGACACACAACTTAATTCACACACACACACACACACACACACACACATATATATATATATATATATATATATATTATATATATATATATATACGGTTTGTTTTGAATGGCTTTTTGCCGATAATTTTTGGAGAATAAGTGCTTAATTGGAGTCGTACTAATTTTTAAAATTAATTAATTAATAATGAATTAGGCGGGAATACCTATTAAATGTATGGCTAAACAAATCGAGAAAAATCAATCTCTGTATGTACATTTCGGCCTATTAGGCCTCATCAGCAGAGCTATAGATCGGAAGACCGCCTTGTGCGTGATTTGAAACCGGACTGCCAAGCTGACAGGCCGATCCCATAACCACAACACTAAACGGACCTCTTAGATTTTATGATTTGTTTAGAGTAGGTTAATATTCCACTTCTAGTGACTTTTATTACACGACGATATGATAAGTTGTAAACACGGTTTGTTTTGAATGGCTTTTTGCCGATAATTTTTGGGAGAATAAGTGCTTAATTGGAGTCGGATATATATTGTGTATATATATATATATATATATATATTATATATATATATACAGAGATGCTGACACTTTTTTGTATCCCTCTCTAGGTTCTAGGTTGTAGTTAGATACATCATCATTGATGTCTTTAGTTCATTGAGAGTTTGGGGGTCTTTTCAGCATCAGACCCCCTCGCAAAAGTCACCCGGCCAAGATTGATCATAAATGTCTCAGCCTGAATCTAATGCTTGTTAACTCGCCTGTAGCAGGTAAATTTTGTAATAGAGTAATTTCTATCATAAAGCATGTAATAAATACCACGCGCGATACCCTGTCTTCATCAGCCGCCAACCAGGGATGGTAACACAGTTTCGGTGGCTTAAGGCGGTACTGTCACCCCGACGCAACCAGAGTGAGTATTTTTTTTTAAATGAATAAATAACGTTCATTCATCTTAGCAGTTTCCTTAATTGTAGTAATATATATATTTACCAACCCCTCTGCACGAGCAGGATGTGACACAAGGTCAATTTCTTAAGCGGAGTTCAACAGGTTTGAATTCAGAGTTTTCCTTCTCCTAGACCGGTTGCCTAGCTAAGGTTAAAGAGCCCAGTCTGCCCTACTATTTACCCATAGCTGGAGGGAGAGTAGGATTCATACCTTTCCCAAGGGTATTAGCGCTAAGTGAAATGCAATTAGCACGTCCAGGATTTGAACTCGGGGCGACGAGTCCATTTCCCATGACTTTAACCATTACACCACTCGCTTCCATAATTGTAGTAATATAAGATCGCTGGACAGAAGGCGTGTATTCAAGATGCGCCTCTAATATATCGCGGCTCTTTGTATAGAACAATGAAGAATAATATCTAAAATTATAGTATAAGATATCACGTAGATGATATCATGATACAATTGTGCAGATACACTGTGGCATTGTTTGTGACGAGTCAAAGATCTAAAGTCATTTTCTGTGTGTCTAATCAAAGCCGGAAGTGACGTCAAGTTTCTTTTCTCAACAAGAACCGATATTTTATTCCCCTGCTTATCGGTTCTCACTGTGTGCCACAAGTGTGTCAGAAGATCACGGTGAGATTGTAAGGTTTCTCGTTCTAAGACGCATATCAGGGCCGGGGTGCGAGGAGAGGGCCTGATTGTGGCCTCGGGAGGGTGGGTTTCATATATTTTTTAGGAATACTATTTTAAGAAAATTAAAATATATTAATGTGGGATCCGTATCACATATCCGGTGGCATTTGTGTCTTAAGGGTCTATAAAAGAAATAATAATTATTATTTACCCAACCCGTTTAAATACCAGGGGTATCGTGATTATTGACCATTTCCTGAGGGCGGGAGAAATGTACAAATGTAAGCTGAATTTGGCTATTTTGCAAGTCTGAATAAAAAAAAAAAGTGGTCTGATGAAGCTTAGTGGGCCTCAGATACCCACGAGTGGAAATGGTCCATAATCACGATACCCCTTGTATTTAAGGCCTTTTTATTCACAAATAAATTTCCTCTGTTTATAAAAATTAAGCATTGAGCTCTCATACGGAACCTGAACTCTACAACAAACTACTGTAGAAAATAGGACCAGCCTAGAACCACCCTTGTACCAAGAAACAAAGAATATATATATATATATATATATATATATATATATATATGCGGCTAGAAACCACAAGGTTCCTAGTTCGATACCGGCCCTTGCCTACTCAGCGTCATGAGTAGCACAGGGATCTGTGCGGTAGAGTAAGGAGCTGATGGTAGGTGTGGCGCTCCACCTCAGACGCTAAAATAATCTCCTTGGTCTGGCGCTAGTGAAAAGGGGATAGACTCCCTCGCTGTCTGGCTGATACCGGAATTAGGCCGCCCCGACGACTTTACTCATGGGCCGAGTTAGGATTTAACACAAGGTCACAAATATGGGACATCCAACGAGGATTGAACTCTCTTTTCAGTAGCAATGGATCTGTGAGATTAGCTTGCTAACCATTACATCACGATAGGAGGCCATGAATGTATAAATTAGTTAAACCTTCAATCTCAAGGACTTAAGCATTCAAAATGCGGGTATTTAGAATACAACCTGGGAGTGTGTGTGAAGGGTCTCCCCCCCCCCCTCTGCAGCGAATACAGTCAGACTATTCTAAGCCCCACCGACAGGACAACCCGGGTTGGTTTGTTTTGGTTTGGTTTGTTTTACGGCTTATCAACCTCAATGGGTCATTTAATGCCGACAAAATTTTGAAATAAATTCATTCTTAATGGACACTCGTTTTTATAAACACATTATTTCTATCTAACCCATAGATGGACCCTAACAGGTACTACTCATCCGGGTCAGAGTGGACCAGGGAGCAATGCTGATGAAGGGGTGCTCCACATTCCCCAGACCTCCAGAACTAGAACCTCACGATCAGATGGAGTTTAACGTCATTCCCAGGATATGACTATCCTCAGTCACTGCCTTCTAGCACCTTTATGATAAAAAGGGATTGGGGTTGAATGGCAATTGGTGTATCCTAAAGCCCCAGTCGATGGATGCTAATGAAAAATAATACATAAAATTTGAGAAGGAAATAGGGTTTAGCTCAGTCGGTAAAGTGTTCGGGTAGGAATCACGAGGTTCCTGGTTCGATATATGGGCCCTCGCCAACTCAGCATATGAGTAGCACAGGGATCTGTGCGGTAAAGCAAGGAGCTGATGGTAGGTATGGCGCTCCACCTCAGACGTAAAAACAATCTCCTTCGTCTAGCGCTAGTGAAAAGGGGATAGACTCCCTCGCTGATTGGCTGATACCGACTTTAGGCCACCCCGACGACTTTACTTACTTAAAGAATTTTTGGTACTCTTGAACTTTCTCGACCTTTTCACTTTGGTTTTGTATTTTGGGAAGGAAGTTCAGTAAAAATTGTTATACCTTTAAAATAAGACCATTAAGCGATATGTGTTTATTGTGAATCAACTGTATCATTAAGAATTTAGTAGAAATCACCAGAATTCCGTCCTTAAGCATTGCGGGTCGGCGGGGGAGGGATTTTACTATGCTTCTTAGGAGCAGTCGATGTATTCTACAGCTTCAACAGACGGGCGGGTTACAGTCGTAGAAATGATGTTCTCCTGTGATATGTTTATATATATATATATATATATTATATATATTATATATATAATATATATATATAAGTTTTTTTTAACTGTAACAGACAATTCTTGTCAGACAGTTCAACAAAACTTGTATTTAAAAAATGCTGACAAAATACACTTATATATATATATATATATATATATATATATATATATATATATATATATCAAGGACTGTTTAATCTAAGTAAAAGCATGCATTTTTATAGCCTGTATGTGATATGCATTGCAGATTTTCATTTGACTTCAAACACACACACACACACACACACACACACACACACACACACACACACACACACACAGAGAGAGAGTTCCAAAGCTGATAAAGTACATAGCTAATGGAATATTTATTTAACGAGTTATATAATACAACTTGGGCGTAACCATTTGGGCCCCATCCAGTTCTGATATGGGTCCATGGTGTAGAGGCTAATGTGCTGGACTGCGACATACTAGTAAGCAAGTTCGAACCCCAGTCGAGCTATTACGTTCACTTTCGGACTAATACCTATTACATAACCCACGAAGGTTGTTATGCATTTAAACTAAGAAACCGAACCAAACCAAACCTCCCCTTTCCTTTTTCCTATGTAACTCTGATTGTATGTCTAACCCATAGATGGAACCCTAAAAGGTACTACCACTCCGGGTCAGAGTGGTTGTGGGAATAATGGCAATGAAGGGGTACTCCATACTCCCCAGAGTTCCGAAATTGCAACTTCAGCATTAGATGCTGTTTAAGGTCATATCATTGGACGGGAAGACACTCAGCCACAGCCTTCTTGCACATATATGCTAAAAAGGGTTGGGGGCTTGACATGGGCTTGAAGAGACCAGCCGATTGATCGGAGAGCGCCTCTCTGACTGCTCGTCTAGCCTAAGTATATATTTACCAACTCCTCCGCACGTCCAAGATGCGACACAAGGTCAAATCTTTAAGCTGAGTTTAACAGGTTTCAATTCAGAGTTTTCCTTCTTCTAGACTGGTTACCTAGTCATGGTTAAAGAGTCCAGTCCGTCCTACTATTTACCCATAGCTGGAGGAACGTAAGTTGGATGCATGCCCTTCCCAAGGATATTACTGCTATGTGAAATGCAAACAGTCTCATCCTGGATTTGAACTCTGGTCGACGAGTCCATTTCCTACGAGTCTAATCATTACATCCCACAACCTCCAAGAGTGTCGCATGTTATGGATTGCTCAGCCACCAGTTTTTAAGTATCACCCGTCGCCACCCACAGTCAACAGGTGTACCCATTGGTGGATTTTCTCCCTTGCAGAGGTGCAGTCGGTTTATTCTTCTGTCCCAGCCGACAGGGCGTTTTAGATTACTGGTCGCGTAAAATATTTATTTACTTGATATGTAATTTAGAGGTTTCCCTTTCTTTCATTAAATCCTGGTGCTTCTAAATTTAAATCCCGCTCTGTTTCCTTCATGTTAAACACTTGTATTGTTTTTTGGCATTGTTGGTCCAGAAGATGAACGTAGCATTTACCTTAGAATAAAATCCCCAGACAATAACCTTGAGGTCAAACATGGTTTGGGAGCATTAATACCTTCATTGTGGTAGGTATAAACTAGGTATACTTAATTTGTCGAAAAATCCGTGTTTTTACAATACAAATTTTAAAAGATTTACCAAAAATCAGGGAATTATCCGATTAGGAATGAACAATAAATGTAACATTAACTTTTTCAGAATACAAAGTGTGTCAAAAAGTACAAATTTTAAATCTGTATTTACCAAGATAGAAATGGAGAATGAATGGAACGTTAATTTTACAGATTACAAGGTGTGTCAAAAAGTACCGAAAATCCCGATACATTTTTGACACACCTTGTATAAGACTCATTGCTGGATGTTAAACGCACTAATAATATGGGCTTTTTTGAAAAGCAATTCTCAGTTAGCAAAATATCCTCCCAAATTGTAACAGCCTCAAACACATCCGCACCAAATACTATCAACAAGAAACCTGAGGGACCTCTTTAGGAATACAAACCCTGAAGCCTTTTTAAATTTTCTAAAAGAAAATCAACCTTTTCCACAAGATATAACAAAACATAACCGAATACCTCCATAGAACCACTGCTACAAAGACTGAAATCCAAAATAACCTTTTCTGGCATTACATGACCCACAGAGGTTGATATGCCGTTAAACAAAACTCAAACTCCTAAACTGATTGCCATACCAAGGCTAAGTAATCCAGTCTAACCTACTAATTACCCATATTTGAACCACTGCTACAAAGACTGGAATCCAAAATAACCTTTTCTGGCATTAAATGATCCACAGAGGTTGATATACCGTTAAACAAAACTCGGACCATATGACCTTTAGGTACCCCTTTTTGATCTCGATTCAGAAGAACATGTTTTTCATTTACACCTTCAATATCTGGTTGTTTGTTAACAGACGATTTTTAGAGTTTTTATTTGAAATTATAAAAATAACCCCTAACCCTAACCCTAACCCTAACCCCTAACAAACAACTGGATATTGATGGTGTAAATGAAAAACATGTCCATCTGAATCGAGAAACAAATACGGGTGCCTAAAGGTCATATGATCCCAAGACTCAAAATCAAACTCAGTCAGCAGTGGCGTAGTTTCAGTTACAGATAGACACCGTATCTACATTATAATAACTAGCAAATATATGCACCCTCCGGGCGCACGTATTTAAGTTTTAATGTAATGGAATATGTTAAATTAGAAATACTAACGTAACTAAAATGGAATGCAGATAAAAGGATTTAAAACAGAGGGGGTATAATCGAAAACAACTTTGAAACTAACTCTTCCATCATTTCCCTAATTTAACTACTTAGTTAAAATAGGAAGTAAAAAATAAAATTGCAGTTATATCTTCTTGTTAATGGATTTCTTTTAAGATTTATCCCCGAAAGTTTTGCTCATATTTATAAAAATAAAACCAAACAATTAGAAATCAATATTACTAAGCAAATATTTATTAAAAATCAATTTTTAAATATCAATATGCAAATTAACCTTCCCGTTCACACTCCAAAATGCTATTTTGTTGTATATATAAATACAATTGCATGTTATTAGTATGCAGATATGGCCAACAGTATTAATAATGCAAAACAATTTTATTAATAAATAAGGTTTGAATGAAAATAAAATCATGGAGAATATGACGAAAATAACTAAGGGAATTGTGACTTGAGTAGTAATATAGTTTCGGTTACAGACAGAAAAACACACAATCTCCATTATAATAAGATATTCGATAGGAAATTTTGATATATTGTCAATCTTGAACTTTGCTTGGATGAAGGGATTTAGATTACTGGTTGCGTAATCTATTCATTTAATTGTTAAGTAATTTAGAGGTTTCAGTTTCTTTCATTAAATGCAGGTGTTTCTACTTTAATCGAGGTGTTACAAGAAATTACCTTGGTGTTAATGGAAAACAAATGTTGACATAGCTAAGCCTCGGCTTTCTAGCTTAGTATACGTTGTCAGTTTTGTGATATATCTAGAGAATTCCAAGAATTTCAGATCCATATCTTTTTAGCTCGGGTTTTTTTTGGTTTTTTGTTTTTTTCTGTCAGGTGAAACCAGCGATAGAAACAACGGCGCGTAAAGGTAAAGGCAGGTGCGCTTTCGCTTCTTCTTCTTCTTCTTCTTCTTCTTCTTCTTCTTCTTCTTTCTTTCTTTCTTTCTTTCTTTCTTTTTTTTATTTATCTATTTTTTTAAAAGATCCTTTCATAATTTCACCGTGACGTTTTCAGATTTCATTCTGACCTATTTCCGAGGAACTGGCACCTACCTGTCAAAATATCAAGCCCACAATTTATAACTGGCAAATTGGTTTCTGATATATATATATATATGTGTGTGTATATATATATATGTGTGTGTGTGTGTGTGTATATATATATATATATATATGAGTGTATATGTGCGTGTGTATATATGTGTGTATATATGTGTTTGTGTGTACATGTGCGTATTAATGGGCCGGGTTAGTTCAGTCGGTAGAGCGTTCGGCTAGAAACCACATGGTTCCTAGTTTGATACCGGTCCTCGCCAACTCAGCGTATGAGTAGCACTGGGATCTGTGCGGCAAAGTAAGGAGCTGATGGTAGATGTGGCGCTCCACCTCAGATGCTAAAACAATCTCCTTGGTCTAGCGCTATTGAAAAGGGGATAGACTCCCTCGCTGTCTGGTTGATACTGACTTTAGGCCACCCCGACGACTTACTTACTTTTATATATATGTCAGCTTGACAGTCGGGTTTCGAATCACGCACAAGGCGGTCTTCCTATCTATCGCTCTGCTGATGAGGCATCCACACTTTTTGGCACAGTCGATAGGAAAAAATTGGTGCATCAAGGGTTGCCACAAACCAAATCAACGACCGACCTCAGGAATTTTGAATTCAGAGTTATCCCTCTCCTAGACTGGTTACCTACCCAAGGCTGAAGGGCCCAGTCTGCCCTACTATTAAACCCATAGCTAGAGGGAGACTATATGGATTCATACCTTTCCCAAGTATATTAGCGCTATGTGAAATGCCAACAGCTTCGTCTAGGAATTGAACTCGAATCGATACATATATATATATATATATATATATTCAGACGCGCTGTGAGCATGGATCTCCCATGACTCTTCCTCGTTAAGCATTCCTTTCGGCTCCTGTTGGTCCTCTGCGCGGCACCCAAAATCCGTACAAAGCTGATTAATGTAAGATTTTGTTGGTCGACCTACATTGACATTTCCATGTGTAGGTGTTATCAGTAGAACGTCACTATGTGTAGGTTGTTTCAGTAGAACACATACAATACTCATTTATTAAACAAACAAATGCTACATATCCGTGTAATAACATTAATTATTATTATAAATAATAACATGATAATTATTAGTCACAATTAAATATGGCGAATGACACCAAAATCTTCCGCCCTGTCGCCTGGGGCGTTATAATGCACCGACTGCACCTCTGCAGAGGGGTAAGACTCCCCCAATGGGGCCACCTGTTGGCCGTGGGTGGCGACCCGTGATGCTTAAGGATAGAGCCCAGGTGGATGAGCAGTTCATGACATGCAATACTCCAATTTGGCCCTATCTTGGGCAAGACGGGCGGTCGAAGAGGCCCCCTCCAATCAATCGGCTGGTCACGTCAAGCCTTAGCACCTATATAATTTTCCCAACCCTATTGCCCTTATGGCAAGCCCCAACCCCTTTTTATCATATGGGTGCTAGAAGGCGGTGGCTGCGGGTTTACATGTCCTGGGAATGACGTTAAACTCTATCTGATGGTGAGGTTCCAGTTTTGGAGGTTTGGGAATGTGGAGCACCCCTTCATCACCATTGCTCCCTGTTCCACTCTGACCCGGAGTGGTAGTACCTGTTAGGGTCCCATCTATGGGTAAATAGAAAAATGTATTCATAAAAAAATGGTATTATCCATTAAGAATTGATTTATTTCAAAACTTTATCGGCATTAAATGACCCTCTGAGGTTGATATGCCGTAAAACAAAACAAACCAAACCAAAACAAAATCTTAAAAAATGAGGACACTTAAGATAATATGCAATTTATTTCATCTGTGTGATACTGTTGTATACCTACTTGACTTAGCTCAGTCGGTAGAGTGTCCGGCTAGGAATCTTAAGGTTCCTGGTTCGATACCGGCCACCGCCAACCCAGCGTATGAGTAGCACAGAGATCTGTGATGTAAAGTGAGGAGTTGATGGTAGGTGTGGCGCATCACCCCAGACGCTAAAAATAATCTCCTTTGTCTAGCGCTAGTAAAAAGGGAATAGACTCCCTCGCTGTCTGGCTTATACCGACTTTAGGCCGCCCCGACGACTTTACTTACTTACTTATATATATGTTTTTGGAGATTATGTGCTTAATTGAAGACATACCTAATTTGAGAATTAATTAGTTATAATAAAATGAATTAGAAGTGCATATCGGTTTAAATATAAGGCGTAAACAAATCGAGAAAAGTCAACCTCTGTATGTACATTTCAGCCTTACTTATATATATATATATATTGAAAAAACAAAGGATATCATATTTACACTGTCGGATTAAGTTCCAATTTTATTTCACACACACACACACACACACACACACACACACACACACACACACACACATATATATATATATATATATATAATATATATATATATATATATATCCTTGTATATATATATATATATATATTGTATGTGAGTGCTAAACGCTTTAAAAGGGCCAAATGTTTTCCATTCTCTCCCTTTCTCTCTTTTTCCACACACACACACACACACACACACACATATATATATATATATATATATATATATATATACATATAAACAAACCATTACATCATTTTGTTTATAGTTGTCTGGCCTACTTTTGGTAAGATCACCTAAGAAGAAACACCAACAGACTTCGAGACACTAACAAAAGACAATTCGGTCAAGTCTCTCACTTTTATGAAGGGAAGTTTTATTTGTCCCCTGTAAACAGAACCTCCCCCTTATCCTCCCCCCATCTCTCGAAACAGAAAAAAAAGACACAATGTTGAATCATCATTTTGGGGGGAGTCTTTTTTTTTGTTTCTACCTACACACTTTTTTTTTGTTTTTACTACGTAAAAAGACCTTGTAACTTTCAGGGACTTGTATTTGACAGATTTTAAGCGGGAAAAAAAAAGAAAAAGATTTTAAGGGAAACAAAGAACAATAAAATACAAAAAGGATACAAATATTATACGAAAAATACAAACAATAAAATACAAAAAAAATACAAATAATACAAATAATATACAAAAAAAACGAATCCCAAAAATACATTACAATATATAAAAAATACAAATACAAAATACATATACAAAAAATACAAACAAAATACGATACAAATAATATACAAAAAATAAAACAAAATATGATACAAATAATATACAAAAAATACAATCAAAATACGATACAAAAAAATACAAAAAATACAAACAATATACAAAAAAAACAAATACAAAAAATACAATACAATATATGAAAAATACAAATATAAAATACATATACAAAAAATACAAACAAAATACGATACAAATAATATACAAAAAATACAAACAATAAAATACAAAAAAAATACAAAAATACAAACAATATACAAAAAAAAACAAATACAAAAAAATATATTACAATATATAAAAAATACAAATACAAATACATATACAAAAAATAAAACAAAATACGATACAAATAATATACAAAAAATACAAACAAAATACGATACAAATAATATACAAAAAATACAAACAAAATACGATACAAATAATATACAAAAATACAAAAAATACGATACAAAAAAATACAAAAAATACAAACAATATACAAAAAAAAAAACAAATACAAAAAATACAATACAATATATAAAAAATACAAATATAAATACATATACAAAAAATACAAACAAAATACGATACAAATAATATACAAAAAATACAAACAATAAAATACAAAAAAAATACAAAAAATACAAACAATATACAAAAAAAACAAATACAAAAAATACAATACAATATATAAAAAAATACAAATATAAAAATAATATACAAAAAAATAAAATACGATACAAATAATATACAAAAATAAAACAAAATATACAAATAATATACAAAAAATAAACAAAATACGATACAAATAATATACAAAAAATACAAACAATAAAATACAAAAAAAATACAAAAAATACAAACAATATACAAAAAAAAAACAAATACAAAAATATATTACAATATATAAAAAATACAAATACAAAAATACATATACAAAAAATAAAACAAAATAAAATAATATACAAAAAATACAAACAAAATACGATACAAATAATATACAAAAAATACAAACAAAAATACGATACAAATACAAAAAATACAAACAAAATACGATACAAAAAAATACAAAAAATACAAACAATATACAAAAAAACAAATACAAAAATACAATACAATATATAAAAAATACAAATATAAAATACATATACAAAAAAATACAAACAAAATACGATACAAATAATATACAAAAAATACAAACAATAAAATACAACAAAAAATACAAAAAATACAAACAATATACAAAAAAAACAAATACAAAAAATACAATACAATATATAAAAAATACAAATATAAAATACATATACAAAAAATATATTACAATATAATACAAAATAATACAAATACGAAATACAAATAAAAAAATAAAATAAAAACAATAAAATACAAAAAATATATTACAATATAATACAAAATAATATAAATACAAAATAAAAATACAAAAAAAAAATAAAAACAATAAAATACAAAAAATACCCAATAAAATACAAAAAAAAAGACAGCAACAAAAAACAAAACAAAAATTCATCTGTTCTAAAAAAAAAAACTAAGACTAAAACAAAATTTAAAAAAATATTCCCTCCCCCTCCCAAGCTGAAGAAGAAAACAGATAACTCCGAAGTTCAAAACAGGTATACATATATAGTTATTTACTATTTACTATTTAGCTTAGATGTGGCACAAGGCCAGAAGTATGGGGCGCCCTATGAGAATCGCACTAACTAACAATGATCTGCAAGTCTAGCTTACTAACCACTACATTACGTGAGGTGCCCAGCGGTATACATATATACCAATCCTTCCGCACTTAAATATTTATTTATAAAAAATATTTATTTATTTATTTATCTATTAACGCTCTATCACAGATATTGAGCACTCTTTTAATAACACTGTACGTTGGATTACTAACGCTTCTTCAAGTTTAATAGTGCCAACAATACACATTGATATATATATATATAATATATATATATATATATATAATATATATATATATATATATATGTATGTGTGTGTGTGCGTGTAGCAATTGAGCTCTTGTGAAAAAGCGCTTTTTGTGGCAAAAATCAACTGGACAAAACTTAAATATAAGCATATAATGAACCTGATTCCCTAACAGCTAGGCTTTGAATAACCCAATACGGGTTGTCATGCCGGTAATATCAATCAGTCTATTAATCTTTGATTATTCATCTGCCAATAACTAGAACAGGGGATCTGATATATTAAACCCACTAGCTTTTGGCGGCAAAAAGCAACTACACAAAACGTATATATAAGCATATAGGGAACACGATTCCATAACATCTATGCCTTAAATAACCCGAGACGGGTTGTCATGCCGGTAAAATCAACCAATGAATTAATCTTTGATTATTGGACTGCCAAGGGGATCTGGTATATCCGACCCACTAGCTTTTGGTGGTAAAATAAGCGAAAGTTATTTTTGGAAATTCTGAGAGACGTCTTTTTCTATTTTTAGATTTGATAAAACATGTGGGTCAGGTCAGGGACTGTATATATATTATAATCATATTCAAGAACTGTGGAAACTGATGTCTATCACTGTCCCCACCCATTGAGATTTGCCCTTTGCTCTACTCGCGTAGAAAACACAGCCCACACCCACCCGCCCCACCAACCAACACGTATTGCAAATTGGTATAATTATCTGACAATATCTCACCACCTTTTTCTTTGGGTGGCATTGAAAATAACAATGGTTACCTTAACAATTAACCCAATTTGGAGGGTCGTCTTGTAGAGCAGGGGTCTCAAAGCTGAAGTGCTCACAATAGTAGGCATGAACATTCAAAGTATGCAATTCCCTAACCTCTACCAAAGGTATTAGTCTAAAAACAAGGTATTTTTTTTTTAGTGTTTTTTTTTACTGCCTTCTTTAAAATTTTATGCTTCAATGTGCTTCTAATAGTGTGATATTTACCGAGCTTGGCTAGCAGAATATTACTTGTGAGCTTGATTCTCACAGAGTGCCCCATAACAAAGCTAAGCACAGAAAAAGAATAACTAAAGTCCTATTACTCATATAGATGACCACTTAAGCAATAGCAGGTACTGTAATCAATGGAGCCCAGAAAACTGGTGCTGATAAAAACGCATCTCCAAGAAATCAATTTTTTTAAAGACCCTGGCAGTGATTAAATCTGTTCTATATTAAGTGCTTTCAACAAGAAATACAAGAAACAATTGGGGCATTATTTCCTATATTGATATCTATTATTAATAATGGAGATGCGCTTCCGGTTTTTGTCTGTAACAAAAACTACGCCACTGCTTACGTCATATTACACAAAATCGTCATAACATAGAATAAATACACTCAAAATTTGAACATGCAGCATTAAACAGTCCTCATTGTTTTTTTAAACAAGTTTTAATAAATACATGACTGGTATTATATATCTATATATAGTTTGTTTTATTTTAATACATATTTAAAGTTTACATTTCAAATTGTTTTATTTTTTAATCCTTTAATGAATTTGATGATTTTACTTACTTAGGGTACAAACTTGCTGACATTGAATTTTTTACTCCCACCCCTCAGAGAATATGTTTCAAATCTATTTTTACATTGCCCGGAGGGTGTTTTTTTTCTTCTTTTGTACTAGTATAAATAAAAGAGTCACAGGTACCTTAAAATGAGGAGTTGAGGTCAGAGGTTTTATATACAGACTCCACCGTCCTGGTCATTACTGTTATCATTAGAGCCAGTGTGCTAGGCAGTCCTGGGAGAAGAGGTACAGCGGGCCAAAATGACATGAGGGGGGCGGGGTCTCTATTAGTTAAAATGTTAATCTGCAATACAACTGATAGGCTGCTATTCTTTATGATCTATATATTAATACTCTTGTTCCTTAATATTCCGACCGTTATCATCTTGCAACACCCTCTAGTTAAAAATGAGTCCAAATCCAAATCTTTCAAGATGAAATAGAGTAAATCCTGGTGTCGCTTAATCGACGAATTCTTATTTCTTATGAGTGTCGTCACCCAGCTAAATAATGGACTATCCCGTTTTATTATCTCTCTCGAAAGAAAAAATGAAGAAAAATGCAAAAAAAGAAAGACCGTCGTGGAAAGACCTATATATATATAATATATATATATTATATATATAATATATATAGAGAAGAGAGAGAGAGAGAGAGAATAGAGAGGAAGGGAGAGAGAGAGAGAGTGCTGAAGCAATAACGCTCATCCGTTTTCAAATTAAACATAATGAAAAGATGAAAAAAGAAGCAAAGAGAGAGAGAGAGAGTGTAAATCAAGATTTATTATTTTTTACATATCTGAACTATTTAGCAATAGCTCTTAAGTAAACATATAAAACTTGCGATAATTAATATCTTACTGTGGTATTCCACAGGTCTTGATAGTTAAAATTAATACGCATATGGTAGTGTACGCGAGAGAGAGAGAGAGGGAGAGAGAGAGAGAGAAGAGAGTGGTTTGATTTGGTTAGGTTTTATTGTTAAAGAATATCACTCGATATGGGTTAGTTAATGCTAAAAATCAGAATTAATTTAATAAATCATAAGTATTTATATATTCATTGGTCAATTCTGGAAATTCAGTCCTCACTGAAGAGATAACATAATCCGGTTGCACCGCGTGTGTGTGGTGTGGCAAAATGTATCGTTTGTGTGTGTGTGGTGAGAGAGAGAGAGAGGAGAGACGAGAGAGGAAGGGAGAGAGAGAGGAGAGGAGAGAGTTTTGGTTAGAACGCCCCCTTTCTAATTGGCTCAACTAAGTGTCGGTCTTGATCAGAAATGGTATGACAATGTTGGCGGCAACAGCCTCTATGAGTCAAGTGGAATACAACTCCATAGGGTTATTGTATGCACAAAATTGGATTAATTCATAGAATGTTTGATTATACAAAACTATTTAATATTCAAGGTTCCATTGTAAATCAGTTTCTGTTATGGGACTCCAGCCTCACTGAAGAGTACAAACCTTAGAGAGAGAGAGAAGGAGAGAGAGAAGAGAGAAGAAAGAGAGAGAGAGAGCGATAGGGGTGAGAATGAAGTGTGTGTTGTGAGAGAGAGATAGAGAGAGAGAGAGAGAGAGAGAGAGATGATAGGGGTGCGAAGAGTTGTGTGTGTGAGAGAGAGATAGAGAGAGAGAAGAGAGAGAGAGAGAAAGAAGAATAGGGGTGAGAAATGAAGTGTGTGTGTGAGAGAGGTATGAGAGAGAGAGAAGAGAAAAGAGAGAGAAAAGAGTGAGAGAAGGGGAATGAGTATGAGTGTGTGTGGTTTAGAGAGATAGAGAGAGAGAGAGAGAGAGTGAAGAGATAGAATGAATGTGTGGTGAGAGAGAGAGAATGAAAGTGTGTGTGTGTGTTGTGTGGTGCGTGAGAGAAAGAGGAGACAGAGAGAGAGAGAAAGAGAGGGGATGAGAATGAAGAGTGTTGTTGAAGAGAAGATAAGAGAGAGAGAGAGGATAGAGAGGAATGAGTTGTGTGAGAGAGAGAGAGAGAATGACAGTATATGTGTGAGTGTGTGGATAGAGAATAGAGATAGAGAAGAGAGAGGGAGAGAGAGAATAGAGAGAGAGAGAGAGAAAGAGAGAGAATGGTGTGTGTTGGTGTGTGTGAAAGAGAAGAGAGAGCGAGAGAGAGAGAGAGAGAGAGAAATAGAGAGAGAGAGGGAGAGCTTGTTGTTTAGAATCTAATTTGTTTCACTGAGTCCCCGGACTGGTTCCAAAACGGTAATGATAATGTTTGGGCTTCAGCCTCTAGAGCCACGTTAAAATAAATGTGACCCCTTGACACACTGACAATCGCAATTTATTATATAAAGAGAGAGAGAGAGGAGAGAGGAGGGGCGAGGGGGGAATAACTTTTTAGCATGCGTAGGTGATTTTTCCCAAAAGCCTAAGTGGATATCTCAAGAAACAACGATTCACTCAGATGCTCATGTAAACCGGTTTTTTTTTTATCAATTTCTTTTTTTTACTCAAGGAAAAAAAATCTTTTCTCCCCTATCTTTTTTTTTTTTTTCCTAAAAAATGCCCACCTTTTTTTCTTTTCTGGAAAAAAAAAAAAGCCAGCTCATACAACCTCTCCATACAATCCTTCCTATCCTACAAACACAACCAGCCACCAGCCAGCCAACCAACCAACCAACCCAACCCTTCTCTGTCAACAAGTGGGGCGAAACAGAGCAGCCGACAGAGACGAGACAGTGACAGCATATTGAACATTAAAAGCCAACTCATCACACATGGTGATGATGGTGGCCGACGGTGAAGTTCGTGGGGTGGGGGTGGGCGGAAGATGAGGGAAGGGTCGTTAAATGAGGAGTAAGGTGGGCGGCTCTTTCATCTTCCTGGCTCTAAAATGTTCTCTACAATGTTTCGTTTTTTTTCTTTCTTTTTTTTTTTTTTACTTTTTTTTTTTTTTGTAACGGAAGAAAAAAGTGTCCTGGCGGTGGGGAATCAAGAAAGAAAAGAAAGTCTACAAAGCAGATGAGCTGACGAGGAAGAAGTGATGGGGAAGGTTTAGTTTTTGTTTTAAGGGCATATCAACCTTCCTGGGTTTATTTTAAGCTAAGGAGACTTCAGCGTAAGGAACTTCCGAGATGCCTGATAGATACGCGTCCTGCGCCCTGAGCAAACGAAAAATCTAAAAGGACGCAGTAAAATGTATCCTTGCATCCCACTGTTGTTGTTTTTTTTTCTTCCCTCCTATTTCAGCTAACTGTTTGAAAACAGATTTCAAATAAGCCTTCTGAATGAAATTACACGGAAGGGGGGGTTTAACAGGGTAGGAGTTAGACAGCTTTTAGTTAATGTCTCAATATAAATAAAAAAAAATTCATATTTAGAAAATTGGTAAGAAAACGACCTATTAATTTTTCCCGCGGAACCTCATTCAAAGCAAATATATTGCGTCCCAGGCGCACAAGTTAAAAAGTTATCAACATCACTTGAACTTCAAATGAAAGTCCCATTATTACAAGAGTGGACAACTTGTAAGAAGTAGCAGAAATCTCGTGATGCTTAAGGACTGAAATCCTGGTGGTTGAGGCAGTCCAGAACATGCCACTTGTAAGATAACTTGGATCATTCGTAAAAACAGATGGACCATAGCACAAAGAAATGGATGAAAATGTACAAGGCATTACACTCGAGAGAAATGAATAGACATGTACCATGTATGTCAAAAAGAACAGAGGAAGAGAGGAGAGAGAATTACATAAGATGCAACAATTCCAGATTCCGAGGATAGACAAAAAAAGAAAGATTTTGTTAGAAAAGAACAGTTATTGAAAGAAAAACACTGGTTTAACTAAGTCCTGTATAAACCTATAGTAGTAATGTTAATATTTTAAATATATATAAATAATACACATATAATGATATATAATATTATATATATATAATATATTATATATATACTATACAATATTATATATATCATAACGTATGTATATCATATTTATATATATATATATATATATATATATATATATATTTTATATTAATGTGATTCTATCATGAATCATGTATAGTGTAGAATATACCCTAAATATAACTTATTGTACATAATTTATATATTATCATTCCAGTAACATATTATAATATATTTATATATATATATATATAGTATATGTGTGTGTGTGTGTGTTGTGTGTGTGTGTGATGTGTGTGTGTGTTGTGAAAAGTTAGTCCAACAGTAAAAACAGAAGTCAAGTCGAGGAGGGCAAAACAAGACAAAGTGTATTTACAACAACGGGTACAGAACGACCAGCTTGTCGTTAACGGCAACAGTAAAACCTTTTCCCTCCGGTGTCTCATATTTATAGTGAGAACGGTGTATATCTGCCACTGTAGGAACCGGCCCGGTACAACTATAAGATGGAGGTAATGTTCAAGGTCCCTCCAAATCGAAATGCTGTCGCCCTATAGCATTGGTAGTCCAGTGCAGTTATATCAAGACAGTGCTCGACTTTAAAGTACTTTTTTTTTTTTTCTGCCAACCACCCATTGGCAAAGTTTCAAGCTCTGCTTGGCTAAGGGCATTTTGTAAAAGTGACGAATTTCTTACATTTAATACAACAGGACTGTAACACTATCTAACCCAAAAATGAGGGACAAGGAGGACAAATGTTTCCAAAGCCCAGAGGAAACGAGATTTTTGAAATTATTTTGGTGATATAAGATGTGCTGGAATACATAGCCATTTAATTCATAGACTAAAACGAGGTCACGTGTTTAAACATCAGCAACCCAACCGCCCGAATACTGGGTTGTTTAACTACTAATCGGCTGATATTGACAGACGTCCAATTTGCATTCATCGCGGAACGACCTGCCGACGAGGAGCACGCAAGGAAAATAAACCAAAGGATATACCCAATATTAAGGGATACTAAGGAGGATACGCAAGGATTCTTCACAAGGATTGTGCTCTGCTTAACACCAGGATCACGCCGCTGGACAAGTGCTCTTGCTTGAGCCTAAAGGATGGCCACAAAATCCGTAAACAGGTTCAGTTTCAACCCAGGAGGACGGGACCTTGTGGGCTGAGCAATGCTGTGTACCCTAATTAAAAGTTGACATGTTCCGTAAAAACTCCCAAACTACCAACCAACCAACAAACATGCAATTACTTTCAAAATCTAATATCACAATGTAACCCACTGTGGAAAGGACCTTCGAATTGAGCGCCAATCAACTCCTAACAAGCAATGTATATAACAAGTTGATCTAACAAGAATTAAATGAAACAGAGAAACGTATTGGCATAAAATAATCGCAGGTTGACATGCCCGTAAATCCAACCAACCGACCAACCCAGCCAACCATGCATGTCATTTGCCGAAATCTGATATCAACAAATGCATACATCGTTGAAAGACTTTCGGAATAAGACAACATTAACTTCCCAACAAAAATAAGATAAAACTTATAGAATCCCCACTAATCCTTATCTAATCTCTGAGACTGAGACAGTTTCTCCTCCATTTAGACAAAAGAAGGATCTTTTAAATTAAAAAAAAAATGAGTTTGAAAAAGAATGGAATACCCAAGAACTAATGAATTAAAACAGCTAAAAGTTGACTGCAAGTAAAATCCAACCAACCAACCAAACCAACCAGCCCAACCAATCCATTCTATCTCCTTCTGTGATCTGAGACAGTTCTCCTCCATAAAAGAAGGATTATTTTAGATTCAAAAAGTTGGGTTTTTGAAAAAATGAGTTTAAAAAAATGAGTTAAAAATTAAAAACCTAACAAAGACTGAATAAAACAAAAACATTATTGGCATCGAAAATAACCCAACAGGGTTGACATGCCGTAAAATCCACAACCAACCATTTTATTCTCTTCTGGTGATCTGAGACAGTTCCTCCTCCATAAAGAAGGATATTTTTAGGATTTCCAAAACTGGTTTGAAAATGAGTTTTAAAAAGATGAGTTTTAAAAATTAAAAACCTAGACAAACTGAATAAAACAAAAACAATATTTGGCAACAAATAACCCAACAGGGTTGACGAAGCCGTAATCCAACCATACCAACCATATCTTATTCTCCTCTGAGCATCTGAGACAGTTCTCCTCCTATAAAGAAGGATTTTGATTTAAAAATGGTTTTGAAAAAATGAGTTTAAAAAACTGGGAGTTTAAAAATGAAAAACCTAAACAAGACTGAAATAAATAACAAAAACATTTTTCGGCCATCAAATAACCCAACAAGGTTGACATGCCGTAACAAACCAAACCAGCCATGCGTGTATTTTCGATCTGAAGACATCCTATTAAAAGATGATATTCGTGATAAGGGACCTTTGATAAAATATCAAAAAAAATAGTAAAAATATATTGGAACCCAACTAAAAGTATGAATAAAACAAAAAATATTTGGCATTTCAAATAACTCCAACATAGGTTGACTGCGTAAAAATCCACACCACCAGACCAACATCAATATCCTTATTCTCTCCTCTGAGACTCTGAGACAGTTTCTCCTCCATAGAACAGAAGTGATCTTTTTAAATTAAAAAAAAAACACAAAATGAGTTTTTGAAAAATGAGTTTGAAATAAATGGAAGTACCAACAATATAATAAACAAGCAAACCGACATAAAATCCTAAAAAAGTTTGACTGCATAAAAGACCAACAAAACGCACGTAACCCAACCAAACCATTCTTATCTCCTTCTGGATCTGAGACCAGTCCTCCCCATAAAGAAGGACTATTTAGATTTCAAAAAATGGTTTTGAAAAAATGAGTTTTTAAAAAATTTGAGTTAAAATGAAAAACCTAACCAAGAATGAAAAAACAAAAATGCTATTTTGCTAAAAATAACCCAACAAGGGTTGACATGCGAAAAAATCCAACCAACCAGCAGCCTGTCATTTGGAAATGATTCACATGCATATTTCGGATCTGAAGGACGCTCTCGGCAAAGATAGGACAATCTTAGATTCCAACAAATGTTAAAACTAGTTAATATATATTGAAATCCACTAAATAGAATAATAAAACAAAAATGTCTTCGGCATTAAATTAACCCAACAAGGTTGACATGCGTAAAATCCAACCAACCAGTCAACCAAATCAATTTCGTATATTGTAACTTTGGTCTTGAACAAGATTTATCTAATTTAGTAGCAGGAACGGTCTTTGACTGACGACCCATTGTTTCTTCTTTTGTTTTGGTACAAAATAGTTCTCGTACAGAAGGACAACAAGATTGTGCACAGTTGATGTCGGAGGATTTCGATTGCTTTACGTGAATTTGAAACAACACAAAAAAAAAAGAAAAAGAATTCAGTTCTGGCATTCAATTAGTAAGTCTTTTATTGACAATGTAAATTGAAACGTCTTTCTTTGTTCTTTTCTTTTCTTTCATTTTTTTTGTGTTTCTATTTTTTAGAAATATTGTACGATCGAATCATTTATTTACAATGGTTAGGATCAATTAATTTCTTTTTTAATTCTTTGATAAAGCATTTTCATTTTCATTATTATATTAATTCTTTTTTAGTGCTAGTTTGCTCCGATCTTATTATGTGTGCTTTTTCTTACAGTATCTGGGGTCACGTCTCGGGGTCGGTATTTAGGCAGTATATACAAGGGTGTGTCAAAAAAAGTATTTGAGATTTTTTTGTATCACTTGATAACCTTGTATTCTGAAAAAATAAACGTTCTATTCATTGTTCATTTTTATCTTGAGTAAATACAGCTTCAAACTCGGCACTTTTGATGAACTACGCATGTATTCTGAAGAAATTAATCGTTCCATTCATTGTTCATTTTATCTTGTAAATTACAACTTCAAACTCGGCACTTTTATGAAACAACTTGCATGCAAAAAATTACGTTCCCATCATTTTGAATTTCTTCTTGGAAAATATAGCTTAAATCCCCGATACTTTTATGACACCACCTAATATATAGTATAGTATATATAATATTATATATATATATATAATATATTTTGTGTGTTGTGTGTGTGTTGTGTGGTGTGTGTGTCTAGTCGTCAATTCAAAAAAGAACCATTAGCTACCTGATCTCTGATACTCTAACCTCACTAATCATGAACAGGGGTTAGTTTCATACTAGAGATCCCACACCCGTTTTTTTGGGTTGTGTGGGTCTTACCTCTCTACAGTGGTGTACAATTAGCATATTCTACAACCTCGCCAACAGGGCGGGCAGATAAAAGATTAGTCTTGATATATATAATATAGTATAGTATAGAGGGAGAGAGAGAGAGAAGAAGAGAGACAGAGGGAGGATGGAGGAAAAAGAGATGGAGTGATAAATACTGAGAAAGGAAAATATATATAATATATAATATATGATATATATATATATATATATATATATTATTATATTATATAAGGGGAAGTAACAGAGCCATGAAACCACAACTCGTCAATTTCTTTCCAACGTCTGAAGAAGTGTGTTTAAAAAATCATTGGAAAATTACTAAAATAAACGAAACTCTACTCTAAAACAACGAGAGTTTCTGATTTTATTCTTGGCTTTAATGCTTCATACTTAAAGCCCAACCTAATTAAATGACCTCCCCCACAAAGGATGCATAAACCAAAATAAGCACCACACACACACACACACACAACACACTACATAATATATAATATATATATAATAGTATATATATATATAGAGAGAGTAGAGTAGAGTAGATAGACAGAATAGATAGAACAGTAGAACTGAGATAATAAATTGTCGTTCCTACGCATTCCGAACCTAGATATGTATATACTGATAGTGAAGTGCGCTTATTATTATGATATAGCACACTTAATGTGTAGCAATCCACCTCAATGCAAAAAAAACTAACAATCTCCCTAGTCTTAGTATAGTAATAAAAGGGGATACTCTCCTCACTTTCGGCTGAAACCATCAATGGCTCCTCTGCTAACTAAAAAATTATTATCTCTCTCCTCTCTTCTCTCTCTCTCTCTCGCCCCCCCCCACATATATATATATGTTTTGTAATATAGGCACATATATATATTGTATATATATATATATAGAGAGAGAAGATAGGTAATAGAGAGAGATAATGTAGATTCTGAGACAGGTAAAAGATAAAGATAATATATTATAATCATGGTAAACGGTAATAACCTATTGAGTTCATCCATGAGATTCCAGGGTTAAATTATATTATATTAGATATAGTTAAATAGATATGAAAATCTGAAAAATAGATAACACTGAATGTAAATAGATATGCATGATTGAGAATAGATAGATAGATAGATAAAATGATATCTCACTTGCTTCTATCTATTATTTATCATCGATAGGGAAGGCTGAGATAGAACAAATGATATCTCAGCTTGTTCTTATCTACTATCTTCATACTCATATCAATCTATGTATCTATTGGAACATCTTAGAGAAATAGATAGATATAGATTAACAGGCGCATAGATAATAGACAGCTAGCAAAAGAAATGACGATAGATAAACAAACTGTGTTATCTATTCTACACTATCATNAGATAGAGATTGAAAAGAAGAAAAGAGAGCAAGAGTTGTGTGTGTGTGTGTGTGTATGTGTGTGTGCGTGAGAGAGAGAGAGAGAGAGAGAGTTACAGAGTAAGAAAGACAGAGAAAACATATAGGCATCAGAAATGTCGGGGGTGGTTGTTCTATCAAGGGAAATGCTAAAAGACAAGCAACAGAAGACGGGGGGGGGGAGGATACAGATTGTTTTGTCCCATGTTATTCAGATCAATTATCGACTGATGCAAGCCGAGATTTCTACAGGCAGAAATCATCATTGTTCTTCGTTATTAGATGAAGCAACAATTCCTGCCATGTAGGTATAATAATTATCGTAGCTTGCTATAATTAACAACAAACCTATATACAACCTGATGTAGCATGTAGGTAATTACTGTTTGACAGAATAGACAGAATTACCATTTTCCGAAGCAGAAAAAAAAAATCACTCCACTTCAAGTTATTATCTGGTATTCTTTCAATTCTGTCTTCTCATCAGTTTCCATCTGCCATAACTGGCAAGGGATAAACCAGCCATTTTTTAACTTGTATTATTATCATTACGATTAGCAGGACCTGTGGGATATACGACGCTATGATAATTTGATCTATTCATTGTTCATTTTTATCTTGGTAAATACAGCTTCAAACTCGGCACTTTTATGACACACCATGTATTCTGAAGGAAATTAACGTTCCATTCATTGTTCATTTTTATCTTGGTAAATACAACTTCATAACTGGCAAGGGATAAATCAGCCATTTATTTAACTTGTATTATTATCATTACTATTAGCAGGACCTGCGGGATATACCGCAGCATGATAATTTGATTATTACGTCTGATATGTTTACTTAAGAGCTATTGCTAAATAGTTCAATTTTGTCTACTCATCATTTTCTATCTGCCATAACTGGCAAGGGATAAACCAGCCATCTATTTAACTTGTATTATTATCATTATTATTAGCAGGACCTGTGGGATATACCACAGTATGATAATTTGATTATTATATTTGATATGTTTACTTAAGAGCTATAGCTAAATAGTTCAATTTTGTCTTATCATTTTCCATCTGCCATAACTAGCAAGGGATAAACCAGCCATTTATTTAACTTGTATTATCATTATTATTAGCAGGACCTGTGGGATATACCACGGTATGATAATGTGATTATTACGTTTGATATGTTTACTTAAGAGCTATTGCTAAATAGTCCAATTTTGTCTTCTCATCAGATTCCATCTGCCATAACTGGCAAGGGATAAATCAGCCATTTATTTAACTTGTATTATTATCATTATTATAAACAGGGCCAGTGGGATATACCACAGTATGATAATTTGATTATTACATTTGATATGTTTACTTAAGAGCTATAGCTAAATAGTTCAATTCTGTCTTCTCATCATTTTCTATCTGCCATAACTGGCAAGGGATAAATCAGCCATTCAACTTGTATCATTATCATTATTATAAGCAGGGCCTGTGGGATATACCACAGTATGATAATGTGATTATTACGTTTGATATGTTTACTTAAGAGCTATAGCTAAATAGTTCAATTTTGTCTTCTTATCATTTTCCATCTGCCATAACTAGCAAGGGATAAATCAGCCATTCATTTATGTATTATTGTATTATTATCATTACTCTTAGCAGGACCTGTGGGATATACCACGGTATAATACCTTGATTATTACGTTTTATATATTTATTTTACGTTTTATATATTTAGAGCTATTATTTTATATATTTAGAGCTATTACTAAATAGTTCAATTCTGTCTTCTTATCATTTCCTATCTGCCATAACTGGCAAGGGATAAATCAGCCATTTATTTAACTTGTATTATTATCATTACTATTAGCAGGACCTGTGGGATATACCACGGTTTGATAATGTGATTATTACGTTTGATATGTTTACTTAAGAGCTATAGCTAAATAGTTCAATTTTGTCTTCTTATCATTTCCTATCTGCCATAACTGTCAAGGGATAAATCATCCATTTATTTAACTTGTATTATTATCATTATTATTAGCAGGACCTGTGGGATATACCACGGTATGATAATTTGATTATGATGTTTGATATGTTTACTTAAGAGCCATAACTAAATAGTTCATTATGTGGCTAGTCGGTATCAGCAAGACAGCGAGGGTGTCTATACCCTGTTCACTAGCGCTAGACCAAGGAGATCAATTTTTTAGCATCTGAGGTGGAATGTCACACCTACCACATTCCACTTCACGTTATGATTTGGAATTCCTTCAATCTTGTCTTCTCATCATTTTCTATCTGCCATAACTGGCAAGGGATAAACCAGCCATTTATTTAACTTGTATTATTATCATTACTATTAGCAGGGCCTGTGGGATATGTTCTGTTTTCGAAAAAGTTTCTAAGATTTGTTTATTTCGCCCAGAGACTTTCAAAATAGCTACCGGCTTGTTTTCAAAGAGAAAGTCAAGGGAGGTTACTCTAATTGCCTTGTTTTCTAGAAATTTAGCCAACTAAAGGTTGTAAATTACCCAATTTAAATACTTGTGCCTGGAAGATACATATTTTTGCTAGTATATATATAGCGGCTCTTCTTAGAACGGCCGTATCATCCCTGGTTAAATTGTTGCGATGAAAGCTCAGCATTTTTCGAATGTACAAAGGTCTTCATAAAAAGAAGATAAAAGATTAAAAAAATCGGCACCCATCAGCAGTGAAACATAAAACTAGAAAAGTACACAAACTTTTTTTCCGTCAGATTATTCTTCGTCTTTGTAATAAAAAAATCGGGGAGAGAGAGAGAGAGAAGAAAAAAAAAACTTGACTATCTTCCCACTGTTTGTGTTCCTTATCAGTTATTCTCTTTCATTCACAATAACGAATGATGTTTTGTTGATTGAAAGCTTCTTTTTGTTTTTTTCCCAAAATACCATCAGGAAAAAAAAATAAAAAATAAAATAACTTAGTTAAAAAAAAGAAAGCACTTTAAGTTGGGTAATAATTACCGAGCTAGGCTAGCAAATTAGTGAGGGTGATTCCCACTGAGTGCCTCATGAAAAATCGCACTGAGCGATCAAAAGAAAAGTATATATTGTTGAAAACAGTCTACACAAGCAGAAACATAGCTGTATAAAAGCAATTTGGCGGTTCAGGCAAGCAATAAGCATACACAAGACATCTCAATAGCAGGAAATAATGATAATAATAACATTAATAATAATAATAATAATAATAATAATAATAATAATAATAATAATAATGATAATAAAAGTTTAGGGTAGGTAAAAGTACTGAGCGTAAGCTGGGATAGTGAGCATCATGAAGAAGATTAGCCTAGGCCTACAGGAGGTCTCAAACTTCAACTACGATGTATAAGACGCAGGGCAGTTTTGAGCCAATATTTTGGAGAAAAATAATGCGCCCTATATGCTGTCAAATATGGTAGTAAAAAAAAGCACATTAAGTTGGGTAATAATTACAAAGCGAGGCTAGCAAATTAGTGAGGTTGATTCCCACTGAGTGCCTCAAGAAATATGACACTGAGTGATCAAAAGAAAAAGTAAAAATAGTTTATATGAAACACAAGGTTCTTTTAAGCATACTTTAAAATGTTTGACTTCAGACTTTTACCTTCTCATAGGTTGGTTGCCTAACCAAGGTTAAAGAGGCCAGTCTGCCCTACTATTTTACTCATAGCTGGAGGGGATAGACTCTCTTGCTGTTTGGCTGATACCAACAATAGGCCACTCCACCTACCTTTTATAGGAAAAAAAATAGATGAAATAAAATAACCTAGTAAAAAAAAGCACTTTAAGTTGGGTAATGATTACCGAGCTAAGCAAGCAAATTAGTGAGGTTGATTCCCACTGAGTGCCTCAAGAAAACATGGCACTAAGCGATCAAAAGAAAAGTATATATTGTTGAAAACAGACTACACAAGCAGAAACATAGCTGTATAAAAGCAATTTGGCAGTACAGGCAAACAATAAGCATACACAAGACATCTCAATAGCAGGAAATAATAATAATAATAAAATTAATAATAATAATAAAATTAATATCAATAATAATAATAATAATGATAAAAAAAAATGGGAAGAAAAACAATTATATGGACGCTTCAAACGACAAATAGAAGAGGTTGCACATGAAACTGAATCACTTATAATTGCTGCACAAAATAATGCCATAAGGACGAACTATATCAAAGTGAAAATTGATAAGACCCAACAAAATAGTAAATGTAGACTTTGCGGGAATAGAGATGAGACTGTAAACCATATACTTTGCAAATGTAGCAAACTAGCACAACGAGAATACAAAACTAGACACGACTGGGTTGGGAAGGTGATCCACTGGGAATTATGCAAAATATTTTATTTTGACCATACAACAAAATGGTATATGCATAAACCAGAATCTGTTCTTGAGAACGAAATGCATAAAATTCTCTGAGACTTTGAAATAACTTTTACCTTCTCATAGATTGGTTGCCTAACCAAGGTTAAAGAGACCAGTCTGCCCTACTATTTTACTCATAGTTGGAGGGGCATATATGGAATCATACTTTTCCCAGGGTTTTTAGCACTATGTGAAATACATTTAATTTGGCCAAACTAACATCAGGAAAAAAAAAAGATTAAGTTAATAACTTTTAAGTGCACTTTTAGTGGTTCAATGAATACCAAGTTAGGCTTGCAAATTAGTGAGCTTGAATCACACTGAGTGCCAAAAATAGCATTGAAAATTTTAAAAAATCAATTTGGATGATTTCATAGATAATTGTAAGAAAAATAAATTTGAAATGACCCTGAGCGATCAAGAGAAAAAGGAAAAAAAGGTTCTTTTATGCAGACTTTAAATTCAGAGTTTTACCCAAACTATTCATCACAGGTAAGATGTGACACTAGGTCTAAAGTATGGGGCATCCAGTGGGGATTGAACTTGCTTTTCAGTAGTAATGAGTCTGCGAGACTAGCTTGATGGGACAGCCTTATATCGGCAAAGGTACATAGAAAGTACAAAGCTCTAAGTAAGGTTCTATATCTAACCAATGCAGAATACATACAGAGTTTTCCTTCTCCAAGACTGGTTGCCCAACCAAAGTTAAAGAGTCCAGTCTGCCCTACTATTTACCCATGGCTGGAGGAAGAGTAGTAGGATGTGTACCTTTCCCAAGGGTATTAGCGCTATGTGAAATGTAGACAGCTAAGTCCAGAATTTGAACCAAGGCAACCTATCTAGGAGAAGTAAAACTAGAATTCTAACTCGTTGAACTCTATTTAAGAAATTGACCTTGTGTCACATCCTGCTTGTGCGGAGTGGTTGGTCAATATATATATATTGAAAATAGCATGCTTACAAGAGAATCTGCCCCCTATATATATATATATATATATATATATAATATATAATATATGTGTGTGTATATATATATATATATATAATATATATATATATATATATATTGTATATATATATATATATATATATATATATATATAGGTATATATATAATATATCATCTATTTATATATAGTATTAATTTATATTTAATCTCTCTCTCTCTCTCCAATATATATATATATATATATATATACAGAAAGAGATGCATATACACATATATATATATATATAATATATAGATGTATATACATATTATATATATATACATATATATGTATATATTATCTATTTATATATTATATCTATTCATCTCTCTCGATATCTATATATACATATACATATGTATGTATATATATATATATATATCCCCAAGCGCACCTATATCATGTTGCTTTCTTTGTCTCTGTGAATAGGTGGTGCATTTTCTTCTGCATCATAATGCACCTTGTGTATTGCAGCAAACAAGTGGAAACAGAGATAAGAAGACTTTTTCTCTATCAGTTCTCGAAAATGCAATTATAGTCTATGGCAGCATTTCCAGCCCATTCAGTACAAGATAATGAGGGACCTTAAAATACCTGGCCCTCCACCCCCACCTCCACCCACCACCCATCTCCCTCACCCACCACCTCCGCCTCCTTCGCCTCCTCCGCCTCCTCCTCTCTTAGAGAATTCATGTGTATTTCGCAACCAGGAGTTTCAAAAGAAAATCTCGGTCTTCTGACAACACCATCCTCCACACCCACACTATCCTTCACTGTAGTACCATCTGTTAAAAAAAAGGTTATAAATAATAATAATAATAATAATAAGAAGAAGAAGAAGAAGAAGAAAGGAAAGGAAAATGTGAAGAAGATAAATGAAGAAATGAAAAGACGAAGAAGAAGAAGAAGAAGAAGAAGAAGAAGAAGAAGAAGAAGAAGAAGAATGAAAGGAAATGTAAAGAAGAAGAAGAAGAAGAAGAAGAAGAAGAAGAAGAAGAAGAAGAAATGAAAGAAAATGTGAAGAAGAAGATAAAGAGGAAGAAGGGTGAGAAGAAGAAATGAAGAAAAGTGTAAAGAAGAAGAAGAAGAAGAAGAAGAATGAAAGGAAAATGTGAAGAAGATGAATGAAAAATGAAAGAAGAAGAAGAAAAAGAAGAAGAAGAAGAAGAGAAGAAGGGGAAGAAGAAGAATGAAAGGAAAATGTGAAGAAGCTGAATGAAGAAATGAAAGAAGAAGAAGAAAAGAAGAAGAAGAAGATAAAGAGGAAGAAGAAATAAAAGGAAAATGTGAAGAAGATGAATGAAGAAATGAAAGAAGAATAAGAAAAAAAAAAAAAAAAAATAATAATAATAATAATAATAATAAGAAGAAGAAGAAGAAGAAGTAGATAAAGAGGAAGAAGGGGAAGAAGAAGAAATGAAAGGAAAATGTGAAGAAGATGAATGAAGAAATCAAGGAAAATGTTAAGAAGAAGAAGAAGAAGAAGAAGAAGAAGAAGAAAGAAGAAGAAGAGTAAAATGAATCTTTCTGAAGAAAAATATATATCCAATCTCAACTATCAATTCTGGTTAGAGGGAGGCTACATAAAAGTAGAATTAAACCTCTTATTATAATAGCCTAGAACAATTGTATCAGAATTACTTACATCAAAGGAAAAAGATACAAAAAAGCCCAGACGAAATGCTGATTTGTGGAGGAAAAACACAAGAATTACCATTAACAATATAGTAAGTGAATACAAAAAAAAGAAGCTAGCTCACAAGAAATACATAAAATAGATATGACTGGGTAGGATTAGTTATACACTGGAAACTGTGCAAACAGATTTGGTTTTGATCATGTAAACCAATAGTTTTCAATCTTTTTAACCCTTTTTTTTTCCTCTTAATTTTTTTTTTTTGTGAAACCCAATAACCATTCTGTTGACTTTTCTGGGATATATATATATATATATATATTATTTTACCAACCCCTCCACACGAGCAGGATGCGACACAAGGTCAATTTCTTAAGCGGAGTTTTAACAGGTTTGAATTCAGAGTTTTCCTTCTCCAAGACTGGTTACCTAGCCATGGTTAAAGAGTCCTGTCTGCCCCGCTATTTACCCATAGCTGGAGGGAGAATTGGATTCATACCTTTCCCAAGGGTACTAGCGCTATGTGAAATGCCAACAGCTTCGTCCAGGAATTGAACTTTTGTTGACGAGTCCATTTCCTACGACTCTATCCATTAGACCACGCGCTTTTCTGGGATATAAGGTGTGTGCTAGACGCCCACTCTTATTTATAGACTGGGCGATAGTCATGTGACCATATTCTTGTCCAATCACTGGCAGTGCTTTGCTGCTGATATTGTTACTTATACTGGCTGTTCTGGTCATACCTACTTACATTGCTTTGAGCCTTCGTGGACGACGGAACATAGGATTATATCACAGGACTTATTCACTTACCAAAGGATTCTCTATCACAGGACTTATTCACTTACCAAAGGATTCTATAACTCGGGACTTACTTACTTACTTATTTACTTTAAGTTCTTTACAACTGGCCAAGGATGGCGGCCAGATACTTAACACATTCCACAGAAAAAATGTTTCGTATATGTTTCACTAATAAAAGATATAAAGAAATTGTATTAAAAATTTATTTTGTAGGAAAATAATTTATTGCAAATAAACATATTTAACAATTAAATTATTATCTACCTTACTGTGACGGTTGGAAACAGATTAGTGGTATTTTAATATATTCCCTCAACTTAAAAAGTAAATGAAAAAAATACTTTTTACTGCCTAAATTGAATTTAAATTAAACTAAAAATAACCAAATAATAAGATTAAAAGGAATTGTATCAAAAATTAGAGAAATCGTAAATTATAATGCTTTATTTTGAAAGAAAACTAATCTATACATATATACATGTTGCAGGATTTTAAATGCACTAATAACATGGGCTGTTCTGAGGCAAATCTAACTCAGATTTTCATAATGACATCTACCTATACATATATACAGAACAGTTGTGAGTATATGTATGCCCGGAGAAAAACTTTGAAAATAATACAAATAACAACAAAGTAAATATATATACACATTAAATATCCCAGGGCTTGGTTTTTGAGCAAAAATAATAGAGATTTGATTTATATTAGTGAAAATAATTAAAAAAATAACATTTAAATGATAACAGTATGGAATTTTTTTTTCATTTAATATTTTAGATAGTAGACATTAACATTTCTTTTCAGAGTAGCTGGATCAATGCAAGGTCTCTTTTTTTTTACGTAGGGATTTAAATGGAGCATCCCACGAGGATTCAACTCACGCTTAAGTAATAATGGATCAGCGGGACTAACTTTTAAAAAATCTCCCTCTACACAGGCGACACCGGGTAGCCACTGCTAGTTTATTTTTAAATAAACATATTAAACAATTAATTCTATCAAGAATTGGTTTATGAATCCCAGGGGAGGTTAGCGGGAGAATTAGGGCTAGAGTAAATGCAACTTTTTGGTTCTGAGCCACTTCTGTTCCCAAGGCAAATTAGATATATTATAATCTCTCTTTGACTTTGTCAATGTGTGTGTGTGTGTGTGTGTGTGTGTGTGTGTGTGAGAGAGAGAGAGAGAGAGAGAGAGAGAGAGAGAGAGAGAGAGAGAGAGAGAGAGTTGTATATTTATCATGAAAATAAACATCTGAGATCACTGCCTGCTACCTGAGAAATGGTGGATAATTTTCACCTCTTTTTGTTTGAGGTAACTTTAAATTTAAGACACTGTCAAATGCAAAGTCTTTTTTTGGTTATTTCCTATAACTCCAACCTAAAAAAAGGGGAACCACTCTTGACTGATAAATTATTTATTTATTTATTGATCTACTAGGAAAAAAGAAGACAGGGTAAGGGTTAGGGTTAGGCATTAGGGTTAGGGTTATGGTTAGGGTTTATGGATAGGTTAGGGTTTAGGGTTAATTAAATGGGAAAATAATGGGTAGATTAATTAACAGATAAAAAAAGGGGAACACTCTGAATGATAAATTATTTATTTATTTATTGATCTTCTAGGAAAAAGAAGACAGGGTAAGGGTTAGTGTTAGGCATTAGGGTTAGGGTTAGGGTTAAGGGATAGGGTTAGGTTTAGGGTTAATTAAATGGGAAAATAATGGGTAGACTAATTAAAAGATGAAATTAATTCAGAGTGGTTCCCCTTTTTTAGGTTGGAGTTATTGGAAATAACCCTTTTTTCTTCTATTTGATTGCCATAAAAAATTCATAGCTACATGAATATTTCTACTTTTAGAATTTAATATCTGTGTAGATCATTGCAGAAATTTAATTCTAAATAATAACAATTGTTCTGAAGTATATTTGCTGTATGGACCACAAAAATATCACTGTGAACCCCGGTTGAGAATCACTGAGAGATAGCATCCTAACAACTGGCACCATTTTGAAACCTGGGAGCAATGGAAATAAATAATGGACACATAAACATATACATATATAAATAAAAAAACACACACACACTAACACATGTACACAAACACACACACATATATTATTATAAAGTTAGAGAGAGAGTGAGAGAGAGTACTTATCTACTAGTACCAAATATGTTTATATACTTATATATACCTATATACTTACCAACATATTTTAATCAACAGGAAGTCAGAAACAAAGCAATGGATTGACTAATTCTAAAAAAGACTTAATCAACTTGATATATATATACATTTATATATATATATATGCACATATATATATATGTATATATATATATATAATATATATGTATATATATATATATATATATATGAGGAAGAATGAATAAAGAAAAGAAAGAAATAGAATGGATAATAAAAGATGAATTTAATCAAATTAAATTCATCTTTTATTATCCATTCTATTTCTTTCTTTTCTTTATTCATTCTTCCTCATATTGTCGGATTCATTTCCAATTTCCATTTTTTACATATATATATATATATATATATATAAACCAAAATAAAGAAATCACCTGTGTAGGTAGTCAAAAAGTTTACATGAGCAATCAGCTCTGTCAGCTGGGGCTTTAAAATACACCGACTGCATCTCTGCAGAGGGGTAAGTCTCCCCAATGGGGCCACTTGTTGGCCGTAGATGGTAATGCTTAAGGATAGCACCCAGGTGGCTGAGCAGTCCATGACATGTAACACTCCACTTTAGCCCTTACTTAGGCTAGACGGGCGGTTGGAGAGGCCCCTTTGAACAATTGGCTGGTCACGTCAAGCCCTAGCACCTATATGATTTTCCCAACCCTATTGCCCTTATGGCAAACCCCAACCCCTTTTTATCATATGGGTGCTAGAAGGCAGTGGCTGCAGGTCTACATGTCCTGGGAATGACGTTAAACTCTATCTGATGGTGAGGTTCCTGTTTTTTGAGGTTTGGGGAATGTGGAGCACCCCTTCATCACCAAGTCCTAGCATTTATATGATTGTCCCAACCCTACTGCCCATATGGCCTTTTTTTTGCTCAAAAACCAAGCCCTGGTGATATTTAATGTGTATATATATTTACTTTGTTGTTAATTGTTTTATTTTTGAAGTTTCCTCCGGACATACAGATCCACACAACTGCCCTTTATATATGTAGAGATAGAAGATGGGAGGCTCTAGCCAAATTATTCCAGAAATTTGAACAGTGCATGCAAACTGAATGTAAATGAACATTACGAGTCCAATACATACATACATATATATATATATATATATATATATATATATATATATATATATGCCCACTGGGATATGAATAATATAATGATGTACAAAATAATTTTTATTTTCAGGGTCATATTCTCCACCATTCTATACATGCATTCATGCCCAATACACATATACATATATATATATATATATATATTATATATATATATATATATGCATATATATGTATATATATATATATATATATGTATAATGTTATATATATATAATATATATATATATATATATATAATATATATGCATTATATGTGTATATATAATATATATATGTATATATATATGTATAATATATATATATCCTTACTTTTGCAATGAAGATTATATACTTGTTATGAAATTGCCCCGAGTCGTGCATTAATGAGGGAAACGTGTTGTGCAGAATATGGATAACTTTTAACCCAAGGGCTTACACGTCATCCAAGTTGTTCACTTTCCATCGAGGTGAGATCGAAAGGAGGAAGGATGCAAGTTTTTCTGTTGCTATATAACTGAGCCACCTACAGTGAAGGTCAGCAGTTGCCGCCAGTGGGAAAATCTCGTAAAGATACTTATTTACTGGCTTAGATGTGGCACAAGGCCAGCAGTATGGGGCACCCAGTGAGAATCACACTCACCAACTATTGTCTACTAATCTAGCTTGCTAATCATTACACCATGTGAGGTGCCCTAGCTTAGATGTGGCACAAGGCAGCAGTATGGGGCGCCCAGTGAGAATCAAACTCACCAACTATTGTCTGCTAATCTAGCTTGCTAATCATTACACCATGTGAGGTGCCTAGCTTAGATGTGGCACAAGTCAGAAGCATGGTGCACCCAGTGAGAATCAAACTCACTGACAATGATCAGTGCATAGTTATTTACTAAGTAATTGCTAACCATTACACCACATGAAGTGCCCAATTTAGTTAAATATAGTTAATATTTAGTCAATTACTAAGCTTAGCTTAGTCGGGACCACACCAGAAGTATAGGTGTCTTGGCACTAAACTGCTTTAGATGGTGAGGCTCCTGTTCTGGGAAGTGTGGAGTACTTCTTCATTGCCATTACTCCCAGATTAACTCTGCTCCAGAATGGTATTACCTGTTAGGGTTCCCTCTATGCATTTAAATGTGACACAAATCAATTTTTAAGTGAAACACAGCTGGTTTTTAAACATTGTTACCATTACACCAACTAAGCCTCAACTGCAACCCATGATGCTTTAGTTAAATGTAGTTAATATTTAGTCAATTACTAAGCTTAGCTTAGTAATTTAGTTAGATATAGTTGGTTTGTTGGTTGGTTGGTTTTGAAGGCTATCACAATGCAAGTGTAAAGAAGAAAGAAGGTAACTGTGGTGTTGTTTGTTAACCTGGGATTTATTCTTAATATTTCGAGATAAAAATCTCTTCTACAGAAGATTACTAGAACTGAAGTTGTTGCTAGTGGCTGTCCATTTGTTCTGTCTCATGCCTTCCAAACTGTGTGTGAGTGTGTGTGTGGGTGGGCTTGTTTATGTGTGTGTTAGATATAGTTATTTTCTAAGCTTAGCTTAGATGTGGCACAAGGTCAGAAGTATGCAGCCCCAGTAAGAATCGAACTCACCAACAATGGTCTGCTAATCTAGCTTGCTAAACATTACACCACGTGATGTGCCCAACTCAAAAAAAGAGAATTATGATAAAAATCATAATGATAATAATAATGAGAATTTCAAGTGTAGAAATTATAGAGAAGAGATGAGACCATCAAGACAACAGCATTGTTAAGATCAGCTAGAATACTCAGAAAAGTCCTGGAGACCTAAGGCTGGCTGGTTGGTTGGTTGGTTTGAATATATGGCAACCCTCACTGGGTTATTTTATGTCGACGATATATTTTGTTATTTTTTGTTTTTATTCTTGATGGATGTTGAAAATTTTTTGGTAGATTTTGCAATTCCAGCAAAGGATGAAGATGAAAGAAAACGAAATGTTAGACAAATACCTGGAACTTGTGGGACAACTGAAAAGAACTGTAGAATACAGGGATGAAAGTGATACCAATAGTAGTTGGTGCACTTGGTACAGTCCCCAAAAGCTTAAAAAAAACTTTGGTGTGAAAAACCTTCAAGGCGTGAGATGATAATAATAATAATAATAATAATAATAAAGTCAGGGTGGCCTAAAGTCGATATTAGCCAATCAGCGAAGGAGTCT
>CM042168.1:9865341-9901764 GCA_023376005.1 Doryteuthis pealeii | reverse complement strand
ATGTTCTTGATTACAGGGTTATGCGTGGAGTGCGTGTGAGGTACTAGTATCAAGAAAAGAAAATCTGAAGAATATGTGCCGCTTACCCCAGGGGTAATAATAATAGCAAATTAGAGACCGGTTTAGCTCACTCGTTAGAGCGTCGGACTAGAAACCACAAGGTTCTGAGTTCGATACCAGCCCTCGTCAACTTAGCGTATGAGTAGCACGGGGATCTGTGCGGTAAAGTGAGGAGCTGATGGTAGGTGTGGCGCTCCAACTCGGACGCTGAAAACAATCTCCTTGGTCTAGCACTAGTGAAAAGGGATAGACTCCCTCGTTGATTGGCTGATACTGACTTTATGCCACCCCGACTACTTAGATAATAATAGATAATTAGAAACAATGTGTACATAAATGTACAGGTATTTGTACCTATATCTCCCCCTCTCTCTCTCTCTCTCTCTCTCTCTCTCTCTCTCTATATATATATATATATATATATATATATATATATGACTCACCATATATATGTATTTATGGTGATTGCCACTTCTTCACAGAATAAGGTCATTTCTACAAGTTTGGTTGTGAGCATGCGGGGCCCAGGTTTCCAGCTTTGTTTTTACTCACTATCATACATATGAACCCCTTCCACGGTCACCTCTCGTATGCGACCGTACGTGACTGAGAAACCCAGCCTTCGTCAGGCAGGTCCTGCCACACACGTCACATATATAGTCCGGCTTAAATGTAAAAAAAAATGTGTCCATGACGTCCGTCATGTACCGCTGACGTAGAGACCGCTTCAGGATGGTGTGTTCGAGCCGCCTTACCTCAAACTCCTTGCAGCTATCGTAAACAAGTCTTCTCCAAGCCGCACGATTCAAAATGAAAAATAAAAACGAATTCAATGATATATAAGTACATGAAAAAGAAAAAAGAAAAAAGAACAAGGTGTTCAGAAGGTTGCTATTTTTGATTAGCCGACACTAAAGCGTATCGATTTGTTCAGTCAACCATCATCGGCGCTATCATCTATATAAAAAGAAACTTTTGACAAAGCGAAGTTTGAAAGCCTTTTTTTTTTTTAACAAACATAACTGATAAAAACAAATATATGTAAATGTCTGTTCATCAGAAATAAATTTCTTTCGACTCTCTTCACCTATTCAAATCTGAATCCATATTAATTCATATATAGATTCTGCAAACTTATGGAAGAAATGTGCCAACATAGCTGGAAACAATATCGAAGGAGGAGGAGAAGTTTCAGTGTTCATTTCTGCATTGGTAAATTCAGCTTCAGACGCGATACTTTTTGACTACTACTACTACTACTACTACACACACACACACACACACACACACTCACACACACTCTCACACTCACACACACACACACACACACATATGTATATATATATATATATATATTTATATAATTCGATTAATCATGACAAGCAAATTCGGCGAATACCATGTGCGACGTGAGGAACGGTGTACAGCTGTTTCGACCTTTTGGTCTCATCAGCAGTGTATACCAAATTAGGTCGAAACAGCTGTACAGTGTTCCTCACGTCGCACATGGTTTCGCCGAATTTGCTTGTCATGATTAACCGAATTATATAAATAAAAATTTCTCTCCATAAAAATAAAATTACATCGTGTATTGAGAAATGCAAACAGCCTTGTCCAGGATTTCAAATTCGTTAGTAGAGTCTATTACCTGTGACGATAACCAATACCCTCCCCCTCTGCCCCCTCTCTCTCTCTCTCTCTTCTCTTTCTCTTTCTATCTATCTATATATATATATATATATATATATATATATATATATATATATTTATAGTAAGTCATCCACAGACACGTGTTTCGGCGTTTCCCGCCACTTCAGTGTGGCCTGACACAACACCTACCTCTGTGTGTGTGTGTGTGTGTGTGTGTATAGTGTTTGAGTATATATATATATATATATATATATATATATATATATATATACTCATGCCTACAAAAATAGGGCTAAACTTGCAAATTGATCGGAAAATTAGGATAACCCAGAAAAAACAGAACCCACAAATTTTGTAATAAAACTATCAATTTTAATTGGGGGGGGGGCTTAGGTTTACGGTTAGGGTTGGGTTTAGGGTTGGGGTTTTGGGTTAGTTTAATGGGAAAATAAGTAAATAAGTTGGGTTCTGTTTTTTCTGGGTCACCCTGTAATATGTTTTAATTTTCCGACCGATTTGCAAGTTTATCCAAAAATAGTCCTTAATATGCATTCATATATATCTTTCTCGATTGCTGCATTTTCTTGTAAATTCTTGGGTAAATATCTCCACGGAGATTTTACGCACTTTAGCAGCATGTCTGGTATGAGGCAGTAAAAACAAAAATTTTTTTTTTTAAATGCCATCTCAAAGAGAATTGTTTAGGAATTCCAGCTTCTTTGTTTCTCTTCATGGTTATTGTTCTTTCATCCCATTTCTTTTTCTTTTTCTTTTTCAATTCTTTCTCTTTCTACAAGACTGTATTTTTTAAAAAAAAGATGATGGTTTCTCTGAAGTCTGGAGCTTCTATTTACCTTGTTTGTTTCTTTAATGAGGGACTAAGGCTGCTCTGTTTGTCAACAATGCTTGCTAGGGAGGTGGTGAACAAAAGGAGTGAGTGGGGTGATTACAGTCTGGTAGCTAGGTAAACAGGCATATATATATATATATATATATATATATATCTTATTATAATGGAGATTGTGTGTTTTTCTGTCTGTAACCGAAACTATATTACTAATCGAGTCACAATTCACATAGTTATTTACATCACATTCTCCATGATTTTATTTATATTTAAACCTCAATTATTAATAAAATTGCTTCACCTTTTTATTAGTGTTGTGCATATCTACATACTAATAACATGCTATTGTATTTATATATACAAAAAATAGCGGTTTGCAGTGTGAACGGGAAGGCTAATTTGCATATTGATATTAAAAATGTGATTTTATTAAATATGGGCTTAGTATTATTGATTTCTAATTGTTTGGTTTTATTTTAATGAATATAAGCAAAAATCTCTCCAATGAATCTTAAATGAAATCCATTAACAAGAAAAAATAAGTAATTTTATTCTTTATTTCCTAATTTAACTAAATTCAGCAATGAAAGACGGCAGTGATGGAAGAGTAAGTTTCATTTCTATTTTTCTATCATAACCCCACTCTGTTTCAAATCTTTTTATCTGCATTCTTATTAGACTTTCTAATTTAATACGATATTTCATTACATTAAAACTTAAATACTTGCACCCGGAGGGTGCATATATTTATTAGTATATATAATATACCAAGCGTGTTGGTAGATCCTTGCGGAGAGAAAAAACCCAGCAGAAAGTTTGATTGTAAAAATATACTACCAAACATCAACCAGGAAGAAAAAAATGTTTGAAAAAAAAGAAAGGACCAAGATATTCGTACCAACAAAAAATAATCTATTGGTACAGTATTTGGCCAAAAAAAAAAACAATTTATATGTATATATATGTATATAAGATATATATATATATTCATATAACCGCTAGGAGAAACCTAATATGTAAAAAGTGCTCGATACCTAAGTAGAGCCAAATATATATATATATGTATATATATATCTGTATGAATTAAATATTTTTAGAAAAAACAAAGAAATCATGTTATAGTTCGCTGACAGAAATCTGTTTCGACCTTTTATTAAAGCGGTCTTCATCAAGAGCGAAATATTTATGATGGAGAGACGGAATAAGCAAACCGTTAAAAACAGGAGGGGTACAAACGAACGTTCATGTTCGGAGCCGGAATTTTTTAAATTTTGAAACTACATATTCAGTGTTAAAAATAAAATAAATTTTATTTTAAAAAAATCAGAAGCATTATAATCCACAAGAAAACTCAAAAGAGTTTGTTGTAAAAATATAAAAAAATGTATAAAAGTATCAATTGTGCTGTGGACTTTTAACTTGCTTTTTGTGGCTGGAATCATGAACATTTTGGATACTTTTCTCATCGGTATAGGCGTTCGGTATAATAGAAAAATAGAAACCTTACTCTTCCAATCCCGTCATTCATTGCTGAATTTTACTTATTTAACTATTTAGTTAAATTAGGAAATAAAGAAAAAATGACAGTTATTTTTTCTTGTTAATGGATTTCATTTAAGATTCATGAAGAGATTTTTGCTTATATTCTAAAACCAAACAATTAGAAATCAATAATACTAAGCACTATTTAATAAAATCACATTTTTAATATCAATATGCAAATTAGCCTTCATTCACACTGCAAACCGCTATTTTTTTGTATATATAAATACAATTGCATGTTATTTGTATGTAGATATCTAATAAAAAGGCGCAATTTTATTAATAATTGTGGAAATTATGGAGAATGTGATAATAACTATGTTAATTGTGACTCGATTAGTAATATTTTTAATTCCATTATATAAGATATATATATATATATATATATATATATATATATATATAGGGTTTAGAGTTGATAATTTGTTTGTATGTAATTTAGTTTTTATTCTTCATTAAAATGTTATTTTTGAGAATTTTAGAAATGTTATTTCATCAATGTACTGACCTTGGAATTTAAAAAAAAAAAAGTTTTAGGCTCCAAAATTCAAGTTATAGTTAAACGTTAAATAATAATGTATAACGCCTTTGTAAAATTCCTCAAAGTTTATTGTTGTTGTTATTGTTGTTGTTATTGTCGTCATCAGGAATGCAACGATGATGATGATGATGAAAGCTGTAAAGGTTATAAAATTAGAAACGGGTTGAGTTCACTCCCTACAAACCCCTCCTTTTTTACATGTTTTTTAGTTCTAGCTATCCCCCCTAGCGTAAATGCAAACATCCCACCCCTAATGCTGTCGGTAGCATAAACATGTAAGAGCCTGGATGTTTATTTGAAAATTCTAATAATCTAAACACATTTCAGCAAATTGTTCCCTTTATTTATTTTAAAGCAGTCTAAGGAAGCAGATTCTCTAGTTTCTCTGAATATTTGAGATGAGGCTTGCTGATTAGTATTATATGCGTTATCCGGACTATTGTCCCCATCTTGTACAGATAACAATATATATATATATATATATATATATATATATATATATATATTATATTTTTGCTTGAAGGCAATTACAATGCATGTATCGCATAAAATTCGATACTTTTTCGAAGAGCATACGGCTGGTTTGTTGTATTTATTCACTCAACGTCCCCTTACCTATTATGGTAGATACGTGTATGTATCATTTGACAAGGTTAATTTCGCAGGGATTGTTAGCTGTGTACTGTGGCCGAGGCGATATGGTCTTTGACTATGCCTGCTTAGGTCCCGGTTTCGATTTCTACACACCGAGCGATCCTTTGACGGGATTACACTTGTCAAGTTCATTTTCTATATAAAAAAAAGTATCGAATTTTATGCGATACATGCATTGTAATTGCCTTCAAGCAAAAATATAATATATACTTTATTCAGCAATGCTTCTAAAAACAAACATCCAAAAATCTTATATATATATATATATATATATATATATATATATATATATATATATTCATTCACAGACACCGTGTTTCGGCTGCTTGGCCGATTGATCATCGTCACCTACAGAATGTGAAGATAGAAAGATAGATAGATAGATATGAACACACATATATATATATTAAGAAATTTCAAAAATCAAGTGTTCCAAAAATAAGATAAATTCATTTATCTGACGCTTAAAAGTTTCGGTTTCTTTAAAACTTCATCAGGATGTATTAATGGGTGAAGAAATTGATGGATGTTTTATAGATGACGGGAGATAAAAAAAATCTTCATAAAATTTAATTAAATTAATATTTATATATATATATATTATTTAGATTTTGCTTGAAGGCAATTATAAATGCATGTATCGCATAAAATTCGATAATTATAGAAAATAATCTTGACAAGTAAATCCCGCAAAGGATGGCTCGCTATGCAGAACACCGTACAACTGTTTCGACTTTATTAAGTCTCTTCAGCGATGTATACTAACGACTCCCTCCGACAGGAATCGAAACCGGACTTCACAGGCATAGTCAGAGACCATATCCGTTCGGCCGCCGGTACATAGCGAACAATCTGCGAAATTAACCTTGTCAATGATACTATTACACGCCCCTGCATAGTAGGTAGTGGACGTTTATTTAGTAAACAAACCCGGCCGTAAGCTCTTCGGCGAAGTGAATAAGATTTTTGGATGTTTGTTTTTATAGAAGCATTGTTGAGAAATTATTATTTATATTTTGCTTGAAGGCAATTATAAATGCATGTATCGCATAAAATTCGATAATTATAGAAAATAATCTTGACAAGTAAATCCCGCAAAGGATGGCTCGCTATGCCGAACACCGTACAGACTGTTTCGACTTTATTAAGTCTCTTCAGCGATATATATATATATATGCTGATAGGTACGAGTCCTGGGTTCCTGGCACAAAAATCTAAAAGGACGCAGTAAAATCGTATCCATAGGTCCCTGTATTTTTCTTTTTTTTCCCTCACCATTTCAAGTTAAGTGTAAATACATTTCAATAATTTCTTAGAAACGAATAACACAGGATATGTTACAAGGTAGTAATTAGATGGCTTTAGTTGGGACCCATAAATTTTGCCGGGGACTCATTTAAAGCAAATATGTGTGTCCCAGGACGTACTAAATCAAAAAGCTCTCAGCATCTCTCTCTCTCCCTCTCTCTCTGTCTGTCTGTCTGTCTGTCTGTCTCTCTCTGTATATATATATATATAGATATATTGTTTAGAAATACACTTCCAAAATAAGTTTACAAAATAAGTGTTGTTCCTCTCTCTCTCTCTCTCTTCTTCTCTCTCTTTCTTCTTCTCTCTCCCTATCTCTCCAACTCTCTCTCTCTCTCTCTCTCTCTCTCTCTCTATATATATATATATATATATATATGTGTGTGTGTGTGTGTGTGTGTGTGTACAAATGGAATTGGAACCTTCATCAGAGTGAAATTTTATTCAAAATAAGATTTCACTCTGATGAAGGTCGAATTTTCTCTGTGTACGGAATATTTTTACATTTTTCTATTATTATTATTTCATTTCATTTGTTTATTTAATAATAATAATAGTTTGAATCTTGTACACAAAGATAAACTGACCGAAACACATGTGTAAGTGATATTGATTAAATTCATCTTTTATTATCCATTCTGTTCTTTCTTTTCTTTATTCATTCTTCCTCATATATATATATATATATATATATATATATATATATAATATATATATTCACTTTCGTTCTCTTCGCCCTATTTCCTATATTTCTCTCCTCCTTTTACTGAAGCAAACGATAAGCGTCCGACCTATAGCATTATCTATCTTTCTGTTTTTAATTTTTTTTTCTTATCAGATTTGCTTTCTTTTTCTTTGCAAGGCGTAGCGTGTTCTCTTTTTTTTTCACCCACCCTTTCTTTCTTTCCCCACATTCAAAATGGATTGGTCCATTATGTATCTGAGGCGATTACCGGGCGTGAAATTCGATTAGATGCGTCCGCGTCATATTCCATCAATGTTATAGATTACTTAACTCGATAATATCGAGTCCCGCTTGACACGGCTGAGTTAAGATATTGGATTTGCCAGTGACAATCCAGCAGACCGTGCAAGATGACACATAGATTCTCAGGTATGATTCATTGGGTTCTTTTGACTCAAGTTTCAGATATTCGCACCGGTTGCATTCTACACTTTCTTTTTAATGATCAAAGGATTTTTCTGGAACAAAGGATCTGCATATCCTTTGAAAAGAAAATGGCGATTGCGAAACGAAATAGGAAACGATGGCTTTCATCACAACCTCGATGGGCCAACAATTAATGCGAAGTATATCTCAATAACAACAAGTAAAAATATACCTGGAGAAAATGTCTCCTTTTAGGATCCTTTAGGGGATTCAATGGCGAATTTTTAAGTTGCGCTACAACCATATCTGTGATTAAAGACATTCTAGCAAGCTTGTCATAAACAACGATTATATATATATATATATATATTATATATATATATATATATAATATATATAACAATAATAATATATATATATATGTACTAGCAAATATATGCACTCTCCGGGTGCAAGTATTTTAGTTAAATTTTATAATAAAATATGATATTAAATTAGAAAGGCTAATGAAACTGAATAAGAATGTAGATAAAAAGATTTTGAACAGAGGGGGTATGATTGAAAAATAGAACAACTTTGAAACTAACACTTCCATCATTTTCCGTTACTCCCGTCTTTCATTGGTAAATTTTCCTAATTTAAACTGTTTAGTTAAAATAGGAAGTAAAGAATAATATTACAGTTATTTCTTCTTGTTATGGGATTTCTTTTAAGATTTATTGAAGAGATTTTTGCTCATATTCAATAAGATAAAACCAAACAATTAGAAATCAATAATACTAAGCATATATTTATTAAAATCAATTTTTTAAAGATCAATATGCAAATTAGCCTTCCCATTCATACTGTAAACCTCTATTTTGTTGTATATTTAAATACAATTGCATGTTATTAGTATGTAGATATGGTAACAGTGTAAGTAATGTAAAGCAATTTTATTAATAATTGAGATTTAAATAAAAATAAAATCATGGAGAATATGATGTAAATAACTAAAGGAATTGTGACTTGTATAGTAATATAGTTTCGGTTACAGATAGACAAACCCACAATCTCCATTATAATAAGATATATATATATATTTGGGGGGGGGGCGAGAATATGTGCTTAATTGAAGTCGTACCTAATTTTCAAAGTTAATTAATTAATAATTAATTAATTAAGCGGGCATACCTATTTAAATGTAAGGCTAAATAAATCGAGAAAAATCAATCTGTATGTACATTTCGGCCTATTAGCCCTCATCAGCAGAGCTATAGATAGGAAAACCTAGGCCGAAATGTACATACAGAGATTGATTTTTCTCGATTTGTTTAGCCTTACATTTAAATAGGTATGCCCGCCTAATTAATTAATTATTAATTAATTAACTTTCAAAATTAGGTACGACTTCAATTAACCACATATTCTCCCAAAAAGGGTCGGCTTATATATATATATATATATATATATATATATATATATATATATATATACATTATTATTATTATTATTATTATTTATATTTTTGCTTAAAGGCAGTTACAATGCGTATATCGTATAAAATTCGATAATTAATGAAAATAATCATGACAAGCGAACTCGGCAAACATTGCCCACTGCGTAGAACACGCCTGCTGTACGATGTTCTACGTTGTGGGCAACGTTTGCCGAGTTCGCTTGTCATGATTATTTTCATTAATTATCGAATTTTATACGATATATGCATTGTAACTCCTTCAAGCAAAAAATATAAATAATAATATACTTTACTCAATAATGCTTCTAAAGCAAATTACCTTAATCTTATGAGAGAGAGAGAGAGAGAGAGAGAGAGAGAGAGAGAGAGAGAGAGAGAGAAGAGAGAGAGAGATAAATAGACAGATAAAATTCATTGTTATTGACATGGTGGCTTATCTCTATATAAAGATAGATAGATAGGTAGATAGATAGATAGATAGATAGTAGAGAGAGAGAGAGAGAGAGAGAGAGAGAGAGGGGGGGTAGATAAATAGACAGATAAAATTCATGTCATTGACATAGTGGCTTATCTCTCTCTAAATAGATAGATAGATAGATAGATAGATAGATAGAGAGAGAGAGAGAGAGAGAGAGGGTAGATAAATAGACAGATAAAATTCATTGTTATTGACATGGTGGCTTATCTCTATATAAAGATAGATAGATAGGTAGATAGATAGATAGAGAGAGAGAGAGAGAGAGAGAGAGAGAGAGAGAGAGGGAGAGAGAGAGATTAGACAGATAAAATTCATTGTTATTGACATGGTGGCTTATCTCTCTCTAAAAATAGATAGATAGATAGATAGATAGATAGATAGATAGAGAGAGAGAGAGAGAGAGAGAGAGAGAGAGAGATAGAGAGAGGGTAGATAAATAGACAGATAAAATTCATTGTCATTGACATGGTGACTTATCTCTCTCTAAAAATAGATAGATAGATAGATAGATAGATAGATAGATAGAGAGAGAGAGAGAGAGAGAGGGGGGGTGGAGGGAGGAACAGATAGATTGATAGATAGAATTGATTGTTTTCTCTTTAATATTCCATATTCAATGGAGAATCCCTTGCACAAAAACAAGGTGGTTGATCTTGCCATTACATCAGTGAATGTGTTAATTCTATAATTACACCTTCTCCTCATTTCATTAATATCTTCCTTCTTCAATTACCTTTCCTCCCCTAACAACCGATTTGGTTTTCTGACTTTATTTTCTCCATGGTGAACGAAATGCAGCCTTGGAAAAAATAAATTGATTCGTAAATTACAAAACCGCCGCCCACCTCCTTTCCAAAAGGAAAACAAAAAGAAAAAAACAATATTCCAAAAAGATACAGATGTAGAAATATAATAATCAAAACTCTCTTCGTAAAAATATTGAATTACAGTGTTGTAGGTTTGGTTTCTTTGTTTAATGGCATATCAAACTTCGTGTGTTATTTAATGCCAAAGCCATGTCTGTGGAAGAACGGTAGTTGTACTATTTAACCCATAGCTGGGGTAGGTGGGGTGAAAGGTTTCATACATTTCCCAAGTGTATTAGTCTGAAAATGAACATAATAGCGCGATTGGGGATCAAACTTGGTATATATATATATATATATATATATATATTATATATATATAGTGGCTGTACAGGAGATATTGATGATTGATCCCAAATAGAATTGTCCCCAAGAAACCAGTTAATTGGATACTTTACCTTTATATATACATTTACATATATATATATATATATATGTGTGTGTGTGTGTGTGTGTGTGTGTGTGTGTGTGTGTGTTGAAATGAAAAATAAAGGAAAGAAAATGTTGAATGGATAAAATAGGATTTATTTTATTTTTACCGACACGTGTTTCGGCCAGGAGTTTATCCATGCATACATATACTCTATCTATTATTATTTTAAATACAAAATAAAATAACAATAATAGAAAAAAATTACAGAAATTTTTTTTAGTATGCAAAGAATATACATATATATGAATTCTTTATACATACAGATAATTTAATTTGTATAATTGAAATAATCACGACAAGCAAACTCGGTGAATACCATGTGCGACGTGTGGAATACTGTACAGCTGTTTCGACCTAATTAGGTCTCATCAGCTGCGTATGCCTACGATTTACCAAGGCTATCTTTATAGAAGAACAAAAGCGGTACCATTTAACGCATAGCTGGGGGAAAGAAGGTGTTCATACCTTTCCCAATGGTATTACTTCAAAAGTGAACGAAATAGCGTGACTGGACTCAATAACAACGACGACTCAGTCCATCACGTTAGCCTGTACGTTTCGGGGTCTCCTCTTGGTTTGTTTGTCTTTTTTTTCTTTGTTTAATGGCATATCAACCTTCGTGGATTATTTAATACAAAAGTCATCTTTGTAAAATACTAATTAACCCATAACAGGGCGATGTGAGAGTTCATACATTTCCCAAGAGTATTAGTATCCTGGGAATGACGTTAAACTGCATCTAATGATGAAGTTCGAATTTTGGAGCTCTAGGGAGTGTGGCGTAAATTTTCATCACCATTACTCCCAGGTACACTCTGACCCTGACTAGCAGTACCTTTTATGGTCTCTCTATGGGTTAAATAGATTAAAAAATGAGTTTTAAAAATTTGAGTTAAAAAAAATAGATTGTGTTTTAAAAAAAATCAATTACCCATCAAGAATCCATAAAACAAAATTTCTTCGGTATAGAATAACCCAACATGGGTTGAAATGCCGTAAAATCCACTAACCAAAGGTATTAGTCCGAAAGTTAACGAAATAGTATGACTGGAATGAAAAATCAATTACCCATCAAGAATCAATAAAAAAAATTTCTTCGGTATAGAATAACCCAACATGGGTTGAAATGCCGTAAAATCCATCTAACCAAAGGTATTAGTCCGAAAGTGAACGAAATAATATGACTGGAATACGAACTCGCTGACTACGATGTCGCATTCCAATACGCTAGCCACTACACTTTAGGAGTTTTAATGTAAAATGACTGATTGCATTATTTCTACTCGTATATATTCTGCTTTTTCTATCGTCTATGATTTTACCTATTGTTTCAGTTCGATTAAAACAAAAAAGAAAATGCGTGACTAGAATGCGAACTTGCTTACTACGATGTCGCTTTCCTGTACGATAGCCAGTACGCCACATTTGTTTTAATGTAAAATGCTTGATTGTATTATTTCTGCTCGTATATGTACTGCTTTTTCTTTTCTTTCTTTGTTCTTTTTTTATTTTATACGTCTATGATTACCTATTGTTTCGATCCGATTAAAACAAAAAAGAAAAAAAGAGAAAAAAAAGAAAAAATGTAAATGAAGTCATTTTGATAAAGAAAGAAAAGATTTTTATTTCTAAGGCGTGAAGAGTTCTCCTAACAAGTTCTGTGCAATTGAAATAAAATTTAATGTCATTTAAATTGCACATTCTAGCTTTGAAGAAACGGGAAAAAAAAAACAACAAACAAAAAAAAAAAAAAAAAAAAAAACAACGAACCAACATTTTAATAAGGAAGATAAGAGACAAGAATAAGACATAACAATAACAATAATAATAATAATAAATACACCCTTATGGTTCTTTTGTGTAACAAATACCAAATTATAGTGTTTAAAATCTAAAAGTGGGTGGTACGCACTGGTTGAGATATTTAACACGTCAGTGCGGTATTAAACGTTTCCTACGTCCGTTTTGCTAACAATGATAGCGGAGAGAATTAGCTGATAGTCTCATACGGACACGGGGAATATTGTACATTGTATGAGACACGGATCATCATCAAGCTGGCAGAAAGACTAAAACAATCAAGGTAATTTTTCGTTTGAGGTATCTCAACCATTTTTCAACGCCATTCGCGTAAAATCTGATTTATAATTAGGGAAAAGCTTTTTTTTCTCTTCGATGGGAATGCACATATGTGACCTGTGTGGCAGGCCTGCCTGTCGAGAGTTGGGCTTCTCAGTCACGTACGGTCGCATGCGAGTGGAAACCAAGAAAGGGGTTCATGTGTGACAGGAAACAAACAAGTTTGGATCAGGGAACCCTCGGCGTGCTCACATCCGAACTACTTGTAGAAATGGCCTTATTCTGCGAAGAAGCACACACACACACACACACACACACACACACACACACACAGAGAAAAAAACTTTTCTACAACTATTAATGCTCTATATTTTACAAGATATATTGAGCCATTTTGGATTAACTACTTACGCTACTGCAATGAAAACGTGGTAGTAACTTGTTGATGAATATATATATATATATATATATATATAATATATATATATATTTCCTATGTCCAACATCAACAAAGGGGAACCACTCTTGACTGATAAAATATTTGTTTATTTATAGATCTCCTAGGAAAAAAAGAAGACGGTGTTAGGGTTAAGCTTTAGGGCCAGGGTTAGGGTTGGGGGTTAGGGTTAGTTTAATGGGAAAATAGATAAATAATTTATTAGTCGAGAGTGGTTCCCCTTTGTTTATGTTGGACTTATAGGAAATAACCTGTTAAAGTCCTCCAGGTTTCTCTTGGTGTTTTCTTTGTACCTGAGCTTTGGTCTAACGATTCCACGTGATCCTCTCTCAGTTGAGAGTACAGAATCTGCTTTGGTAGTCTGTCATCCCCATTTCTCTTCAGGATGGTCCTGTTTGAAACATGCTGCCACCATATAAACATGATTATATGACGTCAATTAATTAATAACAATTAAATTCAAGTTATTATATGAACTAGCAAATATATGCACCCTCCGGGTGCAAGTATTTAAGTTTTAATATAATAAAACTGAATAAGAATGTAGATAAAAAGATTTGGAACAGAGGGGGTATGATTGAAAAATAGAACAACTTTGAAACTAACTCTTCCATCATTTTCCGTTACTCCCGTCTTTTATTGGTAAATTTTCCTAATTTAACTGTTTAGTTAAAATAGGAAGTAAAGAATAATATTAGTTATTTCTTCTTGTCAAGGGATTTCTTTTAAGATTTATTGAAGAGATTTTTGCTCATATGCATTAAGATAAAACTGAACAATTAGAAATCAATAATACTAAGCATATATTTATTAAAATAAAATTTTTAAGATCAATATGCAAATTAGCCTTCCCATTCATACTGTAAACCGCTATTTGTTGTATATATAAATACAATTGCATGTTATTAGTACGTAGATATGGTCAACAGTATAAGTAATGCAAGACAATTTTATTAATAATTGAGGTATAAATAAAAATAAAATCATGGTAAATGTGATGTAAATAACAAAGGGAATTGTGACTTGTATAGTAATATAGTTTCGGTTACAGACAGACAAACCCACAATCTCCATTATAATAAGATTTTCTCTCTGATTGATTGATTCATTCAATTTACCGGCATTTCAACCCATCTAGGGTTATATTATTAGGCGTTCCGTAGTGGTATAATAGTTAGCAAGCTAGTCTCGCAGACCTGTTGCTACTGAAAAGTGAGTTTGATCCTCACAGGATGCCCCATACTTGTTACCTTGTGACATTGTGTCAAATCCTACCAGACCAGGGAGAAATGTTGCATCAGAGGTGGAGCGCCACACTTAGCATAAGTTTCCAACTTTACCGCACAGATACAATCTGTGCTACTCATGTGCTGAGTTGGCGAGCTGTAGGTCGTTTAAGATTGTGGTGTCGTAGTACTTGTCAATCTTAAGGGCATGTCAACCCATATAGGGTTATATTATTAGGCATCCCGTCGTGGTGTAATGGTTAGCAAGCTAGTTTCGCTGTCTTATTTCCACTGAAACCGAGTTCGATTCTCGCTGGATGTCTCATACTTTCGAAATGTGTTAAATTCTTCCGAACCGGGAAGAATGCTTCTTTTACTTGCGTCTGCGGTAATGCGTCACACCTACCATTAGCTCCATAGTTTACCGCACAGTTCTAAATTGAGTTCTATCTTTGCTGGATGCCCTATACTTGTGGCCTTTTGTCAAATCCTACCGGACCAGGTAGAATTTTCTTTTGCGTCTAAGGTGGAGCGCCACACCTACCATAACCCCCCCCACACACACACTTAAACGGCGTTGTAGATCGTGGTTTTGTGGTGCTTGTCGATTAGTAAAAACAATTAGGCAATTATCCGCCCGTAAACAAACAGGCCGTCTCGTCTTCCCGGTTCCCATGTCCCTGCCTTTGTTTGGCGATCCGGTACACCTGGCCGCTACTAATATCTCCCGAGGTTCCTTCAAAAGAAACATTATCTACTCGCGCCTTTTAGTTGTTCAACCCGTTTCCGGTTCGCATTTGTAGACAGAATGCAACTCGCACCCTTTGATGTTCCTGATAAGCAGAATAAATCTTCAATGATTAATGACCGTAGTAGTTTATACAAAAGGGCGGTTCCAAAAAAAAAAAATACTTCCTATCTACTCTCGCAAGATTTACAACATAAACTGCGGCGAGAACAGACGTACAGAACTGCCTTCCTCCTTTGTAAATTAATTTAATTGGTTTAAGAAAAAACACACAAAAAAAAACAAACAAAAAAACAACGTTTCTAATAAGTAGTAAAAAGTGCAGTAGGTGGGGTGGCCTATTATTGATATCAGTCAGACAACAAGGGAGTCTCTCCCATTATCACTAGAGCTCGACCAGAGCGTTTTTTTTAAATTCTACTTAAAAAAAAAATACATGGGAAATTATTTCACTATAGAAATTCATTGGAAATTATTTTGTTATAGACATGCACAGTTATTAAGTTAACTAGCAAAATAAAAAAAACACCCTCCGGGCGATGTAAAAATAGATTTTTGAAACATATTGCCTGAGTAGTAAAATAATTCCAAATGCAATTTTATAGTAGTGTAATTTCCAATACGCTTTTAAAAATAATTCTCAGTGAAATTGTAGGTTTTAGTAATTGCCGTATCTCTCTATATATAATCATTTGAGAGAATGAATATCTTAACGTATTTATTCAATTACTTATTCAATGTTTAGCTTGGTGAAAAATATTAGTACACATCACAGGCTTTATTATACTTACTAGCAACACAAAACACCCACCGGGCGTCGTAAAAATTAATTTTTGAAAGACATTGCCTGAGGGGTGGGAGTTAAACATTCAGTGTCAGCGAGTTTGTACCCTAAGTAAGTAAAATCATCAAATTCATTAAAGGATTAAAAAATAAAACAATTTGAAATGTAAACTTTAAATATGTATTAAAATAAAACAAACTATATATAGATATATAATACCAGTCATGTATTTATTAAAACTTGTTTAAAAAAAACAATGGGGACTGTCTAATGTTTCATGTTCAAATTTTGAGGGTATTTATTGTATGTTATGACGATGTTGGGTAATGTGACGTATGCAGTGACGTAGTTTTTGTTACATACAAAAACCGGAAGCGAATCTCCATTATTAATAGATATGTCAAGATTTTCATTTACTCTAATGGAAATTATAGAAATTCATTGGAAATTATTTTACTATATGCTACTATAGAAATTCATTGGAAATTATTTTACTATAGAAATGCATTGGAAATCATTTTACTATAGAAATTCATTGGAAATTATTTTACTATAGAAATGCATTGGAAATTATATTACTATAGAAATTCATTGGAAATTATTTTACTATAGAAATGCATTGGAAATTATTTCATCCTAGAAATACATCTTAAATTATTCATTGAATAAATACTAAGAACATATATATATATATTGAAATAAAAACTGAGCCCCGTCTCTCTCAAATAAAATGTTGCGTGCATGTAATAATCAAACAATTATTTTCCAAATATTTTCCACATAAATTTTACACAAATCGTAGTATTTATTTATTTGTAAACTTTTTTAGTTAACTTCTTGTTGCTGTAAAAAAAAAAAAAAGGACGAGAGTAAAAAACAATTTTTAAAATTGCTTACTCAAATGTTGGGTGTATATAGCATAATAATATTGTGACGTAAGCTGTGACGTAGAGCTATGACGTAGTTCTCGTTACAGACAGAAATACAGGCAATCTCCATTATTAATAAAAATTAAACAGGAGATGTGTCTTTTGTTTAATTCTACATGTATAAATGAAAGAATGCTGCCCAAATACACATATTATTAATAGAAGAAGATATCCGACACATTTAACACACAAATTCACGGAAATAGATCTATGCCCAAGCCACATTGTTCGATATTATTTGTATATAGGTTACGTGTCTTTGCAGAATTCTCCGTGTTCTGTCTGTTCTTTACATGCATACTTAAAGTGCAGTACCTATGAATTAATACTCGTGTTCCTTATTTGTACGACCGTTATCATATTGCAACATCGTCTGGTTAAAAATCAGACCGTCCAAATCTCCCAAGATGAAATGCAAGAATGCAAATCCTGATTATCTTCTGTTGCTTATCCGCCGAATTCTTATTTCTTATGAGTGTCGTCACCGCAGCTAAATAATGAACCATTCTGTTTTTATTATAAAGAAAGAAAAGGAAGAAAAAGGACATGCTACACAGAAAAAAATATAAAAGAAAAGAATGAAAGAAAGAGAGTAGGGGAAATATAGAAAATGAGGACGTGGTCGCACCGAAGCGATTACGCTATTCTGTTTCAATCGAACATAAGGAAAAGGTGAAAAAAAAAAGGAAATGCTACACAGAAAAACATAATAAGAAAGAAAGAAAGAAAGAAAGAAAGAAAGAAAGAAGGGGAAATATAAAGAGAGGGGGTGAGCACGCGGAAATGATAACGCTAATATGTTTCTGTCAAACATAATGAACAAATGAAAAGAAGGATATAAAAAAAGGAGTGGAAGAGAGTTAAATCAAGATTATTATACTTTTTACATATTGAACTATTTAGTATTAGCTCTTAAGTAAACCAATCAAACGTTATAATAATTGAATTATCTTATTGTGGTATATCCACAGGCCCTGCTAGTAATCTATATATTACGAAGTCTCATTATCTATTAAAGGGTCGATGCTAAGGTCTCATCTACCCACCACACGTATACGCAATGCGAGGCCCTCTCTCTACCTCATGTCAATTTTCTTAAATCATCATTCATAGAAAATATATGAAACGCACCCTTACAGGAGCATCACGTAGAATAGTTAGTAAGATTTTAAGGCATTTCAAACCTCGGGTTATTTCATGCCGAAAACTTTTTTCATTTACTCATTCTTTGTTAAGTACGATCGTTATTTGTGCAGATCTATTTAGCTCATAGATAAGACCTCAATAGGTACTACCACTCCGGATCAGAGTGGACATGGGAGTAATCTATACATATATAAAGGGCAGTTGTGTGTATATGTATGTCAGGAGGAAACTTCGAAAATAAAACAATTAACGACAAAGTAAATTTATATACACATTAAATATCACCATGACTTGGTTTTTGAGCAAAAATAATAGAGATTTGATTTATATTCGTGAAGATAACTAAAAAATAAAATTTAAATGATAACAGCATGGATTTAATTTTAGATAGTAGGCATTAACATTTCTTTTCAGAGTAGTGGATCAATGCAAGGTCTATTTTTTTTAACATAGGGATTTAAATGGGGCATCCCACGAGGATTCAACTTATGATTCAGTAATAATGGATCAGCGGGATTAAAGTTAAAAATATCCCCTCTAACCATGCGACGCTTCTAGTAACAACGAAAGGGTCCTCAACACTTCCCAGGGCTCCAGAATTGGAACCGTACCTCTAGATGCAGTTTAAAGTCAAACATAGGTTACCATATTAAGGCCCTTAGTCACCGCCTTATAGCAAATCTTATTATAATGGAGATTGTGGGTTTGTCTGTCTGTAATCGAAACTATATTACTATACAAGTCACAATTCCTTTCGTTATTTACATCACATTCTCCATGATTTTATTTTTATTTAAACTTCAATTATTAATAAAATTGTTTTACATCCTTAAGACTGTTGCCCATATCTACATACTAATAACATACAATTGTATTTATATATACAACAAAATAGCGGTTTACAGTGTGAATGGGAAGGCTAATTTGCATATTGATATTAGAAATTTGATTTTAATAAATATATGCTTAGTATTATTGATTTCTAATTGTTTGGTTTTATCTTATTGAATATGAGCAAAAATCTCGTGGATAAATCTTAAAATAAATCCATTAACAAGAAGAAATAACTGTCATTTTATTCTTTACTTCCTATTTTAACTAAATAGTTAAATTAGGAAAATTTACCAATGAAAGATGGGAGTAATGGAAAATGATGGAAGAGTAAGTTTCAAAATTGTTCTATTTTTCAATCATACCCCCTCTGTTCCAAATCTTTTTATCTGCATACTTATTCAGTTTCATTAGCCTTTCTAATTTAATATGATATTTTATTATATTAAAATTTAAATACTTGCACCCGGAGGGTGCATATATTTGCTAGTATATGATAAAAAGGGTTGGTGGTTTGCTATAAGAGCAATACGGTTGGGACAATCATACAGTCAAAAGATTCTACTAAAATTATATTCTGACACCAAGTTTAATTAACTTTATTCACAAGGTATCTTTGTTAATAATTTTATATACTTTAAGCCAGTATACCAAAAGCCCTAGTTTTCATACTCCTTACACAATACAATATACATTTCTAAATACCAATGTACTTTTATCTAAAATCTGCTACCTAATCAGTAGTTCTTTTCTTAGTCATGCCAAATCTTTGGTACGTGTCATCAAGACCCTAATACTTCTGCCTGACCATTGCAGCAGTGTAGTAAACTCCAAGTAAGCCACTAGTTCCCCTGTTCCCCAACCGCATTGCATGCAAGAACTAGAATACTAAAACTACTATCTTGGCATTTAGTCCTTTCTGTCATGAGCCCTCGGGTTAGTTTGGGGGTTGGGAGTTGTGTGATAAGGAGAAGCTGCTTGACGATTGATGGTGGAGCACTCCGTCTATCCCAAGTAAGGGCCAAAGTGGAGTGCTGCATGTCATGGACTGCTCAGCTATCGGACAAAATTATAGTTAAATTATCTCCACCTGGCACCAGAGGGCGAATCGCTAATATACGATATTGGCGCCTAAATTAAATTCTTTGACGAAAGTCACTCATTGAGTTGGGCAGTCAACCAGCGAATCGTGTTTTCAAGCGCTCCCTTACCTTCAGCAAACGCCACCAAGTTTGCAACCTGGCAGAAAACGCCACCAAGTTTGCAACAAACGCCACCAAGTGTGCAACCTGGCAACAAACGCCACCAAGTTTGCAACCTGGCAACAAACGCCACCAAGTTTGCAACCTGGCAGCAAACGCCACCAAGTTTGCAGCCTGGCAACAAACGCCACCAAGTTTGCAACCTGGCAGCAAACGCCACCAAGTTTGCAACCTGCCACCAACAACCTGGCAGCAAACGCCACCAAGTTTTGTTTGCAACCTGCAAACGCCACCAAGTTTTGCAACCTTTTATACCTTTTTTGAATATATGTTTTTTTATATCTTCAATTGTTGTCCTCGCCTTCTTTCATCCGAATTTACTTGCTTACTAGGAATTATAAGAGTCCCGCAAATACCTCTTACAACCACCAGGATTTCGTCCGTAAGCATCACGGGGCCTCACCTAAGGCCAACAGGTGGTTCCACTGGGATGGGGTCTTACCCCTCTGCAGGGGTGCGTGCAGTCGGCGTATTCTACCACCCCACCCGACAGGGCTCATTACTTTTGGAGTATCTTTACGTAGAAAAGCAATCATTCGCCTGTAAAAAAAACACAAACCCACACACAGTGTGTTACCCTAATTCAGATACCTTGGCCTTTGCCAACCGGAACACCTGCTAGTAACGCCATCTAGATTTCATCAGAGAAGTACTATTTTTAATTCAGTCTTGTTTCGTTTCCGGTGTATCTCTTAAAATGGAATAAATGTCTTTGATGTTAGGACGTACCAGATTTCGCCTAGTCTGACAAAAGTACATGGATTATTTACTTGTTTACATTGTTTACATGCTGTAAAGTTGGCACTCCACCTCAGACGCCAATACAATCTCCTTGGTCTAGCGCTATTCAAAAGGGGATAGACTCCCTCGCTGACTGGCTGATACCGACTTTAGGCCACCCTGACGAACTTTACATATTGAACTATTTTGCAATAGCTCTTAAGTAAGGTATACACAGGATTATAATCGACTGTATGTTATTGTAATACAGCATACTGATGGTCATTAGCTATTGACCTATGGCACCTTGATATTGATAATTACTTGGCAATTGACCTAATTGATTTAAATATGATGGGATATTTCAAAGTTCACTATCTATTCCCATCAGGACCCATTCTATTCAAATAAAATCCTATTACTATAATCTACGTTATTCGGACTATTGTCCTCATCTTATTGTTATCTGCACAACGTTTCGGTCGATATGCCCTCCGGCCTTCTTCAGGTATTTCTTGTCGGACTCGGGAACCTTCTAGGACTCGGGAACCTTCTTTTTGACTGGGAAACCTTCTTGTTGTAATTATTATTCTATGTTACTCCCCATAGAATAATAATTATCACAACTTAACGCCTCTACCTCAGCTATGGTTAGCGGAATGAGAACAGAATACCCCGTTAACTGAATAAAGGGTTAAGTTCAAAGTTCCGTGATGGCTCCCGATTACGACAAGAAGGTTCCCGAGTCCGAAAAGGTTCCCGAGTCCGACAAGAAATACCTTAAGAAGGCATATCGGCCGAAACGTTATACAGATAACAATGAAGATGAGGACAATAGTCCGAATAACCCAAAAAAATAGTAATCATAAAGCCTCAAAAATTCAGAGAAATAAAATCCTATCATTATCAGAGTCGTTCAGATCAGTTATAATGAATTAACCATCAGTAATACCTCAGTGGTGGAAGAGCCGCAGTGAACGGTTTAAAGTAGGCTGGGGCGTTAGAATGCACTGACTGCACATCTGGACCGACTGGGTAAGACTCCCCCAATGGGGCCACTTGTTGGCCGTGGTGGCGACCCGTGACGCTTAAGGATAGAATCCAGGTGGATGAGCAGTCTATGACCTGCAATACTCCACTTTGGCCCTATCTTGGGCTAGACGGGTGGTCGGAGAGGCCCCATCCGATCAATCGGCTGATCACGTCAAGCCCTAGCACCTATATGATTGCCCCAGCCCTATTGCCCTTATGGCAAGCCGCAACCCCTTTTTATCATATGGGTGCTAGAAGGCGGTGACTGAGGGTCCACATGTCAGTGAATGACGGTAAACTCTATCTGATGGTAAGGTTCTAGTTTTGGAGGTTTGGGGAATGTGGAGCACCCCTTCATCACCATTGATCCCTCATCAGGTAGTACCTGTTAGGGACCCATCTATGGGTTAAATAGAAAAATGTATTAATAAAAAAATTGTATTATACATTAAAAATTGATTTATTTCAAAATTTTATCGGCATAATGCCGATAAAATTTTGAAATAAATCAATTTTAATGTAAATGACCCACTGAGGTTGATATGCCGTAAAACAAAACAAACCAAACCTTAGTAAACAATTATAGTTTCAAGTAACTATTCTTAATATAATTAATTTATAGTTAGAAGGCATCATGCATTCCTATCCATTCAAAAGTTTTGTCAGTGAGCTGGTATCACATGGGCATACAAAAACTGACACAGCGCCCACAAAAATGCATCAACCAAAATGGCGATTATGTAGAAAAATAGATAGATGTATAATAGGGAGCTGATGGTAGGTGTGGCGCTCCACCTCAGATGTAAACACAATCTCCTTGGTCTAGCGCTAGTGAAAAGGGGATAGACTCCTCGCTGTATGGCTGATACCGACATTAGGCCTCCCCGACGACTTTTCACTTACAATAGGGTAGGTCGATTTTTCACTTTAAAAAAATATCAAATTGTCCATCAATGCGAAAGTTGTGTGTTAGTATACTGAATACTGATACCAGAAATTAGATATTATACTCGCACAATTGTTTGAGAAAATAGCATCAAAGATGGTCTACTAAAATGCACAAAAATCCTCGTTTTCATTTTTAGTACAATTTAGTAGACGATCTTTGATGCTATTTCCCAGTATTCAGTATACTAACACACAACTTTCGCAGAGATGGACAATTTGATATTTTAAAAAAGTGAAAAATCGACCTACCCTAATGTCGCAAAGTTTTTAATGTTGTAAGCATCATTGACAATAATAAACGTTTCTGTGATTTCTAAATATTTTGGAGATCTCATCTTTGGGATGACTCTCATACTAATGTGAATGAAATAGTCTTTTGTAAGTTATAGAGTCCTTGATATATGGAGTTGATAGAGAATGAAGGTGTTCAATGAAGAGTTATTTGATTAAGCAATGCTATGGTGTGCCATGCGACACGAGGTTGTTGGGGGGCAAAAGGAATCCTTTCCATTGCGGACAGGAAGCATATGTTTCAAGGCGTTGTCGAGGTCAGAAAAAAGAGATTTTAGGCCTTCTTTTATATGGTACTTTGATCACGCCCTCTAGTGGCCATTCACAGAACTGCTTGGCAGACATGGGAAGTAATGACCTTTTGTATCATCTAAAACGCCTAAATGCTCGGAGGTAAGGGGTGTAATTCCCACACCTTACATTATTTCCTGTTCGGTCAGTGGTCACGTTGAGAAAGGCAAGGTACAGGGCAATACAGCGATAACAACAGGAGAAAAAAGATAATTTATACGTCTTCTTTAACTTCTATGACTGGAGAGTAACAATTAGATTTAAAAAAATAGTTTCTGCTTCTTTAGAATCTTTTTCCGCCATTTTAGTGCTTCTCCAAATAACTTGTTTGGTTGTTTGGTTGGATTTTACGGCATATCACCCCCTTGTTGGGTTATTTTATGCCAATAATTTGTTTTATTCATTCTTTATGGTACTCAATATTTTTAAACATATTGAAACACATTTTTTCTATTTAACTCATAGATAGGACTCTAACAGATACTATCACTCTGGGTCAGGGTAGACCTGGGAGTAATGGTTGGTACTTAACACCCACCAGGGCTCCAGAATTTAAACTTCACCATTAGTTGTTGTTGGAATATTTTAGAATATAAGGTGTACTCTAATTCCTCACCTGGATTTATAGACTGGCCTAAGTCACGTGGCTTATACCTTAGCCAATCACTGACCATACTGCGTGGCGGATACATTACTTAAGCACTGATTCTTTCACAGTATACTTGCGACCATTGACGAAGGAACTAAGGACTCTTTACCAGAGGAACCAAATGATTCATTATCGAAGGACTCTTTACCAGGAACTAAGGACTCATTATCGAAGGACTCTTTAAAATGGCTAAACTTGCAAATCGGTCGGAAAATTAAAACATATTACAGGTTGACCCAGAAAAAACAAAAGCCAAATTACTTATTTATTTTCCCATTAAACTAACCCTAAACCCCAACCCTAACCCTAACCCTAAATCCTAACTCTAACCATAAACCCCCTAGTTAAAATTAACAGTATTATTACAAAATTTATGGGTTCAGTTTTTAATGGGTCGCCCTAATTTTCCGACCGATTTGCAGGTTTAACCCCCAAAATTGTGAATCCATTAAAAATGACTATTTCAAAACTTTATCGGCATTAAATGAGCCACTGAGGTTGATATGCCGTTAAACAAAACAACCAAACCATTGTTGTGGCCTTGTGCCTGACTAAGCTACGCTTCGTAAACAAAGGTGCCAGCCCTTAATGGCAATTGTGTTCTTAGGTTTGCTCATACTGAAATGAAAATACCTGTTTCTTTCTTTTTATTTTCTTTCCTAGATTTTCCCATCTGCCTCCATTGCTTTCGCATCTAATTAGTTTAAGATGCGGTTTCGTTTCTATATTTACCATCTTCTTTTTATTCGTTTTTCATTGCTAAATCATCTTATTGTATAAGATGATTTCTTCTTCTTTTTTCTTCTTTTTCTAAACAACATCTTTCTTTCTTTATTCTTTTTTTCTTTCTTTTTTCTTTCTCTCTCTTCTAAGGATCTTACTTTCTCTTCTTTCTTCTCTTTATTTTAATTCATTTTTCACTGCTAAATAATCCTATTGTATAAGATGATTTCTTCGTTTTTCTTCTCTTTCTAACCGACTTCTTTCTTTCTTTCTTTCTTTCTTTTCCTACCTTCCTTCTTTCTTTTTTTCTTTTTTTTTTTCTTTCTTTCTTTTTTCTTTCTTTCTTTTCTAAGAATCATTCTTTCTTTCTTTCTTTTTCTTTTTCTTTTCCTACCTTCCCTCTTTCTTCCTTCTTTCTTTCTTTCTTTCTTTTTCTTTCTTCTTTTTTCTTTCTTTCTTTTCTAAGAATCATTCTTTCTTTCTTTCTTCTCTTTCTCTTGATTCATTTTTCACAGCTAATTCATCCAATCGACTAAGGGCGATTTCTTCTTTTTCTTATCTTTCTAACCTACTTCTTTCTTTCTTTCTTTCTTTCTTTCTTTCTTTTTCTTTCTTTCTTTCTTTTTCTGTTTTTCTTTTTTTCTTATTTTCTTTTCTAGGATTCCTTATTTTATCTTTTTCTTCACTTTCTTTTAGTTCGTTTTTCACTGCTAAATCATCCTATTGTTTATTGTGAATTCTTCTTTCTTTCTTTCTTTCTTTCTTTCTTTCTCTCTCTCTCTCTCTCTCTCTCTCTCTCTCTCTCTCTCTCCCTCCCTCTCTGTCTGTCTCTATCTATTTATCTATTTATCTATGTATCTATGTATGTCCCACTCTCTTTTCTAAGGTCCTTACTTTCTCAACTTTCTTCTCTTTCTAACCTACTTCTTTCTTTCTCCCTCTCTCCTCTCTCTCTCTCTCTCTCTCTCTCTCTCTCTCTCTCTCTCTCTAAGGTTCTTACTTCTCTTCTTTCTTCTCTTTCTTTCTTTTTTTCTTCCTTTCTTTCTTTCTTTATTTCTATGGATCTTTGTCTTTCTTTTGTTTCTTCTTCCTAACCAATTTTTTCTTTCTTGGTGATTCATTCTTTCCAACTTTCTGTCTGTCTGTCCTTCCTCCTCCTCCTTCCTTCCTTCTTTCCTTCCTCCCTCCTTTCCTCCCGTCCTTTATTCTAAAGAGATACAGGTAGTTACCACTATCGTAATTCATATTCACCATCTGGGTTGCTCAGTTGAAGGTTACCAACCGAGTGCCAATCGTACGTGGGAGCCCACCCCGTTGTAGCTATCACGCTGTAGGTCACTGTGTCGTAGGTGAACAACGTAGTCTGTAAATAACAACATTTAATCTTAATAACACATTGTTAAAACAACATTTCATTACAAACAACCGGAATAAATTGATACACAACAAAACACCCCACGTTATTAGTGCATTTAAAATCCTGCAATGTGTCTTATATATCCCTAAGAAATAATAGTTTTTATATACACACACATACACACACACACACACACACAGAGAAAGAAACTTTTCTACAACTATTAATGCTCTATATTTTACAAGATATATTGAGACCTTTTGGATTAACTACTTATACTACTGCAATGAAAACGTGGTAGTAACTTGTTGATGAATATATATATATATATATATTATATATATATATATATTTCCTATGTCCAACATCAACAAAGGGGAACCACTCTTGACTGATAAAATATTTGTTTATTTATAGATCTCCTAGGAAAAAAAGAAGACGGTGTTAGGGTTAGGGTTTAGGGCCAGGGTTAGGGTTGGGGTTTAGGGTTAGTTTAATGGGAAAATAGATAAATAATTTATTAGTCAAGAGTGGTTCCCCTTTGTTTATGTTGACTTATAGGAAATAACCTGTTAAAGTCCTCCAGGTTCTCTTGGTGTTTTCTTTGTACCTGAGCTTTGGTCTAACGATTCCACCTGATCCCTCTCTCAGTTGAGAGTACAGAATCTGCTTTGGTAGTCTGTCGTCATCCCCATTTCTCTTCAGGATGGTCCTGTTTGAAACATGCTGCCACCATATAAACATGATTATATGACGTCAATTAATTAATAACAATTAAATTCAAGTTATTATATGAACTAGCAAATATATGCACCCTCCGGGTGCAAGTATTTAAGTTTTAATATAATAAAATATCATATTAAATTAGAAAGGCTAATGAAACTGACTAAGAATGCAGATAAAAAGATCTGCAACAGAGGGGTATAATAAAAAATAGAACAACTTTGAAACTAACTATTCCATCATTTTCCATTACTCCCCTCTTTCATTGGTAAATTTTCCTAATTTAACTATTTAGTTAAAATAGGAAGTAAGGATAATATTACAGTTTTTTCTTCTTGTAAATAGATTTCTTTTTAGATTTATCCACGAGATTTTTGTTTATATTTCTTAAGATAAAACCAAACAATTAGAAATCAATAATACCAAGCACATATTTATCAAAATAAAATGTTAAATATCAATATGCAAATTAGCCTTCTCGTTCAAACTGTAAACCGCTATTTTGTTGTATATATAAATACAATTGCATGTTATTAGTACGTAGATATGGTCAACAGTATTAATAATGTAAAACAATTTTTATTAATAACTGAAGGTTTAAAAGAATGAAATCATGGAGAATTTGACGTAAATAATTAAGGGAATTGTGACTTGAATAGTAATATAGTTTCGGTTACAGACAGAAAAACACACAATCTCCATTATAATAAGATTTACCAACTCCTCCGCACGAGCAGGATGTGACACAAGGTCAATTTCTTAAGCGGAGTTCAACAGGTTTGAATTCACAGTTTTCCTTCTCCTAGACCAGTTGCCTAACCAAGGTTAAAGAGCTCGGTCTGCCTTACTATTTATCCATAGCGGGAGGGAGATTAGGATTCATACCTTTCCCAAGGGTATTAGCGCTAAGTGAAATGCAATTACCACGTCCAGGATTTGAACTTGGGGCGACGAGTCCATTTCCCATGACTTTAACCATTACACCACGCACTTCCATAAATGGTTTATATAATATACTAGAAGTGGCTACCCGGCGTCGCCTGGGTAGAGGGGGGATTTTTTAAAAGTTAGTCTCGCAGATCCATTATTACTGAATTGTGAGTTGGATCCCCGCTGGATGCCCCATTAAAATCCCTACGTAAAAAAAGACCTTGCGTTGATCCAGTCACTCTGAAAATAGAAATTTATGTCTACAATATTAAATGGAAAAAATTCCATGTTGTTATAATTTAAATTTTATTCTTTAGATATATTCATGAATTTAAATCAAATCTTCATTATTTTTGCTCAAAAACCATTTATTTAATGTGTATATATATTTACTTTGTCATTAATTGTTTTATTTTCGAAGTTTTCTCCGGACATACACATACACACAACTGCCCTAGCATTCATAAGTATAAAAGGAAATTTGGTTTGTGTGTGAAAATTGTTCATTGTAACTGTAGACCCTTTATATGTGCCAATGATACAACGTCGCACGATGATAGAATGACAAAAATTTACTATTTCTCTGAATGTTTGAGATGAGGCTTGGTGATTAGTATTATCTGCGTTATTCGGACTATTGTCCTCATCTTCATGTTATTTGTGCATATCGGTCGCCGAAACGTTGTACAGATAACAATGAAGATGAGGACAACAGTCCGAATAACGCAGATAATACTGACAAAGATTTGCTGAATAGAAATTAATTTTCTAAGTTTGAGGAGTAGTTTTAGTAATAGTAGTAGCTATTTACAAACTTAGCTTATGGGGCACCCAGTGAGAATCGAACTCACTAACAATGGTTTGCTGATACAGTCTCTAGCCATGTACCATGTGAGGTGCCCTTACAATGTTCTAGACAGGCATTTATTTAACCCGAGTATGATGTAACAAAATCTCGTAGGTGTGAGGCATCCAGTGTGGATCGAACTCACCATTCAGTAGTAATGGATTGGCGAGACTACCTTGCTAACCATTACATCATGGTGGGACGCATAGAAGTAGTAGTGGTAGTAATAGAAGTCAGTATATCTTGTAGCAGGATCTTTCATCGAGGAGACATTTCCCTTTCCTATCACCTTGGCGCATGAGAGAGAGGGGGGGGGCTGAACTCGCTTTTTAGTGGTGGATCTGCGAGACTATCTTGTTGACCATCACACCACAATGGGAAGCAGCCCTGCAGGTCTGGGGCTTTAGAATACACCGACTTCACCTCTGCAGAGGGATAAGGCACCTCATCCTGTGGGGCCACCTGTTGGCCGTGGGTGGTGATCCGTGATGCTTAAGGACGGAATCCTAGTGAATGAGCAGGCCATGACATGCAACAGCCCACTTTGGGCCTTACTTAGGCTAGACGGTCGGTCGGAATGCCACCCCCCCAACCAATCAACTGGTCACGTCAAGCCCTAGCACGTATATGATTGTCCCAACCTCATTGCCCTTACCCTTTTTATCATATATAAGGTAGAAGACGGTGGCTGTGGGTCTTCATATCCTGGATGTGACGTTAAACTCTATCTGATGGTGAGGTTCCAGTTCTGGAGGTTTGGGGAATATGGAGCACCCCTTCATCACCATTGCTACTAGGTCCACTCTAACCCGGTGTGATACTACCTGTTAGGGTCCCATCTATGAGTTAAATAGAAAATTTGATTACAAAAAAATGAGTTTAAACATTTTTCTTCGAAACTATCGCCTCGAATCTTTTAAAACTTTGCCGGCATTAAATAACCCACCGTGGTTTATATGCCGTAAAATAAAACAAAACAAAACAAACAATGGGAAGCAAATATCTCAAAGTCCCACAGAATATCCCTCTTATTCCAGGGTTTTTTACAATTCTCTGGTAAGGTCCAGGTCTTTCTCTTTGTTCTTGTTCTTGTTCTTGTTCTTGTTCTTCTTCTTCTTGTTCTTGTTCTTCTTCTTCTTGTTCTTGTTCTTGTTCTTCTTCTTATTATTATTATTATTCACTCATTGTGAGTATCATACCAGCGTTAGCTGATGGTATTTTACTGGAGTCTGAGTTACAAGTCTCCTCAGGTCTCCAGGACTCTTCTGGGTATTCTAGCCAATTGTAGTAATGTAGTTGTCTGGGTGATCTCAATTCTTCCTGATTTCCAGATCCTCCATTCTTTATTATTATTATTATTATTATTATTATTATTATTATTATTATTATTATTATTGTTGTTGTTGTTGTTGTCGACGTTGTTAATCTTTGATTTTTTTTATCCAGGATTAATCTCTCTCTCTCTCTCTCTCTCTCTCTCTCTCTCTCTCTCTCTTCTCTCTCTCTCTCTCTCTCCTCCCCTCTCTCTCTCTCTCTCGTTTCCGTCACCCTCCCTTCCGTAGTAGTCACCCTAATTCCTGTCAAATGCAATTCCTTTCACCTGACATCTGTCACACAGATTGCAAACTCGGTATTTTTTTCTTGTTATCTTTTTTTTGTTCTTTTCTTTTTTATCTTTTTTTTTCCCGTTCCAACTTTCCAAGCTGAAAACCGCCACCCAACAAGTCGCAGCAATGGAAGATTAAATCAGCGCCAATAACGGTGCTTGTTCCGCCTTTGACATGCAAACATCATCCCGAGATTTCCACATTTCCGATCAAGTCAACCATTGTTGACCATTTCCAATGTTGATAGGAATCATGTGATTGCTCTCAACACCAAACAATTCTTCTAAATCAGCGGTTCTCAACGGGGTCCATATGGACCCCCAGGGACCATATAAAATTTTTTGGACCCTGACAAGCAAAATATATTTAACTATAAAATTACAATGGGATTTTTAAACATCGATCGGCTATGGGGGGTCCACCAGAAAAAAATGGATCTGCAACCAAGGATTCTGCTCAACCAAAGGATTCTACCCAACACTAAGGAACACCGAGGAACAAACAAAGGATTCTACCCAACACTAAGGAACACCGAGGAACAACCAAAGGATTCTACCCAACACTAAGGAACACCGAGGAACAACCAAAGGATTCTACCAACACTAAGGAAACACCGAGGAACAACCAAAGGATTCTACCCAACACTAAGGAACACCGAGGAACAACCAAAGGATTCTCTAAGGAACACCGAGGAACAAAGGATTCAACCTAACACTAAGGAACAACCAAGGATTCTTCACTAAGGAACACAGGGGATTTCCACAGTAAAGTGCTCTCACCTGTAGCCTAAAAATAGCGACAAAATCGTAATACACGGGTTGCTATCTAGGGCCAACAAATGGCTTCATTATAATGGGAGCTTTCCCCGCTGCAGAGGTGCAGTCGGTGTATTCTACGGTCCCCGCTGACAGGGTGGATAAATGGAAAAGAATAAGAGAATGTTAGGAGAGATGGTTATGTTTAGATTTTAGTTTTAAGACAAATTTGCCGGAGAGACGAAGTGAAAGAGAGTGGAAAAGAATGCAGTAATTTCCAGTCCAATTCGTTAATGAATGATCATTTTTGCGTGGTCTGCATTTTCGGTGAATATCAATTTTTAATCATCCAAATTCGCAATATAACGTAGATAGAATCCTTCACTCCTTTCTAAATAGATGCATCAATATAATTATGGACAGCTGTTAACTATGAAATGCTAATCAGAATCTTACACCTCCCTCATGAATAGAAACATCAATATAATCAGGGACACCTGTTAACTTTGAGATGCTAATCAGAATCCTTCACTCCTTCCTCATCAAAGAAGCATCAATATTATCATGGACAACTTTTAACCATAAAATGCTAATCAGAATCCTTCACTCCTTCCTAAATAGAAGCATCAATATCATCATGGACGGGTGTCACAGCAGGTTCACCGATATCGTCTAGTTCAATGGTTCTCAACCTTTTTTTAGCTAATGACTCCCCTTTAATCCTATTTTACTATAGTGGACCCCCCCATAGCCATTCGTTGTTTAAAAATTCCATTGTATTTTCATAGTTAAATACATTTTTCTTGCCTGGGTCCCAAAAATGTTATATGGTCCCCGGGGGGTCCACATGGACCCCGGTTGTGAACCACTGGCTAGTCCACAATTTAAAAATGTTATAACGTTTTTCCTCTGTCTCTGTCTCTGTCTGTCTGTCCCCCTCTCTCTCTCTCTCTCTCTTCTCTCTCTCTCTCTCTCTCTCTCTCTCTCTCTCTCCACCATTGTCCGTTAAAAACAAATCAATATAGTCATAGTAGAATATGTTTCTTAAAATGCTTCCTAATATTTCCTCTCCCCTCTCTCCTCTTCTCTCTCTCTCTCTCTCTCTCTCTATCTCTCTCTCTGTTTGTCTACCTCCTCTCTCTCTCTCTCTCTCTCCACCGTTGTCCGTTAAAACAAAGTCAATATAGTAGAATATGGTTCTTAAAAATGCTTCCTAATAATTCGGGCCCCTCTCTCTCTCTGTTTGTCTACCTCCCTCTCTCCTCTCTCTCTCTCTTTTCTGTCTGTCTGTCTATCTGTCTCTGTCTCTCTCCTTCTTTCTCTTTCTCTCTATATATATATTTCTCTCTCTCTCTCTCTCTCTTCTCTCTCTCTCTCTCTCTCTCTCTCTCTAACTTCTCTCTCTCTCCGTTGTCCGTTAAAGTCAATATAGTCATAGTAGAATATGGTTCTTAAAATGCTTCCTAATTTCCTCTCTCTCTCTTCATCTCTCTCTCTCTCTCTCTCTCTCTCTGTCTGTCTGTCTGTCTCTCTCTCTCTCTGTCTTCTCTCTCTCTCTCTGTCTCTCTCTCTCTCTCTCTCTCTGCATGTGTAGAGTGTGAAGAAAGAAACGAAGATTTTTTTTTTGGTTCAATGTAAAATTGGTAGTCCCAGTTAGAATGTAATTTTCGTGCAATTTCGACTGACTCTACCAAACGATATTGTTTTAACTTTTATTTATTAACTTTCGTTTTCTACGGAATATCTTAACATAAAATAGACAAATTTCAATAGAAAAGAGAGAAAACAATTTTAAAAAAAGAACAACAAATTAATTTAATTAAAGTTAAAACAAGAACAATATTTACACTTATTTTCATCTTGGTAAGTTATATTCATAAGAAAGCAATCAGTAACAAAAAAAGAAAAAAAAAAAAAGAAAAGAAAAAACAGAAAAAAAAGGAAAAGAAATAATATGCGTCAAATATTACTGTGTCATTTTGTATTTAATTACATTATTGTTTAGTTGCGACGCCGCCATCTTAGATTTTGTATTTTGTGTTCAAATATTCCAGTAAAAAAGTCAATAAATGCGAAAATAATTACGCTGTCTAATCAATCTAATGCTGAGCGAGAAAACTACATCACGACTGGGACCATCGATTCCACATAGAACCACTTTTCTGATTAATTAAAAAGAAAAAAATCTATCCATATGATTATTCGAGGCGCGTGATCTAATTGTTGTCGTCGTAGGAAATTGACTCGGCGACAAGAGTTCAAATCCTGGACGAAGCCGTTTGCATTTCACTTAGTGCTTGGGGAAAGGAACGAATCCAACTATTCTTCCTCCAGCTATGGGTAAATAGTTGAACGGGCTGAGCTCTTTAACCCTTGCCTAATTTAAGCCACTCCAAGCGGTTCTACAACCACTGCGATCCTACCGTATTGTCTCGCACGTGGCAATTATTTATACTGAAAAATAAGACTTTATTTGAATAGAATGAGTTCTGAGATGAATGAATAGTGAACTTTGAAATATCCCAACATACACTCGTAAAAAATACCAAGACATTTTGATACAACTGAGGGAGAAATTTGGTAGGCAAAGAGTTAAGTTGGGTTAGGCAACCAGTCTAAGAGAAGGAAAAGTCTTAATTCAAGCCTGTTAAACTCCGCTTACGAAATTGAACATGTGTCACATCCTACTCGAGCGGAGGGGTATATCTATAATTTTAGAAAATAAACTAAATAATATATATATATATATATATATATATAATCAATAATATATTATATTATTGATATTATTATCTCGTTACTATTAGTGTCATGCTTATGCAATCCTCAGACGATGGTTGAGATTTTTAAAAACAGTAGTTTTTTTAGCGTTTTTATAAACGTGAAGCGTGTTCACGCGATGGAATGTTATAACGCTAAAGTTTGATTTTTTAAACTGTGTCTTTACCGCATGATCCTAATTAATCCCTTAATTTTCGCCCTAATCTTATTTTTAAAAAAAATCATCTGGACACCGCGTGCATTAAGACCGAACCAAGTTTTTTTTTTTTAATACAAATTTAGCGCTATAACATTCCATCGCGTGAACACGCTTCACGTTAGAATGTACCGACTGCACCTCTGCAGGGAGGTAAGACTCTTCAACATAGGGCCACCTATTGGCCGTGGGTGGCGACCCGTGATGCTTAAGGAAGGAGTCTTGGTGGATGAGCAGTCCATGACATGCAACACTCCACTTAGACCCTTACTTAGGCTAGATGGGCGTTCGGAGAGACCCCCTCCGATCAATCGGCTGGTCACGTCAAGCCCTAGCACCTATATGGTTGCCCCAACCTATTGCCCTATGGCAAACCCCAATCGTTTTTATCATATGCGTGCTAGAAGGCGGTGGCTGAGGGTTTACATTCCCTGGGAATGACGTTAAACTCTGATCTGATGGTGAGGTTCCAGTTTTGGACGTTTGAATGTGGGCACCATTGCTCCCTGGTCTACTCTGACCCTGAGTGGTAGTACCTGCTAGGGTCCAATTTATGGATTAAATAGAGAAATGTATTTATTTAAAAAAAATCTGTATCCATTAAGAATTAATTTATTTCAAAACTTTATCGGCATTAAATGACCCACTGAGGTTTTGTGTGCATGTGTATGCATGCACTGTATGTGAGCGCAAGTGATGCATGTGTTGTATGTACATGTGTGTGCATGTGTGCGAATGTGTGCAAGTGTTGCTTGTATGTGCATGCGTTGTGTGTATCTGTAAATGTTTCTTGATTTGTATATGCATTGTGTGTATGTGTGCAAATGTTGCTTGTTTTGTATGTGCATGTGTTGTGCGTGTGTATTAGTGTAAGTGTTGCATGTGTTATATGTGTGTGCGTTGTGTATATGTGTATGTGTGTGTTGAATGTATTGTATTAGCATGCGTTGTTTGTGTGTGTGTGTGTCTGACTATCTGTTTATGAGTGCGTGTGTTTATATATTGTGTTTATGTTTTGTGTGTGAGCTTCCCTGTGAACGTATTTATGTAAGTGTATGTATTTCGAGCGTGCACGTGCGTGTTTTGCACGCACGTGTGCATTTTGTGTATATGTGTGTATGTGTGTGTGTGTGTGTGTGTGTGGTGTGTATTGGATAAACGACCAGTTGCTGATCCTGGAGACAAAACATTTTCCAATATGGCCGAATGCAGGTGCAGCCATATATACACTAGCAGCATAGATCGAGTCTAAACCCCAAAAAAAAAGATAAGAAAAAAAAAATAATAATAATAATAAAAATGTTTAAACGTGCGGGATGACAAGAATTCCTTACCCTCACCAGCATCCCTCATCTCACCACCTTCACTAATAGTCATCATCTTTCCTGCCGGGTTCGCTCCTCCCAGAAAAAAAAAAAAAAAAAAAAAAAAAAAAAAAGAGTAAAAAAAAAAGAAAAATTAGATAAGTGATATGAATAAGACCTGCAGAAGAAAAAAAAAAAAAGTATAGAAAAAAAGTACGGAAGATAAGAAGAGACAAAAAAAAAGCATTGCTGAAGATCAAAAGTTACTCTGTTCTTAGCTTACTTGGCTCGGGGCCAAACCCAAAAAAAGAACTTAAGAAAAAAAAAAAAAAAAAAGAAATAGAAATATTGTAACGGTCTCGAGCGAAGAGGCACACTTGTGCAAGTGAAAAGGTTTAAGTACACTGGGTGGCTGGGGGTTGACGGTAGAATAGGGAGTGGGGCATAGTTAAAGGGAAGAAAATGAACGTGATGGAGGAATTTGAGTGAAGCATGAAAGAAGAGAGAGAGCGAGGGAGAGGGAGAGGGAGAGAAAAAAGAAAAGAAATAGGGCTGAAAACAAAATTACTTTGGCCAGCCAGCATATCTATTATAAGTAAAAATAGGTGTCTCGAGTGATCTATTTTTATATCTTGTTCTAATTTTGTCTCTCCCCTCAGCCTCATCTATCTATCTATCCATCTCAGTCTATTCATATCTATCTATCTATCTCAGTCTATTCACATCTATCTATCTATCTATCTATCTATCTATCCCAGTCTATTCATATCTATCTATCTATCTCAGTCTATTCACATCTATCTATCTATCTATCTATCTATCTATCTATCTATCCCAGTCTGTTCATATCTATCTATC
>CM042168.1:9850341-9860341 GCA_023376005.1 Doryteuthis pealeii | reverse complement strand
ATCAAGATTTTAAGAAGAATACCTTTTAGTATACATATAATATAAATATATATATGTTGTTATGAGCGTGTGTGTGTGCTGTTGTGGTCTCTCTCCTCTCTCTCTTTCTCTCTCTCTCTGGCTCTCTCTCTCTCTCTTTCTTTCTCTCTCGCTCTACTCTGTGTTGTGTGTTTATTTAGTGTGGTGGTTGCCATCCTTGTTTAATTTAAGCAGCACATTTTCTTCTTAGCATATCATGTTTTAACATTGCACGGCCATTTTTTCTGGCTATTTTTTTTTTTCTTTTATCCCTTCATATTGCTCGTTCGTCTTTCTAATAATATTCTGAACTCATTTACCCTGGCCGCCAACAAAATTGTGCTGATTTATTTGCCATAGCTGATATTCCCTATACTTCCGCTCTATCGGGCCCATCGTCTAAGGGTATAGACAAAGTGTGATATTCTAAAAACCTTCCAAAACCGAAATAACCCAAAACTTCATAAACAAAACTTCACCTTAAACGTGAAAATCATTTATTACAAATTTCCGATAAATTATATATACTTATTCGACAGCGCATATACAAAAACATTTACAAATTCCATCTCTCTATATATATCTATATCTTGCCCGAACATTTTCTTAAAAAGCTCCCGCTTTCCTTCTGCGGCACAACGCAGAATTCCACCATTTATGCTCTTTATATACCAGCACGACTGTTTTAAATATCAATGCGTTCGGTTCTTGGTCCAACCTTCACATTTTTACAAGCCCACCGTTGAAAAACAATGATGGTCTCCATCATCTCAGCGAAATCGGCGCTCCTTTTGCCGTACTGCGGCGTCTGTAAAATCTGCCCCGGCAAACAAGAGCAAAAATCTCCCACCCTCACTCCGGTCGGCTATTTGAAATTGCTTGATGAAAGACCGACCGGAACCGACCACAAAACAAAAGGGTCTCGAAGATTTCTTAATTTTACTGTGATACTTTTATTTTCCCCTCAAACTAAACGAAAGCCCTACGAACATCCATTAAAAACAGCATCGAAACCACTGCCAGCGTAGCGAAAAAATAAACCTTACTCGTTTATAAATTGTGTTTTTCAATTTTTTCATTAAATTACATACTGTCGGATTACTTCCACTTTTTCCTCCACACACACACACCACACACACACACCACACACACACACCACGACAAGATATAGCATAATATAATAATATATATATTATTTGGCGCACTCTCTTCATTTTCTGTGGTGAAGAAACCGTTTTTCTAGCCAGTTCTGTTATTTTTTGTTGTTTTGTATTTTATTCTCTAAACCATTTTAGATGAAGTAATCGCAAGTTCCAAAGTTCCGATTCACCGATCCACGCCAACTCAGCTACATGAGTACCACATATTGCGGTAAAATCTGATCTCCTTAAAGTGGGATCTCGAAATCTCATCTAAAGTAATATTATTTCTCTCGCTGAGCCAGGCGCTAGCAAAAAGGAGAGTTTAGACTCCGTGCTCTCCAGTTCTCTCTTATCTATAGATTTAAATTGGCACGGATTTTACAAGATCTCATTTTGTAAAACCTCTTCTTCGTCTGATGGAGTGACTAGATGTGAATGTTCTTTGGGTTAGTTTCTGTCGGTAAATTAAAATATAACGTATGTGGGACCGGTTAGTTAAATTTAATTTCTGTTGAATTTTTCAATATATATATTGTTATGTATATAAATGAATTATTATTTGATATAGAGAGAGAAGAAAGAGACGATGTCAGAGAAAGAGCCAACGAATACAGAACAGGAAATCCCCCTCTATAATTATATATAATATATATATAATATAAAGGGGTAATCTGTGGTGGGTGGTTCTTGGTCGGTGTTGGTTTTTTTGGGGCGGGATGATATATATATATTAAAGAATATTTATATATATATATATATATTATATATACATATATAATAATATATATATATATAATAGAAGTGTTAATTTCCCCCTCCCCCCTCCCCCAACATATAAATAAATATATATATGGACAGACAGAGAAAGTATATATATATTTAAAGTGGGAAAACAAGAGGGGGAAAAAGGAAAGGGTACATACCAGAGAAAGAAAGACAGACAGGGCAGATCAGATCTATATATCTTTATATTCAGAACTAGCACTGAGAAAGCTGATAGATCTATCTATCATATCTATATATATATATGAGAGATTATATATATAGATATTATATAGGAGAGAGATAAGAGAGAGAATAATCAGAAACGAAAGAGAGGACAGTATCTATCTGAGACAGTCCAGACATGAGAGAAAATGAGTCATATATTATATTATATTATATATTGAGTAGTTGTATCTGGAGAAGATACCTAGACGCAGATAATGTGAGAGAAATTATTATAGAAGAGAAAACAGAGAGAAAGAGAGGCAGACAGACAGCTAGACAGAGAAAGTGGAGGAGAGAGAGAGAAGGAGAGAGAAAGAAAACAGACAGACAGACAGACAGCTAGACAGAGAAATTTAGAGAGAGAGAAAGAAGAGAGAGAGAGAGAAGAGAGAAGAGAGAGAGAAAAAGAGAGAGATAAGAGAAAGGGTGGGATTGACATGGCGTTAAGATTAATCAATGAATCAAAGCTTAGTCCGGCACATGCCCCCTTATTTACGGTCGATACCGTTCAAGACGGCCATTATTAGTGTTTGAGTTAGGAGCCCTGTATCTGCTCGTCTACGTTCATCATCAGCTGAATGTGGAATGTGTTTCGCATAAAGAAGTTGTAGCGTGGTTGTAGCGAAAGGAAAAAAAGAAGAAGAAGAAAGACTGGCATCTCTTAAAATCTGAATGTCGTCGGTAATGTTAGGGAACCGGGAATAGGTAATTCGAGTATCGGTGTAGACTATTTCTCAAGTTATGGGGTTTTATACGTGATAGATACTGTACAGCTTCGAAAGAGTGAGAGAGGGAAATGTGTAGAAAGTAAGAGAGAGAGAGAGAGAGAGACGAGAGAGAGAGAGAGGAGAGGAAGAGAGGGAGAGAGTGTGTGTGTGTGTATGTTAGAAGAGGCAGAGGAGGGAGAGAAATGCGTAGATATGTAAAGAATAGATAAAGGAGAGAGGGGGGGAGTGAAGAGAGAGATAGATAGAGATAGAGATAGAAGAGATTAGTGTAGAAATGTAAAAAGAGAGAGCGAAGTGTAGGATGTAAAAAGAAAGAGAGAGAGAGAGAGAGAGAGAGAGAGGAGAGGAGAGGGGTAGAGAGAGTGTGTGTGTGGTGTGTGTGTGTTTGAGAGAGAGGGAGGAGGAGGGAAATGCGTAGATATATAAAGAGAGAGATAAAGATAGAGAGAGGGGGGAAGAGAGAGATAGATAGAGATAGAGAGAGAGATTAGTGTAGAAGTAAAAAAGAGAGACAGAGAGAAGCGTAGGGATGTAAAGAGAGAGAGAGAGAGAGAGAGAGAGAGAGAGAGAGAGAGAGATGTAGAGATGTAGAGATGTAAATATTGATATATATATATATATAGAGAGAGAGAGAGGAAGAAGGGGCGTGAAGAGAGAAATACGTAGATATGTAAAGAGAGAGATAAATGCGTAGATATGGAGAGAGAGAGAGAGAGAGAGAGAAAGAAAGAGAGAGGGAGAGAGGAAGAGAGGAAGAGATAAGGGTGAAGAGATAAATGCGTAGATATGTAGAAAGAGAGAGAGAGAGAGATAGCGAGAGAGAGAGAGAGAGAGAAATATAAGAGAGAGAGAGAGGAAGAGAGAGAGGAAGAGATAAGGGGTGAAGAGATAAATGTGTGTATATATATATATATATATATATATATATATAGAGAGAGAGAGAGAGAGAGAGAAGAGAGGTATAGAAATGTAAAGGGAGACAAATTTATGTAAATATATATATATATATATATATATATATATAGAGAGAGAGAGAGAGAGAGAGAGAGAGAGAGAGATTAGAAGTGTAGAGATGTGAAAAGAGGAGAGAGAGAGAGAAAGAGATGTAAAGAGAGAGAAATGTAGAGATGTAAACAGAGAAAATGTAGAGATGTAAAGAGAGAGAGAGAGAGAGAGAGAGAGAGAAAGAGAGAGTAAAGAGAAAGAAAGAAAGAAAGAGAGATGTAGAAGAAGAAAAAAGAAAATGAATAGTTATAAAGATGTAAAGAGAATTTAAGAAGTATATATATATATACACATATATATACACATATATATATACATACATATATACACATATATATACATATATATATGTATATATATACACATATATATATATGTATATATATACACATATATACATATATATATACACATATATATATACATATATATGTATATATATATGTATATATATACACATATATATACATATATATACATTATATATATATATATATGTATATATATATACATATATATATACATATCAATGTTGTAGTTTATGGGTTTGCCTAGGAACCACCCCACCCCCCTTAGCAAGCAGATAAGAGACGGGTGCAGATGCACCAGTAATTATAAGGTGAGCTGCATGTCTTACTCTTGTGCTTCAGTAGGGGAATATCAAGTACCTTGTAATCTTGGAGCCAAACTGGAGGGCGATGAGGTTCCTGGATATTACCGGTTGTTCAGGGGTCGGGGTTTCAATATTCCTTGCCAAAAACTCCCTGTCTTTACCAAGCCCCTAATAGCGTAACGGTTATCGCTAATAAGAAGAAAGAAAATAAATTGTTTAATATGAAAGAAAATGGTAATTACTTACATATGTTGAAAATATGCTTTGTTCCTCTAAATTACTTATGTATATATATACTAGAAACCACATGGTTCCTAGTTCGATTCCGGTCCTCGTCAACTCAGCGTATGAGTAGCAGTAAAGTGCGGTAAAGTAAGGAGCTGATGGTAGGCGTGGCGCTCCACCTCAGATGCCAAAACAGTCTCATTAGTCTAGCGCTATTGAAAAGGGGATAGACTCCCTCGCTGATTGGCTGATACCGACTTTAGGCCGCCCCGACGACGTTATATATATATATATATATATATATATATATATGAACCCTTCTGCACGAGCAGGATGTGACACAAGGGCAATTTCTTAAGCGGTGTTCAACAGGTTTGAATTCAGTGTTTGTTCTCCAAGACCGGTTGCCTAACCAAGGTTAAAGAGCCCAGTCTGCCCTACTATTTATCCATAGCTGGAGCGAGAGTAGGACTCATACCTTTCCCAAAATATTATATTATATAATATATCATATATTATTATTATTATTTGAGATATACTTTTGTATGTATCCAGAAAATCACTACTGTCCTCAGGTTCTTGAAGAAGGGAGATCATTACAATCCCGAAAATTCATTACTACTACTAAATAAAAGAAACTAAAAGAAAAACAAAAAAACAGCCGAGTTTTCTAATATTTATTCCCAGATGAATATATTAGGATAACTACATTATTATAACTAGCAAATATATTTAAATTTTAATATAATGAAATATGTTAAATTAGAAAAGATAATGAAACTGTATAAGAATGTAGATAAAAAGATTTGGAACAGAGGGGTTATAATCGAAAAATAGAACAACTTTGAAACTAACTCTTCTATCAATTTCTATTACCCCCGTCTTTCATTGGTAAATTTTCCTAATTCAACTATTTAGTTAGAATAGGAAGTAAAGAATAATAGTTCAGTTATTTCTTCTTGTTAATGGATTTCTTTTAAGATTTATTGAGGAGATTTTTGCTCATATTCAATAAGATAAAACCAAATAATTAGAAATCAATAATACTAAGCATATATTTATTAAAATCACATTTTTTAATATCAATATGCAAATTACCATTCCCATTCACACTGTAAATCGCTATTTTGTTGTATATATAAATACAATTGCATGTTTTTAGTATGTAGATATGGTCAACAGTATTAATAATGTAAAACAATTTTATTAATAATTGAGGTTTAAATAAAAATAAAATCATTGAGAATGTGATGTAAATAACAAAAGGAATTGTGACTTGAGTAGTGATATAGTTTCGGTTATAGACAGACAAACACACAATCTCCATTATAATAAGATATAGCACTTTAATGCTTCACACTAATGCCTAAACCTGATATTTGTACTTCCAAAAAAACGGATACAGATACAAAAATATATCTCAAATATATATACTTACTAGAAGCCTACGGAGACTCTCAAACAACACCATATATTATTATTATATGTTAATATATTATCATTATATTTATTTCCTTATATATTTATAGGGAATACGATCAGGTATATTATGCAACCACTGATTTATATTGGTTGATTGGTTGGTTGGATTTTACGGCATGTCAACCCTTATTGGGTTATTTTATGCCAAAGACATTTTTCTTTGATTCATTCTTGTTGGGCATTTAATTTTTTAACAAATTTTTAGAATCATTTTGATTTAATTAACTCATACATGGGTCGCAAACAGGTACTACCGCTCCGGGTCAGGGTAGATCTGGAAGTAATGCCGATGAAGGAGTACTCCACACTCCCCAGAGCTCCAAAATTGCAAGTTCACCATTAATTCATTGTTCGTTTCTGTCTTGGTAAATATAGCCTTGATCTTGATACTTTTTCAACACACCTGTTTTGGGTTTTTAAAAAACAAAAAGAAAATGAACTTTCCATTCGTTGTTCATTTCTGTCTTGTTAAATACAGTTTTAGTCTCGATACTTTTTGAATAAACCTTGTTTTTCTTTTCTTTTCAAGGAAATTAATGTTTTATTCATTGTACATTTCTGTTTAGGTAAATACAGCGTTAGTCTTGATACTTTTTCAACACACCTGTTTTTTTGTTTTTTTTAAAGGAAAATGAACGATCCATTCATTGTTCATTTCTGTCTTGTTAAATACAGCGTTAGTCTTGATAGTTTTTCAACACAAAACAGTGTTTATTTTTAAAAAAAATGAACGTTATATTCATTGTTAATTTCTGTGATGGTAAATATAGCTTCACTCTCGACACTTTTTGAACACACCTCATTTTTAAAACTAATTAATGTTTGATTAGTTGTTCCCTTCTGTCTAGAGAAAGTTATTTAGAAACGACTGTTTTTTTCTGAATATCTGTCTCTGAGAAACCACAGATAACAGAGAAAATGCAGTATTGTGATTTCACCAAATCACAGATTCTTAACTTGAGTACCCATCAAGAGTAAAATAAAACGTGTTCGGCATAAAATAACCCAACGGTTATTGACATGCCGTAAAATACAACCAACTAAACGTCTAAAATGACGACCAGAACAACAAAATCACAACACAAAATAGAGATTACTCATATTCAAAAAGCAATATTTTCTTAATGCGGAATTAAAAAGAGTTGTCTCCCTTGATCTCCATTGAAAGAAACAAGAAACGGCAGATGAATGATTGATTAATTGATTTTAACACAAGAGAAAAAAACACATCAAATAAATTCTATTGTTTTTTTTTAAATAAATATTTGCAAGAATATGCGATGCTCTTATTTTGATCTATTTGCGAAGGACTCTCTGCACTTGCAACCACACTATACAGTATTTTAAATATCGTCAAATAATTTTATAGAAATTGTCTCCGTGTTCTGGTTTGTGCATATACCACTTGAAAAATGATAAAACAATATTTGTCCCAATTAAAACACTGATTGGCTGGTTGGTTGGGTTTTACGGCATGCCAACCCCTGTTGGGTCATTTTATGCAGAAGATGTTTTTGTTTTATTCATTCTTGATGGCTATTCAGATTTTTAAACACATTTTTTAAACTCATATTTTTCTATTTAACCCATATATGGGACCCTGACACTCCGGGTCAGAGTGAACTTGGGAATAATGGTGATTCCCCAAGAGCGCCAGAATCGGAATGTCACCATTAGATAGAGTTTAACGTCATACTCAGGACAATCAGGCACTGCCTCCTACCACATATCTAATAAAAAGGATTGTGTGTTTGTCATAAGGGTAAATAGGGTTGGGACAATCATATAGGTGCTATGGGACCACGTTACCAGCCGACTGGTCAGAGGGGGCTTCATCAACCACCCGTCTAGCCTAAGTAAGGACCAAAGTGATGTGTTACATGTCCTGAACTGGTCAGCCACCAGGGTCTCATCCTTAAGCATCACGGGTTGCCACCGACAGCCTACGGGTAGCCCTATTGGGTTAGGGTCTTACTCCTCTGCAGAGGTGCAGTCAGTGTATTGTAAACCCCCAGCCGACGGAGCTACCTAAAACCCCGTGTCCAGTCCATAATCTGATCTCCTATGTTAACTTTATTAAATGTTTCTATCGAATTATCCTGGAGTCTGACACCATGCCCCATTTTCGCGATGCGTGTAACCCTAATTCTAACTTGAACTATAAAACGTAACAGTAACCCTAATCCCAACACAAACTCTAAACTTAACACTAACCCAGCCCAACCCTAAAACTATCCATAATCCCAGTCCTAACTCATACCTTAAACCCAACTTTTACCTGAACCCTAATACCAACCCCAGCCCCAACCCCAAATCTGACCCTAACCTCAATTCTAATCCTAACCAATACCATAACCTAACCCCAATCCTAGCACTAACTCTAACCTCAAACCCAACTTTTACCAAAACTTAACACCCAACTTCCAAACTCAAAACTGACCATACCCTCAACCCTTGCGCAACCCTAATTCAACCATAACCATTACACCAACCTATAGGGAAAAAATAGAGGGGGAAAATAAAGATTTAACTCAACAAGTTTTTGTTGAGGTGGGGGGGGGCAAAACGAAGCGAGTCCAACGCCTTCTCGCAGGCTAAACTTTCTCTTTGCAAACACGACTTCTTGTTCTTGTTCTTGTTCTTGTTCTTTTTGTTCTTCTTGTTCTTGTTCTTGTTCTTGTTTCTTCTTCTTTTCCTTCGTCGTCGTCGAATCCTCTAGCAGCTACCGTAGCAAAACTTTTCTGCACTCACCGCTTCTGGGTGTTTCCTTCTATTCATATACAGGTCTGCTTCTATCATCCAGGCGTCTGTGCTTCACATACGGGACTGTCAACTCAATCCCAGTTGCCGGAATGCCCGCAGCTATCATCGGGGCATCTGGCGTTCACATACCGGACAGTGGCATCTCCATTCCGGTCATTCCGCCAAAGTGTCACCTCCTCGCATTCTGAAGGACGCGGGTTCGATCCTAGGTCAGTCCTACACGCCAGACAAAGCCTAGCCCACTTCCTTCGAGAATACGGCAAGTTTTCATGCCCGCCACTGAACTTGTGTTCTCTGTCACACAACCTTAACGTTAACTCTAAACCCAATATTTACCCCAACCCTAACCTTAACACCAAAACCAACCTTAACCCTAACCCTAGGCTAATTCTAATCACAACCCAGACCCAATCCTAATCCAAGGCCAATCCTAACCGTAACCTTAATACTAAACTCCAAAACTAACCCTAACATTAACTTCAACACTAAACCTAAACAAACACCAGCCCTACCCCTACCCTAACCCTAACCCTAACCCTAATCAAACTTGAAATGATATATCGGTTTATTTTGTTGATTGTATTTGACCCTTTGACCTGTTAATCTATATGTTGATAATAATGTTTGTCTTTTTTTTATATTGTAGGTAAGTACAAATATGCTTATTCCGAAAGATGATTGGGTAAGAAAGCAATTTTATTTTTTGTTTTTCATTTGCATTAGGCACACAAATATTGGAAATTCACAAATGAGAATACAATCACACACACACACACACAACACACACACACACACACACACACACACCTGAAATAAAAAAGTGCGTACGTTTCTTTCAATATTATCCTGTTTTGGTATCGAAGCAAAACGATAAGCATATGCAAAAGGACCGAAAAGTTTCTACTATATAACCGCGGATTATACTGAAGGAAAGTCGCGACTTTTGCACCATTCTGTACATGGAAAATCGAAAATAAATTGATATGAAGAGAATCAGAGAGACTGTGATAGATAGATAGATAGATAGATAGATA
>CM042168.1:9842841-9847841 GCA_023376005.1 Doryteuthis pealeii | reverse complement strand
ACTTTATTCTCATTTATCCAATACTAAAAAAGGACTATATATATATATATATATTATATATATATATATATATATATATAATCGAAGCTTTATATATAAAAAAAAAAACCTACCTTAAACAAAATAAACTTTGAAATAAGTCAACATGTTCTTAAATGCTTATAATTTCCCGCCTATCCTCCTTCCACTATACCCCTTCTCACAACTTGTGCATCCCTCCTTCAAAAAAATCACTACTGTATCGCTCGCTCGAACCACTACAACCTCCCACTACCAATTGTTATTACCTCCCACTTCTAATTGCTTGCTACTACTAGTTCTCGTTAAAACCGAGACACAAAACCATACCGTCGTTTCCTACCTGAGGATGGCAAACTGTATTGCCGAAAGCGCTCGTTTTGAAACCTTTGGTGAACTGTTACACCCGTTACACCCCGACACCAAAAAGATGGCCCGAAAATTAGAAAGGACCAACCAAAAACTTGTCCGACAAGAATTGTCTGTACAGTTCAACAAAACTTATATATATATATATATATATATATATATATATATATATAATCAAATATGTATTTACAGTATTCATCAGAAAAATTGAAATACCACCTGTTGATGTTGGCGTATGTTTATCAAGTGATACGAGAATAAAAAAACATTCATACGTTTGAATTTCGTCACAACAGCATTTTTAAGAATATATGAATATAAATAATTTATTGTTTATTTGGGTCAAAAAGGATCACTCTCTGTCTACCCCCTCTCTCTCTTTCTTTTCTCTCTCTCTCTCTCTCTCTCTCTCTCTCTCTCTCTCTCTCTCTCTCTCATTCACTCACTCACCCTCTCGATATATATATATATATATATATATATATATATATATATATTCATCAGTTCTAAGGAAGGTCTACCTTGAACACCGAAACCATGGTAGCGAGAAAAACACTTCTACAACTATATATATATATATATATATATATATATATATATATATATGTGTGTGTGAAATTTTATTTATAGAGAGAAAGTTTATTTATGTAATTGAAATAATCATGACAAGCAAATTCGGCGAATACCGCGTGCGACATGAGGAACACTGTACAAAACGACACATCAGGTTATAGTAGTGGCGCATTTATCATTGACAAGTTGATTTAGCGAGTTTCGTGTGTGGCGTGTCCGGTTGACCTAGGCGTAGTTGGCCTGCTGATGAGACCAAATTAGGTCGAAACAGCTGTACAGTGTTCCTCACGTTGCACGCGGTATTCGCCGAATTTGCTTGTCGTGATTATTCCAATTATATATATATATATATATATATATATATATATATGGGGCGGGTGGGTAAGTGAGAAAAATCCACATTAATCCGACAGATATGCTGCAAAGTTAATTCGAAGAAAAATTTGTATACTTTGGTATTGATGAAATTTATTATTGTTATTTGTCAACCTGTGTTTCGATCAAAATTCTCTTATAAACACAATATGTATATAGCTATGTGCTAATATATATATATATATATATATATATATATGTGTGTGTATATATATATATATATATATATATATATATATATATATATATAGGTTGGCCCCCTCAAAACAGGCTTGACTTTAAAAAAAATGTCTGTTTTTTTGGATCACCCTATATATATATATATATATATATATGAGGAATCAGATATTTACCTGTTCTATCCCTATTCTTCTTCCCACACAATATATTACTTACATAAGTCGCAAATATCCTTTGTTCCGCTACATAACTTACATACCTTATATATTTATGGGGAATATAATACCATGTGTTATGCAACCACCAATTTATATTGGTTGTCTTTGTATATCAACCCTTGTTGGGTTACTTAATGCCGAAGTCTTTTTCACTTTTTGATTTATATAGTTTCAAGTAACTCATAATAATCCTTTGTTTGTTGGATGTTACGGCATGTCAACCCTTGTTGGGTTATTTTATACCGAACACGTTTTAGTTTTATACATTCTTAATGGTATTCATTTTTTTAAAACTCAATTTTTTAAACACATTTTTGAACTTATTTTTTCTATTTAACCCATAACCCTAACAGGTACTACCACTCCAGGTCAGTTTGGACCGAAGAGTAATGGCGATGAAGGGGTATTCCACACTCCCAAGAGCTCCAGAATTGAAACTTTACCATTTTTTTATCAAATAATTTCGTATAGTTTGTTTAAGGAACGTTCTTTGTATCTTAAGTGTTCAGTTATTAAAGAAAAATGTTTTGCATCTGCTCTGTTATTAGTTTATTTACTGCTAAATAAAAATGTGAATCCATTCAGCCTCTCAAATTAAACTTAAAACTTCCTATGAACTATTTCAATAGGACAGAAAAATGAGACGCTACATATTCTTCCAAATCCGAAAACCGTAAAAGCAATTTTATAGAGAATTAGCCAATCGCCATAACTCCCAGATGCACTCTAACCCGGAGTGGTAGTACTCTTGTATACCCTTCTTTTTACATCTTCTATTCTTCTTCTGACGTCTTTGACATCTTAAGTTCTTCTAGGTCTCTTCTAACATCTCTGACTTCGTCTTGGTGGTCGGTCGCACTTAACTCATTTCTTCTTCTATATCAGTCTTGTTACCAAGACATTCACCAACCACAAAAATGGGTTATTTTCTCAAGCTTTTATTTCCTTAACTAAACATTTCATGTAACTAAATATCTGACTAACATAGCGCGTGTATGCAGAGTGAGTTACAGTTAAGGCAGGACATCCTCACTGCCTGACGTCCAACTGAAAACTGAGAACCCAACCAGGTCCCACGTGACTTCACGTATTTCGCAGGCTTTCTGTACTATTCCATGGAAAGTCCCGCCCGTGATATGAAATTGCCATCCCTTTAGAAATACAGGGGATTGACAATAATCTTATGCAACCGCATAGATTATGTAACAGTACCTATTAGGGTCCCATCAGTTTCAATATTTCAATAGGTCAGTAAAAATGAGACGCTACACATTCTTCCGAATCCGAAAGAAAACAATAACAAAGTTCCAATACTGGGAATTGGATCGATTTATAATTATTGGATTTTGGGAGAGATACATTGCATGGCATATATTTAAACTGTTGTTGCTGTTTTGTTGGTGATTTAATATCTTTGGCAAAATGTCTGATGAAATCGCTATTTACCCTCTCGTGTGTACGTGCGATCTCATCCTCGTTGCCAAAAAATTGTTATATCCCAAGATGCTAGCAATAACAAAATATAGCAAAAACAGATAAATATGTTTAACATATAACAATATTTATTTTTTTTTATTTGGATAAAACAGTTCAGCTATTGACCATGTGGTGTGTTTATCAGGCTGTCATGTTATTCACTTCCTGTCTCTGATTTGCGACTGCGCATACCAGTGCCGATTTCATTAGGGGGAGTTATGTTACATACTCATACACATATACCCATGTTGGGTGCATACACAAGTGTTCTTTCAATAGAGAGGGGAGAGAGATAGACATAGGTAGACAGAGAGATGCATATGCATTTTGCATTACTTATTTCTTTGGCCATTTGGTGATCTCTAGTCGTTTCTATTCTTTCTCTCCATGTTGAATTCTATTTCTAGATTCTTGTTGGCTGTTCGTCTTTGATGCATTCCTTCTTCTGGGTCAGTCTTTTTTCCAAGACATTTATCAAGCAAGAACACCATATTATTTCTTTAAACTTTTATTGCTTAAACTTCTTCTTCTAATACAATGGGCGTGTGCATTTGACCCCAGCTAAGGCAGACATGCTTCTGCCTGACGTCCAAGCTGGAACTGAGGGTTAACTCGGTCCCACGTGACTTCACGTATTTCGCGGGCTTTCTGTAATATTCCATGGAAAATCCCGCCCGTAATATGAAAAGGGGCCATCCCTTCAGAAATACAGGGGGTTGACAATAATCTATGTATAGATTATGTAATAGTTATATCCCCTAACAGGGGGGAATGATTTTCCTTATCCGACCCATCAGATCTAGTTTATGCTTTAATCCAGCCCACAAAGAGTTTGACACCCATGATTTATCCCATGTTTTTTTTTTCAAACTACGAGTCCTTACCCTTGAGTGGGTGGGTGGGGAATTAATCAAAGTGGGTCGCTAAATAACAGTGTTTGTTTATTCTCTGGATTTTTTTACATGAGGCTTGATAATTAGTGTTATCTGTATTATTCGGACTATTGTCCTTATCTTCATTGTTTCGGCCGATGTGCCCTCCAGCCTTCTTCAGGTATTTCTTGTCGGACTCGGGAACAATCTCGGACACGGGAACCTTCTTGTCGTAATCGGGAGCCATCACGGAACTTTGAACCTAACCCTTTATTCAGTCCACGGGGTATCCAGTTCTCATTCTGCTAACCATAGCTGGGGTAGAGGCGTTAAGCTGTGTTAATTATTATTCCATGTTACTGCTGCCCCTGGCCAGGATTGAACCTGCAGTCAAGAGATAACTGTCACTTAGAACTGTCTTAACCTAACTCCTTTATCTACTAGACCATGTGCCCAATTGTTTGTTTTTTATTTAGTCATTGTGCTTTAGGTTAGTGGGTCACAATTGAAATTGTGGTTCTGACGTGGGTCACAAGAAAAAAAAATATTTGAAATACTCTGTTTTATGCTGTCATTGACATATGCGTATTTAGGCCTCGGGTAGTTACGTAATAATGGTAGCCGATTGGTATGGGGTGGGGTGGGGTAGCAAATGCTGCTTGAGAGATAAAACCTTCCCTTACTATCAACGACCAATTCACAATTTCAGAAAATTCCCTTGCCATTTTCTTTTTGGGGAGGGGGGCTCGCTTCTGAATACAGTGGTGAGACTTCTGTTCCAGAACATTGGAGAGTTAGAGTATTCTATTTATTTTCAGTAGTCCCAGGTCCACTCTGACCTCTGAGTGGTAGCATCTGCTGGGGTCCCATCTATGGGTCGAATAGATGTGTATGAAAAATTAGCACTAAATAGAACATA
>CM042168.1:9820341-9837841 GCA_023376005.1 Doryteuthis pealeii | reverse complement strand
GGAGACTTCCGGCTTTGTGGACGTATATATTAGGGTGTGTCAATAGCAAGTTAATTTTTAATTAACTGAAAATGTTTAATCCCTTGGGATATCCTCTCCGATCCTTATGTGTTTATAGGTCGATAGGAACCACAGCGGCCAAAAGGAGAAATATAGAAGGCTAGCAGCGGCTACCCGGCGTCGTCTGAGCAGAGGGGAGTTTTTTTTTAAGTTAGTTCCGCAGATCTATTATTACTGAATCGTGAGTTGAATCCTCCTGAGATGCCCCATTTAAATCCCTATTTTTCCGTTTTAATTTTAACGACGATTTGCAATTTTGACCGCTTCATTATCTTATTCAATTGGCATATATATATTTACCAACCCCTCCGCACGAGCAGGATGTGACACAAGGTTAATTTCTTAAGCGGAGTTCAACAGGTTTGAGTTCAGAGTTTTCCTTCTCCTAAGCCGGTTGCCTAACCAAGGTTAAAGAGTCTAGTCTGCCCTAATATTTATCCATAGCTGGAGGGAGATTAGGATTCATACCTTTCCCAAGGGCATTAGCGCCAAGTGAAAATGCAATTACCATGTCCAGGATTTGAACTCGGGGTGACGAGTCCATTTCCCATGATTTTAACCATTACACCACGCGCTTCGAATTCAATTGGCATATAGGGGCGGACCAGGGGCGTAAATCGCACCCCACTCTCCCCTATTAGCTGACATCTTACTTTCCAGAAAATATAGATTTCCTACATATATGATTGTATTTTGTATATAAAAAGTATGCTCTGAAATCATATAGAATTATAATATTTTCTTGGCCCACCTGAAATTTACCGTGGCCCATTTTGGCCATAGGTTGGGTACCACTGTATTAACGTATTAAGTTATGCTTTCCTTAGAGTTTCGTTTTCATTAAAAGTATTTGTAATGAAACAAAGAACACGAAACAGAGAAACCTTATTTAGGCTTTATTCAGCATACTAGCAGCAGCTACCCGGCGTCGCCTGGGTAGAGGGGGATTTTTTTAAAGTTAGTCCCGCAGATCCATTATTACTTAATCGTGTGTTGAATCCTCGTGGGATGACCCCTTTAAATCCCTATGTAAAAAAATAGACCTTGCATTGATCCAGCTATTCTGAAAAGAAATGTTTATGTCTACTATCTAAAATATTAAATGGAAAAATAAATCCACGCTGTTATCATTAATAATACTGGATACTCGATAATACCGGAAGAATGTAATAGACATAGTAGACACGGAAATGAGTTGCATGCTGGGATTTCTGAAGCGAGAATTGTTTTCAAATATCAGAGTTCGGCGATTGGCTTATTGTTTTCAAAGTTTTCTTTACGGCTTTCGGATTTGGAAGAATGTGTAGTTTCTTATTTTCACTTTCTCATTGAAATAATTCATGGGAAGGCGACTAAAGTTGGATTTGAAAGGATGAATGGACGCAGTTTTATTTAGCAGTAAATAAACTAATAACAGTTAAGACACAAAATATTTTTCTTTAATAGCTGAATACTCTAGAGTGAATATGATAACTGTGAAACATTGTTACCACCAACGTTAAAGTCAATAATTCTTCAGGTCTAAAAAAGCACACGACATTGTTTAGCGATATTACTTTCAGAATGTAGTTGAGATGAGAGACATGCAAGTGAGTTGCATGCTGGGATTTCTGGAGGGTGAATTGTTTTCAAATATCAGAGTTGGAATTCGGTGTATTGCAATTGGATTTTTGTTTTCAAAGTTTCTTTAGGGATTTTGGATATGGAAGAATGTGTAGCTTCTTATTTGTGCTATTTTATGAATCAATAGTTCTTCATTTCTAAAAAATAAAACAAAAAGAACAAGTCATTGTTTTGCGATAATACTGGGAGAATGTATTTGACATAATAGACATGCAAGTGAGTTGCATTCTGGGATTTCTGAACCATGGATTCTTGTTTTCAAAGTTTCTTAAGGGCTTTTGGATTTGGAAGAATGTGTAGTTTCTTATTTTTTTGCTGTCTCGTTGAAAGAGTTCATAGTAAGGCGCATAAAGTTGGATTTGAATGGATGAATGGATGCAGACTTTTATTTAGCAGTAAATAAACTAATAACAGTTAAGACAAAATATTTTCTTTAATAGCTGAATACTCTAGATTAAATATCCTAACTATGCAACATTGTTACCACCAACGTTAAAGTCAATAATTCTTCAGGTCTAAAAAAGCACACGACATTGTTTAGCGATATTACTTTGAGAATGTAGTTGACATAATAGACATGCAAGTGAGTTGCATGCTGGGATTTCTGGAGGGTGAATTGTTTTCAAATATCAAAGTTGGAATTCGGTGTATTGCGATTGGATTTTTGTTTTCAAAGTTTCTTTAGGGATTTTGGATATGGAAGAATGTGTAGCTTCTTATTTGTGCTATTTCATGAGTCAATAGTTCTTCATTTCTAAAAAATCAAACAAAAAGAACAAGTCATTGTTTTGCGATAATACTGGGAGAATGTAGTTGACATAATAGACATGCAAGTGAGTTGCATTCTGGGATTCCTGAACCATGGATTCTTGTTTTCAAAGTTTCTTAAGGGCTTTTGGATTTGGAAGAATGTGTAGCTTCTTATTCTTTTTTTGCTGTCTCGTTGAAAGAGTTCATAGGAAGGCGCATAAAGTTGGATTAGAATGGATGAATGGATGCAGACTTTTATTTAGCAGTAAATAAACTAATAACAGTTAAGACACAAAATATTTTTCTTTAATAGCTGAATACTCTAGATTGAATATCCTAACTCTGCAACATTGGTACCAACAACGTTAAAGTCAATAATTCTTCAGGTCTAAAAAAGCACACGACATTGTTTAGCGATATTACTTTGAGAATGTAGTTGACATAATAGACATGCAAGTGAGTTGCATTCTGGGATATCTGAAGGGAGAATTGTTTTTAAATATCAGGGTTGGAATTCGGTATATTGCGATTGGATTTTTGTTTTCAAAGTTTCTTTAGGGATTTTGGATATGGAAGAATGTGTAGCTTCTTATTTGTGCTATTTCATGAGTCAATAATTCTTCATTTCTAAAAAATAAAACAAAAAGAACAAGTCATTGTTTTGCGATAATACTGGGAGAATGTAGTTGACATAATAGACATGCAAGTGAGTTGCATGCTGGGATTTCTGAACCATGGATTCTTGTTTTCAAAGTTTCTTAAGGGCTTTTGGATTTGGAAGAATGTGCAGCTTCTTATTTTTTGCTGTCTCGTTGAAAGAGTTCATAGGAAGGCGCATAAAGTTGGATTTGAATGGATGAATGGATGCAGACTTTTATTTAGCAGTAAATAAACTAATAACAATTAAGACACAAATATTTTTCTTTAATAGCTGAATACTCTAGATTGAATATCCTAACTCTGCAACATTGGTACCACCAACGTTAAAGTCAATAATTCTTCAGGTCTAAAAAAGCACACGACATTGTTTAGCGATATTACTTTGAGAATGTAGTTGACATAATAGACATGCAAGTGAGTTGCATGCTGGGATTTCTGGAGGGTGAATTGTTTTCAAATATCAAAGTTGGAATTCGGTGTATTGCGATTGGATTTTTGTTTTCAAAGTTTCTTTAGGGATTTTGGATATGGAAGAATGTGTAGCTTCTTATTTGTGCTATTTCATGAGTCAATAATTCTTCATATCTAAAAATAAAAAAAGAACAAGTCATTGTTTTGCGATAATACTTTGAGAGAATGTAGTAGACATAATAGACATGCAAGTGAGTTGCATGCTGGGATTTATGAACCATGGATTCTTGTTTTCAAAGTTTCTTAAGGGCTTTTGGATTTGGAAGAATGTGTAGCTTCTTATTCTTTTTTTGCTGTCTCGTTGAAAGAGTTCATAGGAAGGCGCATAAAGTTGGATTTGAAAGGATGAATGGATTCACATAGATTGTATCATCTTGTGCTTTCATTATTAACAGTTAAAAACTGCGAGAAGTGTTTTTGTTCTTCTGCTGAATGATATCGTTTGCAGTTTCTTTCTTGTCACAGAATATGTTTGTATGTTTGTTTGTCTGTTTGTTTTGTTGGCAAGGGTGTTGGCTTTTTCTTCTTGATTGAATTGCGGTTTAATAAATTATTCGCGCGTGTGCATTTTGTCAGCTTATGGTAACGATTTTTCCGCCACCTCAGTTATCTACGGCAGGGATTTGTAATTTTGATTCGGGAGAGTGAATAAATGCTCATACATAAAAGTGTATGAACCTTGTACTATTATCATTAAACGCTACAAACCCCCGGGGGTGGGGGAAAGTTATTTGGTCTGGAAGAAAGATTTCGATAAAAAAAATGCCCATTTTTTGCTGGTGGGAGTTTTATACCAACCGTGAAAGTGTTAAATAATTTCTTTGAGAAACGATATCTTGTTTATTGCACGAGAAAGAGACAGACCTGTTTGGTTGGTTTGTTGGATTTTACGGCTTGTCAACACTTGTTGGGTTATTTTATGCCGAAGACGTTTTTGTTGTATTTATTCTTGATGGGTGTTCAAATTTTTTAAAACTCAATTTTTTAAAACACTTTTTATAAAAATCATTTTTTCCCTATTTAACCCATAGATGGGACCCTGTCAAACCCGGGAGAGGGGGAAAGTGGTTTTGTCTGGAACAAAGATTAGAATAAGAAATACCTTTTTTTCCTGGTGGGAGTTTTATGCCAACCGTGTAAGTGTTAAATAATTTCTTGGGAGATCACATCTCCTTTACAGCAAGAGAAAGAGAAAGATTTGGTTGATTGAATTTTAAGGCATGTCAACATTCGTGGGTTATTTTATGCAGAAGACGTTTTGTTTTATTCAGTCTGGATGGGTTTTAAAAAATTTCTTTTTAAATCAATTTAAAAAAAAAATTGTTTAATCATTCTCTTCAATTTAATCCATAGATGGGACCCTAAAAGATACTACCACTGCCGGTCAGGGTGGACCTGGGAGTAATGGTGATGAAGTGGTATTCCACATTCCTAAGAGCTCCAGAACTTCACCATCAGATAGAGTTGAACGTCATACCTAGAAAAAATGAGCTTGAAAGAAAATTTTTTTTTTCTAAATATTAAGATAAGAAATACCTTTTTTTTGCTGGTGGGAGTTTTATGCCAACCGTGTAAGTGTTAAATAATTTCTTGGAGAGATCACTTCTTCTTTACTGCAAGAGAAAGGGAAAGATTTGGTTGATTTGAATTTTAAGGCATGTCAACATTTGTTGGGTTATTTTATGCTGAAGACGTTTTGTTTTATTCAGTCTTGATGGGTACTCAATTTTATTATAAACTCAAATTCTTTTAAATACGTTTTATAAAAATCTTTTTTATTTTATTTAACACATAAATAAGACCCTAACAAACCCAGGGGAGGAGAAAGTTCTTTGGTCTGGAATAAAGATTTAGATAAAAAAAAATACCTTTTTTGCAGGTGGGAGTTTTATGCTAATCGTGTAAGTGTTGAATAATTCAGAGACCACGTCTTGTTTATTGCAATAGAAAGGGATAGATTTGTTTGGTTGGATTTTTCCGGCATTTCAACCCTTATTGAGTTATTTTATGCCGAAGACGTTTCGTTTTATTCAGTCTTGATGTATGTTCAAATTTTGCTTTTTTAAACTCTCTCTTTAAACACGTTTTGTCAAAATCATTTTTTTCTATCTAATCCCATAGACAGGACCCTAAAAGGGAATACCACAGGGGGTCAAAGTGGAGCTGGGAGTAATTGTGATGAAGGGGTACTGCACCCTTACCAAAGCTCCAAAATCAGAATTTCACCATTAGAGACAGTTTAACGCCATACCCAGGACATCTATATATATATATATATATAATAAGAGCAGTTGTGTTAATCTGTAAGTCCGGAGGAAACTTCGAAAATAAAACAATTAACGACAAAGTAAATAAATATGCACATTAAATATCACCAGGGCTTGGTTTTTGAGCAAAAATAATAAATATTTGATTTATATTCGTGTAGATGATTAAAAAATAAAATTTAAATGATAACAGCAGCGAATTTTTTTTTCATTTAATATTTTAGATTGTAGACATTAACATTTCTTTTCAGAATAGCTGGATCAATGCAAGGTCTATTTTTTTACATAGGGATTTAAATGGGACATCTCACGAGGATTCAATTCAATAATAGTGGATCTGCAGGACTAACTTTAAAAATTCCCCTCTACCCAGACGACGCCGGGTAGCTGCTGCTAGTATATAATAAAAAGGTTGGGAGTTTGTCATAAGGACAATAAGGTCGGGATAATCATATAAATTAGATGCTATGGCTTGAAGTGACCAGCTAATTGATCGGAAGCGGCCTCTCCGACCGAATTGACTAGCTTAAGTCATGGCCAAACTCAGTGTTGCATGTTATGGACTGCTCAGCCAAAGGATTCCGTACTTAAGCATCACAGATCGCCACCCGCCAATAGGTGATCCCAATGGGAGGGAGGTTTTACCTATCTTCAGATGCGCAGTCGGTGTATTCTGCAGTACCAGCCCACAGATTTGGGAGTGTGAAGGTTTTCAAAATCCGGTACAAACGCATGTAACGTAAATGACTATAGGATTAGTTCACTTAGAGGATGTTTCCTTAGTTTTTTTATTTAGCAGTAAATAGACTAATAACAGATTAGACACAAAACGTATTTCTTTATTATAAAAATGAATTGGAAATGATTTTATTTTAGAATGCATTGGGAATAATTTCTATATAAAAAATATATTTAAAACGATTTTATTGTTTAAATGGATTAAAAATTAATAGAAAATGATTTTATCATTAAAATGCATTGGAAATGATTTTACTGTAAAATGCATTGAAGATATTTTACTTTAAAAATGCATACAGAATCATTTTACAATAAAAATGCTTTGAAAAGGATTTAACTATAAAAATTCATCGAAAATTATTTTACTATAAAAATGTATTGAAAATTATTTTACTATAAAAATATTGGAAATGATTTTATTATATAAATGTATTGGAAATCGTTTTTACTATAAGAATGCATTGGTAGTGATTTTATAATAAAAATGTATTGGAATTATTTTTCCAATAAAAATGCTTTGGAAATGATTTTATTATCAAAATATATTGGAAAGGATTTTATTAAAATGCGTTGGAAATGATTTAATTATTAAAATGCATTGGAAATGATTTTTACTATAAAAATGCATTGGAAATGATTTTTACTATAAAATCCATTGGAAATGATTTTTACTATAAAATGCATTGGAAATGATTTTTACTATAAAATGCATTGGAAATGGCATTGGAAATGGTTTTTACTATAAAATTGCATTTGATTTTTACTATAAAATGTATTGGACATGATTTTTACTATAAAAATGCATTGGAAATGATTTTTACTATAAAAATGCATTGGAAATGATTTTTACTATAAAAATGCATTGGAAATGTTTTTTACTATGAAAATGCATTGGAAATGATTTTTACTATAAAATGCATTGGAAATGATTTTTACTATGAAAATGGAAATGATTTTTACTATAAAAATTGGCATTTATAAAAATGCATTGGAAATGATTTTTATATAAAATGCATTGGAAATGATTTTTACTATAAAAATGCATTGGACATGATTTTTACTATGAAAATGCATTGGAATGATTTTTACTATAAAATGCATTTGATTCTGCAGCATTAGATATGATTTTGCCAGGTGTAATATTATTTTCTCCATTAAAAAAAACTTATTAAGTAATTAATCTGTATTTCTGTTTATGCTTCCTACATTCTCTTTATTTTTATCGTTAAACAACGTTGTCTCGTTATTTCTCGCGATAAGTCCGTCGAGAGTTCCGTAAATTCTTGATTAGGATTCAATCACTGGTGTTTTGTTCCAGAACTCCAGAAACAAAACCAAAAAACCAATCATCGTAGAAAATCGATAGTCAAACCATCAATCATTGCTGATCGATTCTGACATTTTGTTTTTAATCAGAAATACATTTTTTGGTACTCTTCGCGGAGTTCCGTCCCGGCCTTCTGCCTCAAAAACCGCTAGCCGGTGGCTGCTGAACAAAAAACCCAGCTACGATTGAAGTCCGTAGCCGAAGCGGTGTCACTTGAAAAAAAAAAAACAAAAAACAACCAGCTTAGGGCGTTTTCCCCGAAAACCCAACCCCAAACCAAACCCTAATCCTAACCCTAACCCTAAACCCTAACCCTAAATCCCCTTCGTTAAAATTAACAGTTTTATTACAAAATGTATGGGTTCTGTTTTTTCTGGGTCAGCCTGTATAGAGGGTGACCCAGAAAAAACAGGGCCCAAATTATTCATTTTCCCATTAAACTAACCCTAAACCCCAACCCCAACCCCAACCCTAGTTTTTTTTTTCAAGTAAACACCGCTTCGGCTACGGATTTCAATCGTAGCTGGGGTTTTTTTCAGCAGCCACCGGCTAGCGGTTTTTGGGACAGGATGCCGGGACGGAACTCCGCGAATATAGCCTTTTTTCCGTTCTGGTTGTTCGTCGCTAAATAAACATAAATCTTTGATTGTTTATTGATTTTGTTTGTTGGTTGGTTAGATTTATGGCATGTCAAACCTTGTTGGGATATATTATACCGACAACGTTTAGCTCAGTTGGTCGAACGTTCACCTAGGAATCATAAGGTTCCAGGTTTAATACTGGCCCTCGCCAACTCAGCGTATCAGTAGCACAGGGATATGAGCGTTAAAGTAAGGAGTTGATGGTTGGTGTAGCACTCCACCTCGTACAAGAAGCCTTCTATTTTTCGAACATGGAGGCGCGTGGTGTAATGGTTATCGTTGTAGGACATGGACACGGCGAGACGAGTTCAAATCCAGGAAGAGGCTTTTTGCATTTCACATAACGCATTTTTGAGCTGATGTTTTCCCTAATGAAAGAAACTGTTTAATAAGATATCAAAATCCAATTTCATCTTGAACGTAAAAGGATTCTTTGATTCCTTCATATTTGACATATTCATTTTCTGATCAGGTTCTGATCTCTTTCTTAACAATTTTATTGCCTTCACAATCCATGACTGCATCCTTTTCTTGGAGTTAACTTCATTAGGAAAACTTTAGTGAAAGACTTTAACTCTTTTCAGAACTCTCATTTCATCTTTTCTGTAAGCGTGTTTAACTTGAATTTGAGAAATAATTCGGTAATTTATGAGGAAGTGCGTCCCGGTCTCCTGCCTCAGAAATTGCTACCCGGTGACTATTAAAATAAAGTCCCCAGCCATGTCGTCTCGGTGGTGTTACTTGAAAGAAACCAACTAACTTAGGGCGTTAAATGTATTTTAGAAGGGGGCTTCTCTTTTTGTCGTAATTCTTGTTAATGTATAGAAATTTGTCGTAATTCTTGTTTATTTATCGTAATTTGTCATAATTCTTGTTTAGATATGATGATGGATATATAGTTTGGAATAGACTGAGATAGATAGATAGATAGATAGATAGATAGATAGATAAACAAACAAAATAATATAGATAGATATGAACAAATGGAGATGGGTGGATAGATATATATAAACAAAGTAAAACATGAACAAATTTAGGTAGATAGATAGATAGATATCCATCTTCATATCTAAACAAGAATTACGACACATTTCTATAAATAAACAAGAATTACAACAAATTACAAAAAATAAATAAGAATTACGCCAAAAAAGAAGCCCCCCCCCCTAAATACATCTAACACCCTAAGCTGGTTGTTTTCTTTCAAGTAACACCACCGAGACGACATAGCTGGGGACGTTATTTTAATAGTCACCGGGTAGCAATTTCTGAGGAAGGAGACCGGGACGCACTTCCTCATAAATTACCAATAATTCTTTAATGATACAATATGGTGAATGACTAAAAATAAATCTGCATCGTCAAATGAATTCTTTTAACATTTTCCAAGGAAATCTTCAAAAGGGAAAGGTATAAAACTATTTTACCCACAACTATGGGTAAATAGTAGGGTAGACTGGGATCTTTAACTTTGGTTAGGCAACTAGTCTTGGAGAAGGAAAACTGAATTCAAACCTGTTAAACTCAGCTTAAGAAATTTAATTTGTGTCACATCCTACCTGTGAGGAGGGGTTGGTAAATATGTATATAGCGCATGAAAGCCTTTTCTTTTCTTTTTTTTTTCTTTTTTTTTTCGAGTTTTCTTCCGGTCAAAGGCATTCTGGGAGTTTATAAATTATAATAGCAAATATATGCACCCCTCGGGTGCAAGAATTTAGGTTTTGATGTAATAAAATATTGTATCAAATTACAAACTATTTAGAAAAGGATAAACTGAGGGGGTATAATCGAAAAATAGAACAGCTTTAAATCTAACTCTTCCATCATTTTCCATCACTCCCGTCTTTCATTTTTCCTAATTTATCTATTTAGTTAGATTAGGAAGTATTTAATAAAACTACTGCTCCTTCGTCTTGTTTATGGATTTCTTTTAAGATTTATCCCGGAGATTTTTGCTCAGATTTGTTAAGAGAAAACCAAACAATTAGAAATCAATAATACTAACCATATATTTATTAAAATCAAATTCTTAATATCAATATGCAAATTAGCCTTCTCGTTCACACTGTAAACCGCTATTTTATTGAATACATAAATATATTTGCTTGTTGTTAGTATGTCGATTAATCCAACAGTATTAATAAAGTATCAGAATTTTATCAATAATTGAGGTTTAAATAAAAAATAAATTCATGGTGAATGTGACGTCAATAACTAAGGGAATTGTGACTTGAGTAGTGACTTAGTTTCGGTTACAGACAGTCAAATACACAATCTCCATTATAATAAGATTATATTTATTTTATTTTGTATTTTTTTATTCTATTTTTTTTTTTATGATTTTATTTTTTTTATTATTTTCATTTTTATTTGTTTTTCAATAGCCACAATGGAAAGAACAAACAAACAGACGAACAAACAAATAAATAAATAAATAAATAAATAAACAAATAAATGGCCTAACTCTGAAAATGGCCGCTTAGGCAACTAATCATAGCTTAGAGAGTATTTTAGTCACGTAAACAGGTTGTATTGTCCGCACCCAATATTTTCTCAAGATATTCCTATTCTACTCATTTTTAGTTGTTTTTACTAGTAGCCTTCACTGGAGACCAAGTGACAGCAAACCTCCCAACCCAGCTGATCTCAACAGTGCTGTGGTCTAGTATCGGGTGTGTCTGTGATTATTTCCCTTGCGTACCACAATTTTCTGTTAGGCAATTAGGGAGGCGTTGCGATCGGTAGTACAAATATGCTAAACCGCCAATTTCGGTTTAGCTCAGTCGGTAGAACACCCGACTGGGAATCCCAAGGTTCCGGGATCGATACCGGCCCACGCCAACTCAGCGCATGAGTAGCACAGGGATCTGTGCGGTAAAGTGAGGAGCTGATGGTAGGTGTAGTGCTCCACCTCAGACGCTAAAAAAACAATATCCTTGTTCTAGCGCTAGTAAAAAGGGGATAGACTCCCTCGCTGTCTGGCTGGTTATTCACTTGAGGCCACCCCGACGAATTTACTTTTTGAGTTTGAGTTTGAGTTTTGTTTAACGGCATATCAATCTCTGTGGGTCATTTCATGCAAAAAAAGGTTGTTTTGGATTTCAGTCTTTAAATTAGTGGTTCTATGGAGATGTCAAACTCTTTTTTCTCGTAGACTCTCTAGCCGTCAGGATTAGCATACCCGTTGATGGTAGGTGTAGTGCTCCACCTCAGACGCTAAAAAACAGTATCCTTGTTCTAGCGCTAGTAAAAAGGGGATAGACTCCCTCGCTGTCTGGCTGGTTATTCACTTGAGGCCACCCCGACGAATTTACTTTTTTGAGTTTGAGTTTGAGTTTTGTTTAACGGCATATCAATCTCTGTGGGTCATTTCATGCAAAAAAAAAGGTTTTTTGGATTTCAGTCTTTAAAGTAGTGGTTCTATGGAGATGTCAAACTCTTTTTTCTCGTAGACTCTCTAGCCGTCAGGATTAGCATACCCGTTGATGGTAGGTGTAGTGCTCCACCTCAGACGCTAAAAAAACAATATCCTTGTTCTAGCGCTAGTAAAAAGGGGATAGACTCCCTCGCTGTCTGGCTGGTTATTCACTTGAGGCCACCTCGACGAATTTACTTTTTTGAGTTTGAGTTTGAGTTTTGTTTAACGGCATATCAATCTCTGTGGGTCATTTCATGCAAAAAAAAGGTTATTTTGGATTTCAGTCTTTAAATTAGTGGTTCTATGGAGATGTCAAACTCTTTTTTCTCGTAGACTCTCTAGCCGTCAGAATTAGCGTACCCGTTGTTTCTCTCCCACAGGCATTCCGTGTACCTGTCACATAACTGCTTATTTACCCACCGGCTTCACCGAGCTCACACGCACCAATTTCGTCTTTTATCTTACAGGACCGGGGACTGCGCCTTCTACAGGCATTCCGTGTACCTGTTACGCGCCGGCCTTTCCAAATTTGTCACTGACGATTTTAATTCTCCGTTCAGTATCCTCAGGACTAGTTATGCTGATAGCATTTTAAGTTAGTGCGTCCTGGGATGCACGGATTTGATTTGAATGAGTCTCCGGGAAATTTTATAGGTCTCAACTTTTTAATAAATTGTAGAGTTTTTATCTATGAACAACTGAAGCCGTCTAACCCCTACCTTATACCTCATAGCATATTATTAATTTCCAAGAAAATATTGAAATGTATTTACAGTTAGCTGGAAATGGTGGGGAAAGAAAATAACACTTGGACGCATGGAGAGGATTTTTATGCATCCTTTTAGATTTTTATGCGTCAGTGACGCAGGTCACGTACCTGAGAGCATCTCTGCTCAGGACTATCTGCAAGGACTATTTTATATACTAGCAAATATATGCACCCTCCGGGTGCAAGTATTTAAGTTTTAATATAATAAAATATTATATTAAATTAGAAAGTCTAACGGAACTAAATAAGAATACAGATAAAAAGATTTGAAACAGAGGGAGTATAGTAAAAGATTTGAAACAGAGGGAGTATAATAAAAAATGGAACAACTGAAACTTACTCTTCCATCACTCTCGTCTTTCATTGTTATTTTTTCTAATTTAAGTATTTAGTTATAAGAGGAAGTAAAGAATAAAATGACAGTTATTTTATCTTATTAATGGATTTCATTTAAGATTCATTGGAGAGATTTTTGCTTATATTCATTAAAATAAAACCAAACAGTTAGAAATCAATAATACTAAGCACATATTTATTAAATTCGATTTTTCAATATAAATATGCAAATTAGCCTTCCCGTTCACACTGTAAACCGTTATTTTGTTATATATATAAATATAATTGCATGTTGTCAGTATGTAGACCTGGTCAACGGGTGGGGAGTGCTATAATTAACGGCGTCGATCCCAGGGGGCCATCCCCCCAGGCAACACCTGCCCCCTTGATTTAAAGGAGCAGGGCTGGGTTTATTGCCCAGTGCCTGAGGCGCCCCCCTTGAGGGGGAATGCCGACGGGATCGACGCAATTTTTCACCTGCCACTCCATGAGCTTCGGTTTGTGGGTGGTCCCACGTTAATAGGGACTTTGTGCCTGACCCGTACAAGTGGGGTACGCGGTAAATACCATGTAGACCTGGTCAACACCGGGGGTCCAGTGGCTTCGGCCCTGGATCTTTACAAGTTAATAGCGTCGATCCCAGGGGGCATCCCCCAGGCAACACCTGCCCCTCGATTTAAGGGGCAGGGCTGGGTTTATTGCCCAGTGCCTGAGGCGCCCCCCTTGAGGGGGAATGCCGACGGGATCGACGCAATTTTTCACCTGCCACTACATGAGCTTCGGTTTGTGGGTGGTCCCACGTTAATAGGGACTTTGTGCCTGACCCGTACAAGTGGGGTACGCGGTAAATACCATGTAGACCTAGTTAACAGTATTAATAATGTAAGACAATTTTATTAATAATTGAGGTTTAGATAAAAATAAAATCATTGAGAATTGTGACTTGAGTAGGAATATAGTTTTCGGTTACAGACAGAAAAACACACAATCTCCATTATAATAAGATATATATATATATATATATATATATATATATATATGGTGAGTCTGGTTCTCACCGTATATATTATATTTGTATATATGTTTATATATGTCAAAGGGCCGGGTTAGCTCAGTCGGTAGAGTGTTCGGCTAGGAATCACAAGATTCTTGGTTCGATATCGGCCTTCGTCAACTCAGCGTATGAGTAGCACAGGAGTCTGTGTGGTAAAGTGAGGAGCTGATGGTAGGTGTGGCGCTCCACTTCAGATGCTAAAATAATCTACTTGGTCTAGCACTAGTGAAAAGGGGATAGACTCCTTCGCTGTCTGGCTGATACCGACATTAGGCCGCCCCGATGACTTATTTTTTACTTATATATGTCAATAATATATATTGGGGTGGGGATTTTGTTTGAAGCATGGTAAGTGTGAAATGAATAAGAAACTAGGTTGGATGTTATGTGTTAAGTTTCATTTTATTTCATCCAATATTTCGAGGGGATGTCCTCTTTTTCAAGAATTTGTAGACTGGCTGGCAAGTGCGGTCATTGGCACTTTTAAAGATAGGATTGTTGAAATTCCGGTTATTTATTGGCTGGTGGGGCTGGAATTGGCTGGAAATGATGTGTCACTCTGCTGAGCGTGACACAGATCTAAACTGTGCTACTCATAAGATATATATAATATATATATATATAATATATATATATATATATTGAGAGAGAGAGAGAGAGAGAGAGAGAGAGAGAGAGATAAATAGATTTATTCGTCGATTGATTGAGTGATTGGTATGAACTGATTGAGATAGTCAGATACATAAATTAATAAATAGATAGATATATTGATATATATGTGAACTGTCTGAGATAGATAGATGGCAACTGACAGATAGATAAATTAATATATGTTGAGATAGATACATTGCTATATATGGTATGAGATAGATAGATATATAGATAGACATGAACTGACTGAGATAGACAAATACCTGAATAAATGCAGATATAGATACATTAATATATTTGGCATGAGATAGATAGACGGATAGATAGACAGATGGATAGATATATAGGAACTGACTGAGATAGACAGATATATAAATAAATGCAGAGATAGATACATTGATAATGTTATATATGTCCTGAGATAGATAGATAGATAGATAAATACGAACTGACTTAGGCATACATGAATAAATGCAGAGATAGATAGATAGATAGATAGATAGAGAGAGAGAGAAGAGAGAGAGAGAGAGAGAGAGAGAGATACGAACTGACTCAGACAGATACATGAATAAATACAGATATATATATATATATATAGATAGATAGATAGATAGATAAGTAGTAAAGTCGATGGGGTGGCCTAAAGTCGGTATCAGCCAGTCAGCGAGGGAGTCTATCCCATTTTCAATAGCGCTAGATTGTTTTAGTATCTGAGGTGGAGCACCACACCTACCATCAACTCCTTACTTTACCGCACAGATCCCTGTGCTACTCATACGCTGAGTTGGCGAGGGCCGGTATCGAACTAGGAACCTTGTGGTTTCTAGCCGAACGCTCTACCGACTGAGCTACTGAAATAGATAGATAGATAGATAGATAGATAGGAACTGACTGAGATAGACAGATACATGAATAAATGCATAGATATATTGATATATATTGTCTGAGATAGATAGATAGATAGATAGATAGAGTGAGTGAGTGAGTGAGTGATAGATAAATAATTTCTCAGTAATCATTACGTTTCTGATTTTATTAAAGACAAGAAAGAAAATTAAATGAATTTTGAAAAAAAGAGAAAATACAAGAAAAATTTGATGAAAAATAAGTCAATTAAAGACATTTAAAAAAAAACATGGCCGCTGAGATTCCTTGCTCGAATTTGGTCGAATAAAAATAAAAATAATTACGTCAGAAAGAAAAGGAGGTAAAATAAAGTGAAAAAAAAAAAGGGCGAATAAAAAACGAATAATAATTTAATTAAACCCAAACTAATTTGGTCGTTTCCTCTTTCAGAAGAACTATTTTGAACCAAAGTTTGTCTTTGAGTACGAAAATGAATTAAATTCTTTGGGGGAGATTTGAGTTCTTTTTCTTTCTTTTTTTTCTTTTTTTGTGTTTTTTTATGCTTTTTTTTTTCAAATCTGGGCGTATTCATTTCTCGGTCAAGGATTATGTAAAATCTGTGTGAAAAGTAGAGGCATTTTTTTTTATTCTTCGTTTTTCTCTTTTTTTTTTCTTCGTGTTCTACAAAGAAATAAATCGTATTGTGGGAAATTAAACACCTCCAAGGAGTTCAGAAAATTCTTGCTAGCCACTAAGTACTAAGCTTAGTACTTGTGTCGTATGAAGAGGCTAATCCTGCTCGTGTGACACTGGGGAATATGGCGCGGCAAAATCAGGCCGTGTAGAACTGCAACACTACGCACCGTGGAAAATTAATCCTGTGTCCTATCTAATCTCATTTTTTTCTCTGCTTGATGTTGACGAGTAAGAATCTAATCCCACTGTCGGATTAAAACTTGTAAAACTTGTAAAAAAATGTAATAAAATATTAAGACCATATTACCTTTAGGCACCCCTTTTTGATCTCGATTAAGAAAGGACATGTTTTTCATTTACACCGTCAACATATCCGGTTGTTTGTTAGGGGTTAGGGTTAGGGTTAGGGGTTAGTTTTATAATTTTTTTTAAATCTAAAAATCGTCTGTTAAAACAATCGGATATTGACGGTGCAAATGAAAAACATGTCCTTTCTTAATCGAGATCAAAAAGGGGTGCCTAAAGGTCATATGGTCCAGAAAGACTAATGAAAGTAAATAAGAATGCACATAAAACAATTTGAAACGGAGTGGGGTATAATCGAAAAATAGAACAGCTAAAACCCACTCTTCCATCACTTCCGTATTTCATTGCTAAATTTTCATAATTTAACTATTTAGCTAAATTCTAGGGACCCCCTCACTACTGTAAACCAGGTTGGTTGGTTGGTTGGTCATTTAGTTTAATGACACTAGCAAATATATGAATCCTCTGGGTGCAAGTCCTCTACAAAGGGGTAAGAACCCCCAAACGGGATCACCTGTTGGTCGTGGGTGGCGACCCGTAATGCTTAAGAACGGAATCCTGGTGGATGATCAGTCCATGACCTGCAACACTCCACTTTAGCCTTTACTTAGGTTTGACGGGCTGTCGGAGTGGCCACCTCCGATCATGACCTAGTGGATAAAGGAGTTAGGTTAAGACAGTTCTAAGTGACAGTTATCTCTGGACTACAGGTTCAGTCCTGATCAAGGGCAGCAGTAACACAGAATAATAATTAACACAGCCTAACGCCTATACCCCAGCTATGGTTTGAGGAATGAGAACAGGATACCCCCGTGGACTGAATAAAGGGTTAGGTTCAAAGTTCCGTGATGGCCCCCGATTATGACAAGAAAGTTCCCGAGTCCGAA
>CM042168.1:9812841-9815341 GCA_023376005.1 Doryteuthis pealeii | reverse complement strand
CAACTGCCCTTTATATATAGACAGATAGATGGTCAGTTATTATAAAGAAGATATATTTATAGCATGAAGAGTCCATTTTACCATGAAATGGGGTGGTGCGGTAACTCTTCTTTTTGGGGGGCCCTGGGGTGGGCAGATCACTGTCAGTCCGTTTCTGTTGATTTGAGTTCATTTTGAAATTACTGTAGGCATTTGTGAACTTCAAAACCCTCAATGGCATTTTTCGAAGTTATTGCATGCCAGAATATATTCAATGATACAAAAACGTATGCTCTTGTGTACACACACGCACGTACACATGTGCGTACACAGACATTCCTTCTCTCTGAGCACCTTTGCTCTGATAGAATTATCACTCGGACGGAGAATAAAACCTTTGCTCCTTCTAAACTGGCTACGGCTCCAAGTGAAACCCCTCCGAGTATTCGGAGGTTAAATAAGCATCCCAAAACTAATATCTCTTTAGTGATAGATAGATTAGGTTTATTTATGTGAATAGTAAAATATTTCTTTTTTTTCTCTCTTTCGTTTTCGTTATGCTCTCATGTCCATCTTGTGAGTAAATGTATTTTGTATCATGTATCATCAGCTTGTATCATGTATTTTGTATTATCATTCTATCATCGGATTTTTGTTTGTCTTTTCCTGCGATTATGATAAAGCGTTATTCCACTAAGCCTCAATGTGGAGAATTATTCACCCGTTATTCACCGTTTGGTGTAAGGCAATACCCGTCTGTTGTTTACGGATTTGAATTCTCTGTTGATGTAACATATATTCCGATGTATGTATTTATCAGTTAAATGTGAACTGTCGAAGCTCAGTGTCTGTGTATCATATATATATATATATATATATATATATATATATATATATATATATGGATGATTTCAAGTGTTATTTTGATAGTATACAATCAAAATGAGAACATAAATGTGCATATATATATATATATATATATATATATATATATATACACTAATACTACTACTATACTTACAATAATAATTTTATTGTTAGAAGGAGAATAAAGGTCTACCATGGTTTCAATCAAATTGAAATGATTTCCTCGGACCCTATCTACGTTAACTAAGCCGATGTAATTCCTTAGTTAAATTTAACTAAGGAATTACATCGACTTAGTTAACGTAGGGTAGGGTCCTGAGGAAATCATTTTAATTTGATTGAAACCATGGTAGACCCTTTATTCTCCTTCTAACAATAATAGTATTAGTTTTATTACTGCTCAATATTTTTAATATATTGAGCATTTTGGTTAATTTACTGACGCCACTGCAACGGAAAAGTTAAAGTGGCAATTGGATAATATATATATATATATATATATATATATATATATATATATATATTTGTTTGTGGCCAACCATGCCTTTCCTATTCGTGTATTGATATCGCTCTCTGTGGATGAGATATTACTACCTAGGTATGTGAACTGTTCGACCATTTTGAGAGGCTTACCGTCAAGTGTGAAGATGTCTCCTTTCTTTTTGAAGCTCATGAACTTCGTTTTATCAGAGTTCACATAGAGGCCGATGTTCTTTGCTGCTTTCTCTAAGCTATGTAGTAGTGACTCAGTCTGTGCTTGGTGTATCCGCAAGATGCGGGACATTGCTGGAGAAGCAAGGACGAGCTCATAAGCGACATACTCCTGTGGAAGCAAAAACATGGGCGTGCTAGTGTGGGCCGCCCAGCCAGGACCTATATTGACCAACTATTTGTGGATGCTGGATGCTGCGCAGAGGAGCTCCCGGGGGCAATGAATGATAGGGAGGGTTGGCGAAGATTGTCATGGATGTCCGTGCTTACTTGCGCGACATAATGTGATGAATATATACACATACTACATACATATATATAAATATATATATATATATATATATATATATATATATATATATAAGTATTAACTTACCGGTGGGTATAAGAACGATCGTTGGAAGCGCACAATATCCAGAGGTTAAAGTTGAGAAAAAACAAATACAAAGTGCTCAATACAATGTAGAGCATCAATTTATTTTAAGAATGGAAAAGAGTAACCTACTCGAGTTTCATCGATTGATTCTTCAGGGTTACTTTAAATTAATCGAGTTTACGATTAATCTTAGGTGTTATAAACATGCCCGTTGGAATGGGACTTAAATTTAAGTCCCATTCCAACGGGCATGTTTATAACACCTAAGATTAATCGAAAACTCGATTAATTTAAAGTAACCCTGAAGAATCAATCGATGAAACTCGAGTAGGTTACTCTTTTCCATTCTTAAAATAATATATATATATATATATATATATATATATATATATATATATATATATGGAGTGGGGTCACCTTTTCCTCGGATCCCAATGGCATCAACATTCACAGGATTCGTGTTTAAAAGACACCAGGCTATTTGCATCTTAAAACCAACTTGGGAAGCCATTGTAGCTGTTTGCAAAAGCCATCAACCCTGGAGAAATTCTCTAATTAACTTCATGT
>CM042168.1:9795341-9805341 GCA_023376005.1 Doryteuthis pealeii | reverse complement strand
TTAAATAGAAAAATGACAGATCATTCCTGCATAGAATTAAGTTTTAAAATATACTATATAGAAATATATGCTAAATAGAACTAACGTTCGAAATATATACTATATAAATATATATACTACATAGAATTAAGGTTCGAATATATTACTATATAAAAATATATACTACATTGAATAAAATTTTAAGATATATCATATATAAAATGTATTACTACATTGAATAAAGTTTTAAAATATATACTATATAAAAAATATGTACTCCATAGAATTAAGATTCGAAATATACACTATATAAAAATATGTACTACATAGAATTAAGGTTCGAAATATATACTATATAAATAAAATGTACTACATAGAATAAAGTTTTAAAATATATACTATATAAAAATATGTACTACATAGAATTAAGATTCGAAATATATACTATATAAAAATATATACTACATTGAATAAAGTTTGAAACATATCATATATAAAAATGTATACTACATAGAAGAAAGTTTTAAAATATATACTATATAAAAAATATGTACTACATAGAATTAAGTTCGAAAATATACACTATATAAAAATGTATATACTACATAGAATTAAGGTTCGAAATATATACTATATAAATAAAAGTATACTACATAGAATAAAGTTTTAAAATAATACATATAAAAAATATGTACTACATAGAATTAAGGTTCGAAATATACACTATATAAAAGTATGTTACTACATAGAATTAAGGTTCGAAATATACACTATATAAAAATATATACTACATAGAATTAAGGTTGAAATATATACTACATTGAACGTACTACATTGATAAAGTTTTAAAATATATATATGTACTACATAGAATTAAGATTCGAAATATACACTATATAAAAATATGTACTACATAGAATTAAGATTCGAAATATATACTATATAAAAATATATACTACATAGAATTTAGGTTCGAAATATATACTATATAAAAATATATACAATAAAGTTTTAAAACATATACTATATAGAAGTAACATTCGAAATATGTACAATATAAAATACATATGCTACATAGAATTAAGTTTTAAAATATATACTATATAAAAATGTATACTACATAGAGTTAGGGTTCGAAATATATACTATATAAAAATATGTACTACATAGAATTCAGTTTTAAAATATATGATATATAAAAATATATACTACATTAAATTAAGTTATATATATATATATTCTATACTATTCAGTTTTAAAATATATGATATATAAAATATATACTACATTAAATTAAGTTATATTATATATATATATTCTATATAAAAATATATACTACATAGAATTAAGTTTTAAAATATATACTATATAAAAACATGTTCTACATAGAATTAATATTCGAAATATATACTATGTAAAAATATATACTACATATAATGAAGTTTTAACATATATACTATATTGAATTAATAATCGAAATATTTACTATATAAAATACATATGCTACATAGAATTTAGTTTTAAAATATATATACAAAAATAAAGTTCAACATATATACTGTATAATAATAAACTTTAAAGAATAATAACTTTTAAAGTGATAAAAATAATTTCTTAGTGTTATCCCTTATTTAGATATGATATAGCTACAGTATTGGATATTTTTTCATCAGTATTATCTGCTTTATTCGGACTATTGTCATCATCTTCATTGTTATCTGTACAACGTTTTGGCCGATGTGCCCTCCGGCCTTCTTCAGGTGTTTTCTTGTCGGAGGGCACATCAGCCGAAACGTTGTACAGATAACAATGAAGATGAGGACATTAGTCCGAATAATGCAGATAATACTAATCATCAAGCCTCATCTCAAATATTCAGAGAAATAGAATTTTTAAAAATCATTGCCACAAATTTTAATGAAACTTCAATGGCTTTTAACACACATAGGAAGTGGTTATTTTCCTTGATAATTTTTTTAAAGTTCCCTTAAAATCTTTTGGCGACAATTTCCGGTTTTCTTGTCAATTTATTTAACAGAGATCATCATTATTTTTTTTTTTTTAGGAAATCATAAATCCACGAATGATGGCGATTCAATGTCTTTGCAATATTGCAAAGTGACAGTCCACAATTATTGTATACCACATTTTGACCTTTTTCAAACTTGGACAAATTGCATACTAGTCATTAGTAAAAGACTAGAAGTGGCTATCCAGCATCAATTCGGTAGAATTGGCTGATGTATTGATTTGATTACTTTTGAGATTTACAAATACTGGACATTTTTAAGTAGAATTTCAATACAATCATTGTATACCACATTTTTAGAAACACAACACTGAATTCGGGAGCCTTCAGGTCGCAATCGGGAGACTTTACCGAACGAATTCAACAAGAAGGTTCCTGATTTCGCCAAAAAGAACCCGAAGAACGCCGGAGGGTACAACGGCCGAAATGTTTATATAACAATAAAGATGAGGAAAACGGTCCGAAAAATCTAAATAATACAAATGAAATCAATTGCGTTTTACTTGATTTGGGCACTTCTCACTTTTTTATTGGTTACCTTTCTTCGAAATAAATATTATTATAAAGCCGCCAGTTACATCGACCGAAAAGTTGTTTTGTTTTTGTTTTGTTTTACGGCATATCAACCTCAGTGGGTCATTTAATGCCGATAAAGTTTTGAAATAAATCAATTCTTAATGGATAATACAATTTGTTTATAAATACATTTTTCTATTTAACCCATAGATGGGACCCTAACAGATACTACCACTCCGGGTCAGAGTGGACCAGGGAGCAATGGTGATGAAGGGGCGCCCCACATTCCCCAAACCTCCAAAACTGGAACCTCACCATCAGATAGAGTTTAACGTCATTCCCAGGACATGTAGACCCTCAGCCACCGTCTTCTAGCACCTATATGATAAAAAGGGGTTGGGGCTTGCCATAAGGACAATAGGGTTGGGAAAATCATATAGGTGCTAGGGCTTGACGTGACCAGCCGATTGATCGGAGGGGGCCTCTCCGACCGCCCCCCTCCGATTGATCGGAGGGGGCCTCTCCGACCGCCCGTCTAGCCCAAGATAGGGCCAAAGTGGAGTATTGCATGTCATGAACTGCTCATCCACCTGGGCTCTATCCTTAAGCATCACGGGTCGCCACCCACGGCCAACAGGTGGCCCCATTGGGGGAGTCTTACCCCTCTGCAGAGGTGCAGTCGGTGCATTCTAACGCCCCAGCTGACAGGGCGGTGAAAAGTTGTGTATATAACAATAAAGATAAGGACAACAGTCCGAAAAATCGAAAGAATACATATTAAGCCTAAGCTTTTAAAAATTCAGACAATGATTGATGTCATCTTTTGTATTGTCCCAAACGCTTTTACGAATTCAGGAATTGAACTAGAAATATTATGCCCTGAAGTGCGTTTTCTCTGATGAACTAAGAGGTAGGATGGATTAGATTGGCTAGAATACTCAGGAGAGTCCTGGAGACCTGAGGAGACTTACTGTCTCTCAGACCTCAATAAAAAACTACCAGTTAAAATTGTTGATTAAGGGGTTACTATAAAAACAAATGCACATGCAATATTTACTGAATATACCAGGCGTGAATCTCAGGAGACCATCCCCAACAAAACACCTGCCTCCTTCGTCTAAAAGGGGCTCGCTTTCCCAGTGTCTGAGGGTTGGGGCAATCATATAGGTGCTAGGGCTTGACGTGGCCAGCCGATGTTTTTATCTAGTTTAAAATCTGCCCTACTGACTGAGCTAAGCCTGTCTATTAAATAATGTCATTCACGCGTAACAACAAATATAGGAAAGGGAATTTGAATAAAATAAACAACAACAAATTCTTATTGTCTTGAATCCCTAGAAATAACCGTCATGCTTAGTGGCATTCTTGTACTGACAGTCAGGATTTACCTGAAATATTTAGGGGAGAGGGGGCAATAAGTTCACAAGTCCTTAGCATTGTCGATTTGCTCTAGTTCGTTATCTATGAGTCAGAGTTGGTTGTCAAAACAAGCATTCATTTTTATTTCAGACCCCAAAAAATATTTCTCACACACAATCATTTTAGAGTTGGTTGATTATGTTGAGATTTTTTGATATATAAGGCGTGTCTCTCCAAAAGTAATACCTACTATTTATTTTCACTAATACTACAACAGGTAGAAGGAACACAATAACACCATTGGATAGAGCAAGATTGCCACTCTAAACTTAATGCCTACTATTTATTTCTACTAAAACTTCCAATTCTGGAACTCTGGAGAATGTGGAGTAAACCTTTATCGTCATTACTCCCAGGTCCACCATGACCCTGAGTGGTAGTACCTGTTAGGGACCCATCTATGGGTTAAATAGATTAATAAATTAGTTTTTAAAAAATTTTAAATTGAGTTTGAAAAAAAATGAATACCCAACAAGAATAAATCACACAAAATGTCTTCTGCATAAATTAACTCAACAAGGGTTGAAATGCCGTAAAATACAACCAACAAACCTGTTGAGATTTTTTGGTATATAAGGCGTGTGGTAAATGCCCACTCTTATTTATAGACTTGCCAAGAACCATGTGACCAACCTATTGGCCAATCCCTAGCAGTGCTCTCAGTTTGGGTTATGTAATCAGTAATTGATTCATAATCTGTTCTACTCAACGAACTTAGTTGGCGATATTAGTCCTACAATTCTAGTCTTGCCTTTCGACAAGTAGTGAGTCCTTAATATCTCCATTGCCCTTCTGCCATCATCTCTCGCTTCGCGCATTACGAGTGAGAGACTCCGGTAATCTAAGCATTGGATTAATTCTGCATATATTGTAGCATTTTTGTCTACGAAAATTGGGTCCTCCGGGTGGTCAGATGGTGCATTGATTATGTCATGCAGCTGAAGGGTTCTCAGATACCCATGGAACTTAGTCTCCCAAATTTCGTAGCTGGCCTTGTCGCCATTGAAGAAGATCCGAGCGTACCTGGGACCATAACCTGTTAAGTTTCTAACCGCTATCCTTGGCTAGTTGAAAAGGACTTAAAGAAAGTAAGTCCTGAGCTATAGAATCCTTTGGTAAGTGAATAAGTCCTGGCTTATGTAATCCTACGTAGTATCAAAGGTCCAGTGATATAATCCTATGTTCCGTCGTCCACGAAGGTTCAAGTAGTTGTAAGTAGCTAAGATTAGAACAGCCGATATAAATAACAATATCAGCAGCATGGCACTGCCAGTGACTGGCCAATAGATTGGTCACATGGTTCTCGGCGAGTCTATAAATAAGAGTGGGCATTTACCACACGCCTTATATACCAAAAAAGCTCAACAGGTTGGTTGGTTGTATTTTACGGCATTTCAACCCTTGTTGAGTTAATTTATGCAGAAGACATTTTGTGTGATTTATTCTTGTTGGGTATTCATTTTTTTTCAAACTCAATTAAAATTCTTTTTTTAAATTCATCGTTTAATCTATTTAACCCATAGATAGGTCCCTAACAGGTACTACCACTCCGGGTCAGAGTGGACCTAGGAGTAATGGCAATAAAGGTTTACTTCATATTCTCCAGAACTTCAGAATTGGAAGTTTTAGTAGAAATAAATAGTAAGCATTAAGTTTGGAGTGACAATGTTGCTCTATCCAATGGTGTTATTGTGTTCCTTCTCTCTGTTGAAATATTAGTGAAAATAAATTGTAGGCATTACTTTTTGGTGTGACAATCTTGCTCTATCCAATGGCGTTATTGTGTTCCTTGTATCTTTTGTAGTATTAGTGAAAATAAATAGTAGGTATTACTTTTGAGAGACACACTTGCTCTATCCAATGGTGCTATTGTGTTCCTTGTATCTTTTGTAGTATTAGTGGAAATAAAGTGGGTATTACTTTTGGAGCGACACTCTTGCTCTATCCAATGGTGTTATTCTGTTCCTTCTCTCTGTTGTAATATTAGGGAAAATAAATTGTAGGTATTAATTTTGGAGAGACACTCTTGCTCTATCCAATGGTGTTATTGTGTTCCTTCTATCTGTTGTAATATAAGTGAAAATAAATTGTACGCATTACTTTTGGAGTGACAATCTTGCTCTATCCAATGGCGTTATTGTGTTCCTTCTATCTGTTGTAATATTAGTGAAAATAAATTGTAGGCATTACTTTTGGAGTGACAATCTTGCTCTATCCAATGGCGTTATTGTGTTCCTTCTATCTGTTGTAATATTAGTGAAAATAAATAGTAGGTATTACTTTTGGAGAGACACACTTGCTCTATCCAATGGTGTTATTGTGTTCCTTCTCTCTGTTGTAATATTAGTGAAAATAAATTGTAGGCATTACTTTTGGAGTGACAATCTTGCTCTATCCAATGGCGTTATTGTGTTCCTTCTATCTGTTGTAATATTAGTGAAAATAAATAGTTGGTATTACTTTTGGAGCGACACTCTTGCTCTATCCAATGGCGTTATTGTGTTCCTTCTATCTTTTTAATATTAGTGAAAATAAATAGTAGGTATTACTTTTGGAGAGACACACTTGCTCTATCCAATGGTGTTATTGTGTTCCTTCTATCAGTTGTATTAGTGGAAATAGATAGTAGGTATTAATTTTGGAGCGACAATCTTGCTCTATCTAAAAGTGTTATTGTGTTCCCTTTGCTGTAGTTATTATATGCGAGTTTCTTGCTCTATCGAAAGGTGTTATTGCGTTATCTGTATCTGTAGTTTTAGTGAAATTAGATAGGAAGCACTACTTACCTCTGCGACCAAGCACTTCGTCTGATGATCGCGTAGGCGAGAAAGTGACAGTAGATTTTGTCTACGCTATTAAAACCTAAAGTCGTTGGACTTTTCTCTCGAACTCTTCGGAATTGGTACGAAAGATAAGAACTGGCACCCTTAATTCTTCTATTAGATAAAACATCCACACACTTTTTTTCTGGTGTGAGATACGTTTTTTTTAATGGAAGATAAGAAACAGAACCCTAAAGACTTATTACAATAAAGAGAATGAATAAGAAAGAAAAGTTTCTCGTCTGTAAAATTGAAATTTCAACTGAAAATATACTCACCTAGGTAAGCGCGTGGTGTAATGGTTACAGTCATGGGAAATGGACTCGTCGCCCCGAGTTCAAATCCTGGAAGTGGTAATTGCATTTCACTTGGCGCTAAAAACCTTGGGAAAGGTATGAATCCTACTCTCCCGTCAGCTGACCGTGTGAAGGGGTTTGTAAATATATTTTTTATGGACTCTCCCGTCGATTTTCGACGTATGAGGGTTCATACACACAATTTTTGGCACCGTCGATAGGAAAGAATTGGTGCATCAAGGGTTACCACAAACCCAATCAACGACCGACCTCAGGAATTTTGAATTCAGAGTTATCCCTCTCCTAGACTGGTTACCTACCCAAGGCTGAAGGACCCAGTCTGCCCTACTATTTAACCCGTAGCTGGAGGGAGAATATATGGATTCATACCTTTCCCAAGGGTATTAGCGCTATGGGAAATGTCAATCGCTTCGTCTAGGAATTGAACTCGAATCGACGAGTCCATTTTCCACGACTCTAACCACTAGCCCACGCGCCTCCATTAAATATATATTATTAATATATAAAATATATAAATATATATCTATTTATCAACCTCTCCACACGAGCAGGATGTGACACACGTCAATTTCTTAAGCGGAGTTTCAACAGGTTTGAATTCAGTTTTCCTTCTCCTAGACTGGTTACCTAGCCATGGTTAAAGAACCCAGTCTGCTCTGCTATTTATCCATAGCTGGAGGGAGAGTAGGATTCATACCTTTCCCAACGGTATTAGCGCTAAGTGAAATGCAATTACCACGTCCAGGATTTGAACTCGGGGCGACGAGTCCATTTTCCATGACTTTAACCATTACACCACGCTCTTCCATAAATATATAGGCAGAGACAATGTGAGGTAGGAAAGGGATGCATGCTGCATCTCCGTGTGCAGTATGGTGTATATTTGATGTTGCAGATTTAAGATATTCTATTGAGGACCCTTGGGAACATGAGTGTCGGCAGCTTTCCCTACTTGCAGATAAAGAATTCTCAGCATATGTTTCCAAAAGTTCTCCAGGACAATTCCCAAGACCTTCTTAATTACTCATCTGTGTTCTTTGGCACGATTACACTTCCACTTCGTCTATTTTACCGGTCCGTTTGTTCATACATAATATATATATATATATATATATATATATATATATATATCCTAAATATGCAAGTTAAGAAACATCACCTAATTCGGAACTGGTGATGGTACCTAATAAATGAACAACATAGGAGATTGATAAATTTGAAAATTATAAATAAATAGTTGCTTTTATTTTCAAATAGTGCAGGTTATTCAATTCACTTCAAAAAGTAAATTTCTAAAACTATCTACATCTATATATAGATGACAGTAGTGTCGATCCTTAATAGAGTACTCGTACTAATCTGAACAAATTTGGTTTGTTATGTTTCATTTCACAAAACAAAATTGAGCATTTGTTTTTCTTCTATTATTCTAGTTTTACTCATTTTTTTTTTTTTTTACATATGTACATCTATATTTAGATGACAGTTGTGCCGACCCTTAATGGAGTACTCGTACTAATCTGAAACGAATTTGGTTTGTTGTTTTTAATTTCACCAAACAAACTTGAGCATTTGTCTTTCTTCTTTTATTTTGTTTTTACTTAGAGGGGCCTCTTTTTTATGTTGGGTTCATTTTATATCTTTCGATGTTATGCCTGGGTTATTTTCGTGGGAAGACATTAATGGCTTTCATATCAGACAAGCCAGAAAGCAACTGGGTGAGGATAGAGATACGGGAAACCAATTATCCAAGAGCCGACCAAGGAAATCATAAACCCGATCAAGGCTGAAATAAATCATGTGCGCTTAAAGGGCATCTAAGCGAATTTCAAGAAACAATAAAGCTTCGATGGCAATCAGTGGATACATTATCTAGCAATGACTAGCTACATTACATCACATAAACACACGCCTATATATATATATATATATATATATATATATATATATATATAAGTAATTGGGTAATTTGCTTGAAGCATTGTTAAGTATGTTTTTAAAATATTTAAAATTCAAAGGCAATACAATGCGTAAAAAATAAAGACAAAACGATGTTTTATATGTCTAATCGATTTCAAAGCTAGAGCTTCATCATCAGTGCGTATTTTCAGAAATGACGTGCTTATGTTTTTTTTATTTGTGTGGTTATAATTCTCTTCTTATTTCCTTTTCCTCTCCTTTTTTTTCCTCTCTTTCTTCTTCTCCTCCTTTATGAATGAAATGGGCGAATAACTGTAATTTCTTATTTCTCTCTTTCTTTTTCTTTTTTAAAAGTTTGTTGAGAACAAGGCTGATATCCGGTAAAATGTTGCAATATGTTCGCGACCGTGTGGGCATGTCAGAATTTCAACAAAAAAAACAAAACAATTTAATTTTATTTATTTGTTCATTTTTGTTTTTTGAAATTCTGACATGCCACACCGGTCGCAACATATTGCAACATTTTACCGAATATCAGCCTTGTCTCAACAAACTTTTAAAAAAGAAAAAGAAAGAGAGAAATAAGAAATTACAGTTATTCGCCCATTCATAAAGGAGGAGAAGAAGAAAGAGAGAAAAAAAAAAAGGAGAGGAAAAGGAAATAAGAAGAGAAATTATAACCACACAAATAAAAAAAACATAAGCACGTCATTTCTGAAAATACACTCTGATGATGAAGCTCTTGCTTTGAAATCGATTAGACATATTAAAAATCTTTTTGTCTTTATTTTTTACGCATTGTATTGCCTTCGAATTTTATTATTATATATATATATATATGTGTGTGTGTTGTGTGTGTGTGTGTGTGGTGTGTGTGTGTGTGTGAAGAAAGGAAGTGAATCCGACGGGTACGTGTAGTATATTTTAAAAAATGAAAAAACACAAGGTTGATGAACAAATCCCACGACGGACTCTAACGCGGAATGCCCAGTATATCT
>CM042168.1:9793974-9795241 GCA_023376005.1 Doryteuthis pealeii | reverse complement strand
AAAGAGACATCTTATGCCTTATATCCTCATGAATAATAAAACCAAACAATAGAAATCAAATATACTACAAGCACATATTAATAAAATCACAATAATATCAATATGCAAATTAGCCTTCCCGTTCACACTACAAACGCTATTTTTTGTATATATAAATACAATTGCATGTTATTTGTATGTAGTGGACCAACACTAATAAAAAAGGTGAAAAGCGTGAAGCAATTTTATTAATAATTGAGGTTTAAATATAAAATAAAATCATGGAGAATGTGACGTAAATAACGAAGGGAATTGTGACTTGAATAGTAATATAGTTTCGGTTACAGACAGAAAAACACACAATCTCCATTATAATAAGATATTGTAGATGGGGAGATTGGGGCTATTTCGATGCTAATTAATTTTATTGCCTCCTCCTGTTAGATTTATTCTGATTTATAAATTGAGTCACACTTTTCTAGCCATGTTTTTTTTTTTTATAATTTAAATATTTTTTAGGCTGTAATATGATGTAAACATCATTGACAATAAACAATAAAGCTTTCTGTGTTTCTCTTAGGCAAGAAGATTATTTGGCATAGCAATAGTTCAAACCTCCCATCTATCCACGGACAGATTATATATATATATAAATAGCTACAATGTAACTTAGTCAAATTAAAAACATGGTCCTGATGGGATCATAAAAATCGAAACACTGATAAACCTACAATACATATATATATATATATATATATATATATTATAATGGAGATTGTATGTTTTTCTGTCTGTAACTGAAACTAATATACTACAAGTCATAATTCCCTTAGTTATTGACATCATATTCTCATGATTTATTTTAATTTAACCTCAATTACTAATAAAATTGTTTTACATTATTAATACTGTTAGTCATATCTACATACTAAACAACATGCAATTATATTTTATATATACAACAAAATAGCGGTTTACAGTGTGAACGGAAAGGCTAATTTGCATATTGATATTAAAAATTCTAATTTAATAATATATGTGCTCAGTATTATTGATTTCTAACTGTTTGGTTTTATTTTAATGAATATAAGCAAAAATCTCTTCAATAATCTTAAATGAAATCCATTAACAAGATAAAATAACTGTCATTTTATTATTTACTTCCTATTTCAACTAAATACTTAAATTGGAAAAAATAACAATGAAAGACGAGAGTGATGGAAGAGTAAGATTCAGTTGTTCTATTTTTCGATTATACCACCCTCTGTTTCAAATCTTTTTATCTGCA
>CM042168.1:9758974-9786474 GCA_023376005.1 Doryteuthis pealeii | reverse complement strand
GACATTCCGGCACAGAACGAGAGCGTTGTTTGTGCCTCTCGTGCCAAATGTTTAATTATTCCCTCTTTCTTTTATAAATATAGTTGCTCTTGAGGATCACCACTTTATTAAAGGTCGAAACAGATATCTGTCAGCATACTAATATTATCATTTGTTTTTTTGTTTTTTGTATCTATTTTCTATCACTCTGGAATTGAGCAACAAAACGTTACTACCTTGGTTTTACCGAAAAGGCTCTTCAGAAAAACGAATTAATATATACAAGAATACAGTACAAATTAGAATTATAGAGGAACAAAACACATAGATAGACAACGATTAAGCAGTCATTTATTTTCGTGCCTATAACCATTCCGTGAATTTATAATTACTACTATTTATAACTAATCTGAACTACTGAATGATGTAGGCAGAAAAATAAATGGCTGCTTAAACGTCTCTTTACCCAGTGAGTAATTTTCTTCTTTTTTATTATGTATACAAGCACAAGTATTTAAGTTTTAAATATATTGAATTAGAAAGAATAATGAAATGAGATACGAACACACACACACACACACACACAAAAGATTACACTTATTTTTACTTTATTCTAATTGATTTCAATATACAATTATACATAAGATTGCTTTTAATACGTTTAAGAATAAAACAATAATTTTTTTTAAATAACACCGAGAAATTATTTATTAAACATATTTTTATGTATGTATGTATGTATGTATGTATGTACTCCTCGGAAACATGGACATTGTTTAGAAGACATTTGAAAATTTTGAACACTTTCATCAGAAATGTTTAAGACGTATTCTAAACATCAAGTGGAATTCCAACACACCTAACACAGAAGTCCTTGCAAGGCAGGATGCTCAAGCATTGAAACTCTTATCATAACGGCTCAAATGCGTTGGGCAGGTCATGTTGTGTGTATGAGTAATGCTAGATTGCCAAAGCAACTCTTTTACGGTCAGCTGCGTGATGGCAAAAGGCCGCAGCATAAGCCGAGGAAGAGGTATAAGGATTACTTAAAAAACAACCTTGTAAAAATAAAAATAAATCCTGACAACTGGGAAAAGCTAGCACTGGAGAGAACTGACTGGAGAGTTCATGTGGGTGATGGTTGTACCAGTTTTGAGAGTGAAAGAATCGTGCATGAAAACCTAAAGCTTCAACTTCGAAAGGGTTACACCTGTCATATTGGAGAGAACATGGGGGGTTGAAAATGTCTGACATGTGGTCGAGTTTTGCTTTCTAAGGCTGGATATGTCAATCATAGGAAGTCTCACCTGGGTCAATCCATGCAGATTCCAGGAGCAAACAATGTCTCTTGTGCTATCTGTGACAAGGTCTGTAAGTCGGCTTCTGGTCTTCTGGTTAAGCATCAAATTTATCATCTATTCATCTGATTCATCTAATTCATCTGAATCATCTCATTCAACGGGAATGAAGTCTTTTCAATGTCATATTTGCATCAAACTTTGTGGATCTGCAGCAGGTTTGATGAGTCATTTGAGGGCTCATGCAAGGAAGGGTTCTGGTGGTGGAGTTGTGGGATTGTGAGGGATGATCTGTATAGATTATGCTATTGCTATGGAGTTCACGCGATAACACAAGGCCACTGCTTTTTCTCATGAGATTTTTTAAAAATTTACCCAAAGTCACAAGTGCCGAGAGCAAAGACCCATGTCTTGTTCCCTCAGCCCATTGTCCCAGACTCACTCACATTCTTATCTCTCACCAGTCCTCTTTCTCACTTCTCGCCCAATAGAAACAATGCTATGTGGAATTATGGTGATTCATCCTTAAACTTTTCCATTCTCATCTAACACATGATTCTTACTAAAAACTTGTTCCGTGCTAATTTACACGTCAGTGTTAGACTCATGACTCCACCCCTCCCATTATATTACATTAGGCCTCCAGCTAATCTTAGTAAACAACATCAATTATGCATTTTCATTAAGACTATAAATCCCTTGTGATTTGATCTTAAATACAAAATTAAATTGAAGATTGAATTCAAAAATTAGGTCATACGTATCCAGGCGCCCTTTTTACATACTCGCTCCCGCTAATTCTAAACGTGTCTACCCACCCCCTGCTAATATATCTAGACATCTTTCTAAGACGTATCTTGTATTACCTCCCAATGGAGTGACTTATTCCTCCTTGGCGCCAAAAATTTAATTGGGCAGAGACGACTGTCATGGCCGACTAGCTAGCGGGTATGCCTTGTAAAATACCAGAAATTATTCAAATGCACATCACAGATATTAGAGTCAGATGTTGTTCAACGAGTGATCACACATTAGAAAGTTAATTTTATGATGCGCAATTTGGAGGCAGGGTTAGGGTTTAGGGTTAGGGTTTGGCGGATATTTCAGCAACCGATTAAAATATGTAAATGTTAAATCGCTATGACGACAGGATTTAAAATATGCCAACTGCATGCTATGCAAATTATTTATCTGTTTATTTGAGTGGGATCATCATCATCATCATCATCGTGTCGCGCTATTAGCACGGATATCTATGACAATCTCTCTCCAGCCGTCCCTATCACTCATTGTTCTCCGGAGGTCTTCTATGCAGCATCCAGTATCCGCAGCAACCAGTATCCGCAGCATCCAGTATCTATTTATTTGAGTGTAGTCATCATTATCATCATGTCGCGCTATTAGTACGGATATCTATGACAATCTCTCTCCAGCCGTCACTATCACTCATTGTTCTCGGGAGGTCCTCTACGCAGCCTCCAGTATCCGCCGCATCCAGTATCCGCCGCATCCAGTATCTATTTATTTGAGTGTGATCATCATCATCATCATGTCGCGCTATTAGCTCGGATATCCATGACAATCTCTCTCCAGCCGTCCCTATCACTCATTGTTCTATATATATATATATATATATATATATATATATATATATATTCATCCACAGATACCGTGTTTTGATGTATCATGTCTCTTCAGTCTGGCTAGACATTTGCAGGCTACCTCCATCTGGGATGGAAACCCTATCGATTTATCATCAGTAAGACTTCTTAACCACTCAGCCATCATCCCCTACAGTCTGGGAGTAGGATTTTAAGTGATAAATATGTACATCTGTATACATATAAAGGTCGCCAGAGAGTGCTCCATTTTTAAGTTTAGTTGTCGGTCATCAGTGAAATCCCCTCTAAAATGCTCAACACACCAGGTGTGGAAGTGTGGGGAGCGTATATAGTTCTCCACAAACACCGTGTTTCAACGTATCACATCTCTTCAGTGTGGCTAGATGTTAGCAGTCTACCTTCAGCCAGGATGGAAACCTAATTGATTTATCATCAGTCAGGCTTCGTCCCTACAGACTGGGAGGAGGATTTTAACTGATAAATTCATACATCTGTATATATATGTGTAAAAGCTACCAGAGAGTGCTCCATCTATTTTATAGAAGATCGTTGCCTTTAAGCTTAGTTAGCAGTCATCTGTGAAATCCCCTCCAAAGTGCTCAACTCACCAGGGATGGGGAGCATATATAGTCATCCATAGACCCTGTGTAGGTAGACATTAGCAGGCTACCTCCAGCCGGGCTGGAGACCTGATCTATTTATCATGAGTCAGACTTCTTAACCACCCTGCAAGTTTGGTTTGGTTTGTTTTGTTTTATGGCATATCAACCTCAGTTGGTCATTTAATGCCGATAAAGTTTTGAAATAAATCAATTCTTAATGGATAATACAATTTTTTTATATATACATTTTTCTATTTAACCCATAGATGGGACCCTAACAGGTACTACCACTCCGGGTCAGAGTGGACCAGTGAGCAATGGTGATGAAGGGGTGCTCCACATTCCCCAAACCTCCAAAACTGGAACCTCACCATCAGATAGAGTTTAACGTCATTCCCAGGACATGTAGACCCGCGGCCACCGCCTTCTAGCACCCATGTGATAAAAAGGGATTGGGGCTTGCCATAAGGGCAATAGAGTCTCTGCAAGTTCAGACTGGAAAGAAGATTTTAACAGATAAATAGATGCATCTGTATATATTTGTGAAGGCCTCCAGAGTGTTTTCCATCTTTTATATATTTGTATGTGTGTGTGTGTGTGTGTGTGTGCACGCGTGTGTGTGTGTGTGGAGAGAGAGAGTGTGTGTGTGTGTGTGAGAGAGAGAGAGAGAGAGAGAGAGAGAGAGATCTCATTTGATTAATAGACTGATATATTACAGCAAATTTATGGGTGTATAAGTTAATATGTGTCTGTTTATATGTTTAGTCATATATTAAATGTGCACTCTTGATTTTTATTATATTCTCAAACTCAATTTGAATTGTTTTTGTACGGTAAAACCATTATATCTACAAATTCCGGAGACAAATATTTTACAACGAATTTCTATAAATGCTTTTAGCTGCGATAGATAAACAACAAAAGCAAATAAAACGCCTTTTAAATACAAATAATTATCCTTAACTTTAATAAAAGCAATTCTACATCCTTTATTTTTTTTAATAATGGCCATCTCACGACTTGCCCATAATATGGGTACACACTACTTGTCTAAAATAATAAAATCTCAATATTAGATTATCCCGTCTACCATTTAGTTAGATTAAACATTAAAAGATATGATTTTTGTAAGTCAAGTATCAGAGTTAACAAATAAATAAGAGGAAGAAACATAATGAGTATCAAGGATAGGGAAAAAGGTGTACTAAGCAAAAATACAAGGTGAACAGACTAATTAAGCAATTGGATAATTACCTGTCAAATCTATAAAAATAGATTTTAAAAGTCACCTTTTTTTCGTACACCCCCACCCCTAAATTTGGAAATATAAAAATCAACATAACTCGGCCAATTTTTGGAATTGAAAGCTCAAATTTTGGGGATTGTCTTATTTTAACACGGTCTATATCTGGACATAATTTCAGAAAAATTGAAGGGGATGGGTGACAATGTGTGATTTGACATGGAATAAGCCACATTTAATTTTTTTTAAATAACAAATAAAAAGAAAAGAAGGAAAGAAGGAAGAAGGAAGGAAACGAAGAATAAAGAAGTAAACGAAAGTAAGAAACGTTTTAGAAATAAAGAAATATGAAGAAGAAAGAATAAAAGAAAAAAGAGAAGAAGAAAGAAGTAAACGAAAGTAAGAAAAGTTAAAGAAAAGAGAAAGAAAGAGAAAATAAAGAATAAAGTAGAAAAGGAAAGGAAGGAAGGAAGGAAAGAAGGAATGCAGAGAAAATTTCAAAAGTCACCTTTTTTCGTACACCCCCACCCCTAAATTTGGAAATATAAAAATCAACATAACTCAGCCAATTTTTGGAATTGGAAGCTCAAATTTTGGGGATTGTCTTACTTTAACATAGTCTACACATGGACAAAATTTCAGGAAAATTGAAGGTGGGGGTGACATGTTTTGGATGATTTGATATGAAATTTGCTGGTCGGCCCACTCTGGTGTGTCCATGTGCAGGTTTCCACAGGAGAATGTTGTTTATGAGTTCATCCTTGTTTCTCCAGCAGTGTCCAGCATCTCATTCATCTCACACGGATGGTTTGTGTGATAGGGGGCAAGTGGCCATACAGCTGCTTTCTTGTGGGATGTTGTTTCTATGATTTGTTTAAGACCGCACGCAGCATTCTTGCGCAACTTTCATCTAAGCTTATTCTCTAGGCGCTTCGTTAGGATTCAAGTGGTGCAGCCATACAGTAGCAACGATACAATATATCAGAAATGGATTGTCTTATTTCTCTGAATGTTTGAGATGAGGCTTGAAGATTAGTATTATCTGCGTTATTCTGACTATTGTCCGCATCTTCATTGTTATTTGTGCAACGTTTCGGCCGATATACCCTCCGGCCTTCTTCAGGTATTTCTTGTCGGACTCAGGAACAATCTCGGACTCGGGAACCTTCTTTTCGAACTCGAGAACCTTCTTGTCATAATCGGGAGCCATCACGGAACTTTGAAATCTAACCCTTTATTCAGTCCACGGAGATATCCTGTTCTCATTCCGCTAACTATAGCTGGGGTAGAGGCGTTAAGCTGTGTTAATTATTATTCTATTATACTGCTGCCCCTGGCCAGAATTGAACCTACAGTCAAGAGACAACTGTTACTTAGGACTTGGGAACCTTGTCAGACTCGGGAATACGACAAGAAAGTTCCCGAGTTCGAAAATAAGGTTCCCGAGTCCGAGAAGGTTCCCGAGTCCGACAAGAAATACCTGAAGAAGGCCGGAGGGTATATCGGCCGAAACGTTGTACAAATAACAAAGGATTGTCTTACTTTAACACAGTCTACACCTGGACAAATTTCAGGAAAATTGAAGGGGTTGGGTGACCATTTTACTTCTTTTTTTTTTAAAACTTTCTGGATGATTTGACGTGGAATTACCCAGTGGCTAACAGGCTGAAAGTACTGGTTCCCAATAGATCACTAAAGTTAAGCAGTGATAAGCCGCTTAAATACTTAAATGGGTGACCACTTGAGTAACAGTAAGTCCTGCAAGAAACCGGAGTCCTTAATTTATTAGAATGGCTTGATTTGACATTAAATGACCCCAAAAGGACTGACATAAAACAAAACAGCCACAACTTTAGTAACATAGCCTCGATGCTGGTAATTATCAAATGATATAATTACATTTAGGAGTCCTTCTGAATTTCTATAGTAAAAGCATTAACAATGCATTTCTATAGTAAAATTATCAGCATTGAATTTCTATAGCAAAATCATTAGCAATGCATTTCTATAATAAAATTATTAAAATGCATTTTCATACTAAAATTATCAGCAATACATTTCTATAGTAAAATTATTAGCATTGCATTTCTATAGTAAAATTATCAGCAATACATTTCTATAGTAAAATCATTAGAAATGCATTTCTATTGTAAAATTATCAGCAATGCATTTCTATAGTAAAATTATTAGCAAAGCATTTCTATAGTAAAATCATTAGAAATGCATTTCTATAGTAAAATTATTAACAATACATGTCTATAGTAAAATTATCAGCAATGCATTTCTATAGTAAATCATTAGAAATGCATTTCTATAGCAAAATTATTAGCAATGCATTTCTATAGTAAAATTATTAACAATACATTTCTATAGTAAAATCATCAGCAATGAATTTCTATAATAAAATCATCAGTAATACATTTCTATAGTAAAACTATTAGCAATGCATTTCTATAGCAAAATCATTATCAATGAATACCTATAGGTAAAATCATCAGAAATGCATTTCTATAATAAATAAAAAAAACATTAGCAATATATTTACAAAATAGAAATAAGCCTATTTTTGTCATTAACATAACAAACTCTTCTCTCCTCCCCCGCCCTCTCTCTCTCTCTCTCTCTCTCTCTCTCTCTCTCTCTCTCTCTCTCTCTCTCTCTCTCCATATATACATCTATCTCTCCACATCTCTATTTTTTCTCTCTCCTAGATCACTACAGTAATGAACCTGTTCAATATTTAATTGGGTGATCAATTATGCAACAGCAGGTACTGTAAGCAACCCGAGTCCTTTGTTAATCAAGATGACATGATTCAGCATTAAATGATCCAAAAGAGGTTCGATATGCCACAAAACACAATGATTCTCTCTCTCTCTCTCTCAATATATACGTCTCTCTCTCTCTCTCTCTCTCTCTACTCTCCTCTCTCTCTCTCAATATATACGCTCTCTCTCTCTCTCTCTCTCTCTCTCTCTCTCTCTCTCTCTCTCTCTCTCTCTCTCTCTCTCTCTCTCTCTCTCTCTCAATTATACGCTCTCTCTCTCTCTCTCTCTCTCTCTCTCTCTCTCTCTCAATATATACGCTCTCTCTCTCTCTCTCTACGCTCTCTCTCTCTCTCTCTCATATATAACTCTCTCTCTCTCTCTCTCTCAATATATACGCTCTTCTCTCTCCTCTCAATATATATCTCTCTCTCTCTCTCTCTCTCTCTCAATATATACTCTCTCTCTCTCTCTCTCTCTCTCTCTCTCAATATATACTCTCTCTCTCTCAATATATACTCTCTCTCTCTCTCCTCTCTCTCATATATACGCTCTCTCTCTCTCTCTCTCTCTCTCTCTCTCTCTCTCTCTCTCTCTACGCTCTCTCTCTCTCTCTCTCAATATACTCTCTCTCTCTCTCCTCTCTCAATATATATCTCTCTCTCTCTCTCTCTCTCTACGCTCTCTCTCTCTCTCTCTCATATATACGCTCTCTCTCTCTCTCCATATCTCTCTTTTCTCTCTCCTTGATCACCAAAGTTAAGCAGTAATTAGTCTGTTTAATGCTTAGACGGGTAATCAAGTAAGCAACAGCAGCTACTGTAATCAACCTGAGTCCTTTGCTTATCAAAATGACTTGATTTTGCATTAAATGCCCCAAAAGAGTGTTGATATGCCCTAAAACAAAACAACCACTCCCTCTCTCTCTCTCTCTCTCCCCTTTGTCTCTGTCTCTATTTTTCTCTTTCTCAGATCACTGAAGTTAAGCAGCAATAAGCCTCTTCAATACTTAATTGGATGACCACTTAAGCAACAGCAGATACTATACTATGCAAATGCCCTTTATATATGTGTAGATAGATAGATTAATATCCAATAGATTTCTCTCTATATATTTTGAATATTTAATGTGTCCGTATAGACTTACTGATAAAAATAAATAGAAGTTTTGATATATTTATTTAGTGAATCCCGTCCGTGAAAAGACATAAATGGCTCGTAAGTAATTTGTTTGTTTGTTTTGTTTTACGCCATATCAACCTCAGTGGGTCATTTAATGCCGATAAAGTTTTGAAATAAATCAATTCTTAATGGATAATACATTTTTTTTAATAAATACATTTTTCTATTTAACCCATAGATGTAACCCTAACAGGTACTACCACTTCGGGTCAAAGTGGACCAGGGAGAAATGGTGGTGAAGGGGTGCTCCACATTCCCCAAACCTCCAAAACTGGAACCTCACCATCAGATAGAGTTTAACGTCATTCCCAGGACATGTAGACTCTCAGTCACCGCCTTCTAGCAACCATATGACAAAAAGGGGTTGGGGCTTGCCATAAGGGCAATAGGGTTGGGGCAATCATATAGGTGCTAGGGCTTGACGTGACCAGCCGATTGATCGGAGGGGGCCTCTCCGATCGCCCATCTAGCCCAAGATAGGGCCAAAGTGGAGTATTGCAAGTCATGGACTGCTCATCCACCTGGGTTATATTCTTAAGCATCACGGGTCGCCACCCACGGCCAACAGGTGGCCCCAGTGGAGTCTTACCCCTCTGCAGAGGTGCAGTCGGTGCATTCTAATGCCCCACCGACAGGGCGGAAGTAATTTGTAATGTATAAATGCTGTGTTAGAGTGTCATTAGAAAGAATGGATATCTTTATTAATTGTTTTTACTCTTTGTCTACTTTAAACCCCTCACAGCAGCTCGCCCACCAATGCGCATTGTCCATTATTTAGCTGAGGTGATGACAATCATTAAAAATAAGAATTTGGCAGACAAGCAACACCAGATAATCAGTATTTACATTTTTGAATTTCTTCCTAGACTATTTGGACGGTCCCATTTTTAACCAGAGGGTGTTGTAAGATGATACTGGATGAAAGATTAAGGAATACCAGTGTTAATATCTCATCACTTATCCTGTCGTGCTAGCAGCACAGATATCCATGACAATCTCTCGTGAACTGTCCCTATCATTCATTGCCCTAGGCAGGTTCTCTGCACAGCATCCAGTATCCATGCAGTGTTGATGTAAATCAATGTAAGTCTTTGTTGATTGGCCCGTGCTGGCTTCCTCAGGGTAACACCGCCAATAGGGGGCAAGTGACCATACTCTCTTATCATTATTATTATTATTATCATTATTATTATTATTATAAAAGAGAGAAATAAGAAATTACAGTTATTCGCCCATTTCATTCATAAAAAAGGAGAAGAAAGAGAAAAAAAAAGGAGAGGAAAAGGAAATAAGAAGAGAAATTATAACCACACAAATAAAAACATAAGCACGTCCATTTCTGAAAATAAACTCTGATGATGAAGTTCATGCTTCGAAATCGATAAGACAAAAATAACATCTTTTTGTTTTTATTTTTCATGCATTGTATTGGCCTTCAAAATATTAATATATTATAATATACTTAAAAATGCATCAAGCAAATTACCAATTGCTTTTATTATTATTATATTTTTCTTTGTATCATGTATCCTTTTGCTTCCCTTTATTTCTTCATAATAAATAGTCCATTATTTATCTGAGGTGACAACACTCATAAGAAATAAGAATTCGATGGATAAGCAACACCAAGTAATAATCAGGATTTACACTTTTGCATTTCATCTTGAATGATTTGGATGGTTTCATTTTTTATGCTGCTTCAACAATTTGTTTAGGATTGCACACACTGTTCCTGTGCAGCTACCATAAAAATTATCCTCTAGGCATTGTGTTAGGGTTCAAGTGGTGCAGCCATATAGTAGCACTGATATGACTACAGCTTGGAAGAATTGTCACTCCTGGCTAGAAGACCAGAGCTAGTGTTCATAAACCAGAAGAAAAGAACTTGTCATCTGGTGGATTTTGCTGTACTGGAGTAAAAATAAAATAAAATGAAAAGATAGACAAATACTTGGATCTTGCCAGAGGGGTGAAAAAACTTTGGAATATAAGGGTAAAGGTGGTGCCGACTATGGTTGTTTTATATATTGATAGATTAGCGATTCAGAGTGGTTTTGTTAAAGAAGAAAACTCAACGCTTGTATTAGAAAAATAATCTCATCTTTTTATTTAAGCAGATTATCTTCGAACATAGATCTTTGCATAAAAATCAGGAGAGCTAAGAGATTTTCTGCAGTAGCAATGAGGAGAGAGAGTGAGAGTGAGAGAGAGAGAGAGAGAGAAAGAGAGAGAGAGTGTGAGTGAAAAAGAGAGTGATAGTGAGAGAAAGAGAAATAGAGAGAGAGAGAGAAAGAGAGAAAGAGAGTGAGTGTGTGTGTGCATATCTTTTTCATTTGCCTATATAATACATAATCATATACATATATATATATATATATATATATATATGTTTGGTATGTACATGTCGATGTATAACTCCGAAACGGAGGGGTCACTCAGACCCTTAATATCCTTCTAAGAAACACGCCAAATTTGGTTATTGATTTTTACTGATTAAGGAATATGATTAATTAATTAATTAAAATAAAATCAACCGATTTGCGGAACTCTGTATACCAGATAATAAAATATTGTTCGTTGCCTGCTTTCTATTATAGTTATATCTGCAGTTTAGTTTAAGTTTAGTGAACAAAATTGCAGTCTAAGCCGTTCAGCTTGGAATCTCTCGCCTATTTATAGTCCAATCTTTATATATAGTCCGGTCATGAACTGGGTACTTTTGCTAGTATATTATATATATATATATATAATTTTTTTTTTTTTAAATGGAACTTGTGAGCCCCTCTACAATTAATTCCTACTGCTACTGCTCATTCTAAAAGCGAGACAATGGAAACATTCCATCCGTTTCACACCTGAAGATAGCACAAAGACATGCTGAAAGTGCTCTTGAAGAAACCTTTAGTGGATTGCTACACCAATTCCACCCTGACATTAAAAACTACACAAGAATGCTGCATGCGGTTTTGAACAAGTCCTGGAAGCGGCACCTACAAAACAGCAGCTGTCTGGCCACTTACCTCCCATCACACAAACCATCCAAGTAAGACGAGCAAGACATGTTGGGCACTGCCAGAGAAATAAGGACATCATAGCTCATAGGGACATTCCACTATGGAATACATCAGTATTTGTCAACCAGCAAAAACTGCTTACAGTCAAGTGACGTTAAAAGTACCAGTTCCCACTAGATCACTGAAGTTAAGCAGCAATGAGCCTGTTCAATACTTAGATGGGTGATTATTTAGGCAAAAGCAGGTACTGTTAGCAATCTGACTTGATTCGGCATTAAATGACCCAAAAAGGGTTGGAATGCCATAAAACAAAACAACCTACTGTCTCTTCATATCACTCTTTCTATCTCTCCTAGATCCCCAAAGTTAAGCAACGATGAGCCTGTCCAATACTTAATTGGGTGATCACTTAAGCAACAGCAGGTACTGTAAGCAGCCCCAGTCCTTTGTTTATTAAAATGACTTGATTCGGCGTTAAATGACCCAAAAGGGGTTGATATGCCATTAAAACAAACCAACCTACTAAAACTTACATTCACCAGCTCTGTGCAGACACTGAATGCTGTCTAGAGGACTTAGGGTGATGGTCTATATTAACGGATGGCGAGAGAGTCAAGGGAATCTGAGGTTTCAGTATGCCAATGTATAAGAAGCAGTACAAGCTGGAATGAAAAAAAAAAAAAAATTACGATATTACTTTATGTCACTTTCAATAAGACTTGTTTACTTGAAAAATTGCTACACAAATATAAATATATGGAACAGGATATAGGGTGGTAGTCCCATTAAGAAAGACGCCAGTGTAGGTTAAGCCAACTCAGCCCCCCACACACACACACACCCCAGCCATCTCGGGCTGGAAAAAGGGGGGAGGGGAAAAAATCAATAGATATTGATAAACAAATCTGTTCTATGGAAATGAAAAATACCAGAGGGCAAATAGGGGAGGGGGGGTTAGATAGTCATTTGCATTTTCCAGCCAAAAAAAACAAAAACAAAAACAAAACAAAATAAATAAAAAACACATCCGGGCTTCCTTTTTTGCATTTTCTTCAATACATTAAATTTTTCTGCCCGATAGATAGGATAGATATTGCGAAGGATATTAGGTTTAACTTCCTGGGAAAGAAAGTACTTTGTGACGTGGCTAAAAAATATATATATGGCTTTTCCCTTGTGGATACTCTAACCCTATTATATTTACATTTATATATATATATATATATATATATATATATATATATATATATATATATATATATATATATATATATATATATATATATATACATATATATATACATATATATATATATAATATATATATATATATATTACTTATATATATATGTATATGTATATATGTGTATATATATATATATATATATATATATTATATATATATATATAAACAAATGTATATATGTACACACATATTTATATGTATATATTCCAATTAGAGAAATTTTCAGATGCATATATATATATATATACTCAAGTATGTGATTTACTTAAAGTTTTGGTTATATATATATGTATATACATATATATATATATACATAAATACATACATATACATATATATATATGCATATTTATATATACATACATATATATATTCATATATATGTATATATATATATATATATATACACACACGCACACACATATATATGTATATATATATATATGTATGGATATATATATATATATATGTACATATATATATACCCACACTTATATATACATATATATATATATATGTATATGTATATATATAAAAACAAATGTATATATGTACACACATATTTATATGTATATATTCTAATTAGAGAAATTTTCAGATGCATATATATATACACATGTGATTTACTTAAAGTTTTGGTTATATATATATGTATATACACATATATATATACATATATATATATATATATATATATATATATGCATATATATATACATACATATATATACATATATATATGTATATACACATATATATATAGATACATATATATATACATATATACATATATATATATATTTATATATATATATATATATATATATATATATACCCACACATATATATATGTATATGTATATATATATATATACATATATATATATATATATATAAACAAATGTATATATGCACACACATATTTATATGTATATATTCCAATTAGAGAAATTTTCAGATGCATATATATATATACACAAGTATGTGATTTACTAAAAGTTTTGGTTATATATATATGTATATACACACATATATATATATACATACATATATATATATACATATATATATATATATGCATATATAGATACATACATATGTATATATAAATTATTTATATTAAATTGTTTCCCCTGATCATAACATCCTGTGTTTGTTATATTTTTAAAATATTTTCTTCTCATATATATATATATATATATACATATATATATATATATATATATATATATATATATGTGTATATATAGAATTGTAATAGTATATGGTTGACTTGTTCATTTAGTAAGTTAGTAGTGGACCAAGGATTTTGTGGTATTATTAATAGACCAGACATATATACACACACAAGTATATGATTTACTTAAGATTTGGGTCATATATATATATATATATATATATATATATATATATATATATATATATATATATATATATATATGTATATAAATATATATATATATGTTGAAAGAATGAATAAAGGAAAGAAAATGTAGAATGGATAATATAGGATATTTTAATCAATTTTACTTATATGTGTTTCGGTTAGGAGTTTATCAATGTGTACATTATTCAAACTATTATCATTTTTAAATAACCAAATGAAATGAAATAATAATAATAGAAAAAATGAAGAAATGTTCCGCACACAAAGAAAATTCAACCTTCATCAGAGTAAATTTCATTTCAAATAAGCATTTACTCTGATGAAGGTTGAAATTTTCTTCGGAAACATTCTGCCGAAACATTTCTACATTTTTTCTATTATTATTATTTCATTTCATTTGATTATTTAAAAATAATAATAGTTTGAATAATGTACACATGGATAAACTCCTGACCGAAACACATGTAAGTAAAATTGATTAAAATATCCTATTTTATCCATTCAATACTTTCTTTCCTTTATTCATTTTTTCAACATACTGTCGGATTCACTTCCAGTTTCATTTTACACACACACACATATATATATATATATATATATATGAAAAATAGATGGAAATTAATCCGACAGTATGAAATTTAACATTATGAAAAAACATATGATGTTTGTTATGTAATTGCTGACAGTACTGTTTCGACCAAATCGATAAGTTGGTCTTCATCAAAGAGCGACATAGATGGGAAGAGAAGATATCCGTTAAAAAAGACTGTTTACAGAAACGAACGCTGAGTTCAACTGCTGAAGTTTTTTGAAAAATGCATGTTCTGTTTTAAAAAAAAAATAAATAAATTTTATTTTTTTTTAAAAAATCTCTTTTGAGTTTTTCTATAACTAAATGCTTCAAAGAAGTTTAAATTAAAAATAAAATTTTGAGTTTTCTATAAACTATAATTTGATTTTTAAAATTTTTTTTTTTTTTTTTTTTAAACAGAACATGCATTTTTCAAAAAACTTCAGCGGTTGAACTCAGCGTTCGTTTCTGTAAACAGTCTTTTTTAACGGATATCTTCTCTTTCCATCTATGTCGCTCTTTGATGAAGACCAACTTATCGATTTGGTCGAAACAGTACTGTCAGCAATTACATAACAAACATCATATGTTTTTTCATAATGTTAAATTTCATATATATATATATATATTATTGTAATAGTATATGGATATCACTTGTCCACTTGGTGAGTGAATGTGGACCCAGGATGTTGTGGTATTATTAGCAGACTGCTCAATATCAGTGATATCTATGAAAATATGGAGGTGCGGGATGTAATGGATATTGCCGTGGGAAAAGCATATGGCGAGACAAGTTCAAATCCTGGGTGAATCAGTTTTCATATCACATAACATTAATACCAATTATCTGAATTCGATAAGACTATGTGCAATAAAAAAAAAACTTAAGAAACAACTAAACAAAAAATTTCCTAATCTCTAGGCATCAAATAACCATAGACAGATTGGCATGCCGTTAATATGAATGAATGAATTAATTCCCATATGGATGGAATGTGTCATAGGAATTTTTTAATGTAGGGTCAGATAAAATTGCTGCAAAACCCTTGGCACTTGCTTATTGGCCACCTCAGATATTAGAGATTGACCCTAACCCTAGCACTCTTAGTGCAATAGTAAAATGTAGACCCTTGCCGCAAATGACCAGTAGGTACACTTATTGGGAAGTGTAGATCCTTGCCACGAATGACCAGTTGGGAAAAGGATGAATTCAACTATTCTCCCTCCAGCTATGGGTAAATAGTAAGGCAGACTAGGCTCTTTAACTTTGGTTAAGCAACCTGTCTAGGAGAAGGAAAACTCTGAATTTAAACCTGTTAAAATCTGCTAACAAAATTGACCATGTAGCACATCCTACTTGTGTGGAGGGTCTGGTATATATATATATATATATATATATATATATATATTTGTATATGTATAAGTATTAACTTACCGGTGGGTATAAGAACGATCGTTGGAAGCGCACAATATCCAGAGGTTAAGGTTGAGAAAAAACAAATACAAAGTGCTCAATACAATGTAGAGCATAAATTTATTTGAGAATGGAAATGAGTAACCTACTCGAGTTTCATCGATAGATTCTTCAGGGTTACTTTTAAATTAATCGAGTTTACGATTAATCTTTGGTGTTATAAACATGCCCGTTGGAATGGAAGTCCCATTCCAACGGGCATGTTTATAACACCAAAGATTAATCGTAAACTCGATTAATTTAAAAGTAACCCTGAAGAATCTATCGATGAAACTCGAGTAGGTTACTCATTTCCATTCTCAAATAAATATATATATATATATATATATATATAATTCATTTAAAAAGAAATGCCATAACTAGACTGCTTCAGTTCCAGTGATCTTTTGAAAAAGAGATATTAGCTCGGAAATTCAAGAATTAAATACAGGTTAACACTCAACATCATTGTTACCGTATTATTATATTTTCTTTACACCTGCATTGTGATAGCCTTCTAAATCAACCTCCTAACCAATTATATATATATATATATATGTATATGTATATATCTAAGAATATAGATATATCAGAACATATATATATATATACTTGTGTTACATGGGAATTTCTGTGACCGTGTATTTCATGCAATGGTAAATTTGCATAATTCCCAGTGGATCAACTTTCCAACCTTGAAGTGCCTAGCTTTGTATTCTCATTGTGCTAGTTTGCTGCATTTGCTTAATACATTGTTTATGGTCTCATATCTTTCACCACACACTCTACATTTGCTGTTTTGTTGTGCTTATTATTATCATTATGAGTTTATCACACTTGCCATAGACGGTGGAGGTTGAGTGACAGCAAGTCTCGTCAAATCTCCAGGACTCTTCTGAGTATTCTAGCTGATTCCAGCAATGCTGTAGTTTGGATGGTCTTGGTTCTTCCTTTGGTTTTAAAATTGTTTTCCAGAGCATTGGGGACCGTTCCAAGGGCATTTTTTGCTTTCTTTCATTTTCACTCAGTGGTTGGTCAGGATGGCAAAGTCCACGAGATGACAGGTTCTCTTCTTTTTGTCGATTAATACTAGGTTCGGTCTCCTGGCCGGGATTAGGTGATCCATCTCTACCTCGAAGTCCCAGAGAAATTTATGTGTTTCATTCTCCAGGACAGATTCAGATTATTTGAAGTCAGCACATACGTGCACTCACTCCAAACAAACTTTTTATTTATTCGGAAATGAGGTACAGCGCATGTGCACACAACTCAGGATGTAGCCAGAAGTTTGGTTTTGGGGGAGAGGTGATAAAACTGGTCATATCACTACACGGATCTATCTAGCTAGGCTCACTCACCGACCGATTCATTCAAAAATAAAAATAAAATTCTTGAATTCTCTCCTTGCGCAGCTCCCTACCACCAAAATACCTCATTCGCTCGATGCATCTATCCTACTTAAAAAATTTCCCAATATTGATGATTGGCGATGGAGGGGGTGGGAATAAATTGAAAATAAAAACCCCAAGAAACTGAAAAACACATGTAAACAAAACAAAAATTGTGGGTCATTTTGGTTTCCCCCCTTCCCTCAGCTATTGTGTAGGCCCGCCGACTGTCTTCCGCACTTTGTTGTTTGAAAGCAAGCCGGTCAGTGCCTCTAATATGGGAGTGGGTGTCCTTAGTGGGTGGTCGGTAAAAAATTGGGATTCTGTAGGCCAGGACAGATTCAGGCTTATTATTATTATTATTAGTTTTTCACACCTGCTGTAGCCAGTGGTTCACTGGAGGCTGAGTGACAGCAGGACTCTTCTGAGTATTCTAGCCGATCTTAACAGTGCTGTAGTTTGGATGGTCTTGATCACTCATTGTGAGTTTTTTAAAAGATCGGATTGATATGGTCAGTCTTTAATGGTGGTTGGGTTGTAAAGGGCATTTTGTTGGTTATTTCCTATAAGTCTAACATAAACAAAGGGAACCACTCTTGACTGATAAATTATTTATTTATTTATTGATCTACTAGAAAAAAAGAAGACGGGGTTAGGGTTAGGGTTAAGGTTTAGGGTTAGGGTTTAGGGTTAGGGTTTAGGGTTAGTTTAATGGGAAAATAAATGAATAATTTATCAGTCAAGAGTGGTTCCCTTTGTTTAAGTTGGAGTTATAGGAAATAACCCTTCTTTCTCTCTCTCGTATTTTATCTATCAATTTATTTATTTATTTGTGTGTCTGTTTACTCATTTAGGTAGGTTGGTTGATTGGTTGGTGGGTTGGATTTTGCGGCATGTCAACCCTTCTTAAAAATATTATGCCAAAGACGTTTTCGTTTATTCATTCTTTTTAAACTCATTTTTTAAACATGTTTTTTTTTCTATTTAATTCATAGATGGGACCACTCTGGGTCAGGGTGGACCTGGGAGTAATGGCGATAAAGAAGTACTCAACTACTGGATGTTTGCCATAAGGTTATTACTGTGTACCATTTTAATAATAAATTTGCACTACTCACATATTGAGCACTTTATATTTGTTATATCGCTGCCTTATCATTGTGAAACTTGCATCAACTAACCATTCTGACCAATTTCACCGATAAGTCAACTTTTTCATATAAAATCATATATATATATATATATATATATATATATATCTTTGAAAGGAAGGAAAAACTCAAATATTGCTCTGTATATAATCTAAAAAGATTATTATACATTGAGCTCTCTGTAGTGATTTAAAGATTCACTGTATTTATACATACTGGATCATACAATAATAATACAGTGTGTCTTAGAACTCACATATAAAATCATCTCTTACTACCAAGTTTTGGATACCTCACATCTATATATATATATATATATATAAGAGTCAGATCTTAGCCCTGAGGAGCATTAAGCGAAACTTTTAGTATGTTCGTCTGACTCATTAGATTTATCTTTATTATTTGCTCTACTTAAGTATTGAGCACTTTTTACTTATTAGCTTTAGTTTCCTGGTGGTTTTATATGAATATATATATCTTATATATACTAGCAAATATATGCACCCTCCGGGTGCAAGTATTTTAGTTAAATTTATAATAAAATATGATATTAAATTAGAAAGGCTAATGAAACTGAATAAGAATGTAGATAAAAAGATTTTGAACAGAGGGGGTATGATTGAAAAATAGAACAACTTTGAAACTAACTCTTCCATCATTTTCCGTTACTCCCGTCTTTCATTGGTAAATTTTCCTAATTAAACTGTTTAGTTAAAATAGGAAGTAAAGAATAATATTACAGTTATTTCTTCTTGTTAAGGGATTTCTTTTAAGATTTATTGAAGAGATTTTTGCTCATATTCAATAAGATAAAACCAAATAATTAGAAGTCAATAATACTAAGCACATATTTATCAAAATCAATTTTTTAAGTTCAATATGCAAATTAGCCTTCCCATTCATACTGTAAACCTCTATTTTGTTGTATATATAAATACAATTGCATGTTATTAGTATGTAGATATGGTCAACAGTCTTAATGATGTAAAACAATTTTATTAATAATTGAGGTTTAAATAAAAATAAAATCATGGAGAATATGATGTAAATAACTAAAGGAATTGTGACTTGTATAGTAATATAGTTTCGGTTACAGACAGACAAACCCACAATCTCCATTATAATAAGATATATGCATATAAATTGATTTTTTCTTTTGGCCAAAATATTGTACCAATAGATTATTTTTGGTTGGTACAATTATCTTGGTCTTTTCTTTTTTCCCAAAAGTTTTTTTCTCCCCAGTTGATGTTTGGTAATATATTTTTACAATCAAACTATTTGCTGGGATTTTTTCTCACAGTGAGGATTTACCAATAAGTTTGTATATATATATATATATATATATATATATATATATATATACCAATTATATATATATATATATATATATATATATATATATATATATATATAATTCAAAATAATGCAATATAAGTAAAGTAAGTAGGTTATTTGCCATAACTACTAACTCACTTATCTTTTATGGAATTTGAAGCCACCTCTGATAGTGATCCGAGTTTTAATATAGATCTAAACCTGATACAGATATTGGATTAAGTTACGTTTAATTTTGGATCTAATCTGATTTGGAATCCGTAGCGGATTCGTCTGGCGACGTTGCACGTCATGAATATACGGTCAGATGGGAATTGTTCCCATGTCCAATGGCAGTTATTAGAAAGTCCAGATCGACTGATTTGGTCAACATTGGATATCTTGTCCTGACTGCATTTCAGTAAGGGAAAAAAGTTATATTCCGGTGTCGATAATTTTGGATATATTTTACCTAGTAGTTAGGCCACCCACCTAGACAATCATAGGCTTATTCTATTCAATCGATATCTCAATATCCCCTCCTCCTGTATGCTCGACGTATCGTCGACGCACTCATCTCTCCAACTCTGCCACAGTCAACAGTCGCGAAAATATATGACAATCAAGTCGTCAGCTGTAGTGGCTAACTTAATAGCGTACCGCAGTCTCGTCCTTCGAGGTATTTGCTCTCTGCGTCACTCATAGTCACGCTAGCATCTCCATCAGTTGCGACGCGAGATATCTATCTACGCATCCTTATATCGACAGTCTCAGTATAATATGCTACTACATCTGCATATATTCATCATGTATCAACGTCATGCCATAAGACACCAACATCTCAGCTGCCGACACTCTGATCACCTAGCCAAACAATGGCATGCATGCTGACCACATACTACTCTCCCTCTCAGCTCCGCGCACGACTCTCACTATCACCTATCCGAGTAAACACATACTACATGCGATACCACAGACTGTGCCTACCCGTCTACGTTCTCCTACTCTACGAGATCATGCGAATTAATCACGCACAATATCACTACTAATAACAGACCAGAGTTCACTTAGAACCGCATGGATCACCTATGAAGCTGAAAGACCCGCATCCTGATTACTGCTTCATATCCCGATACTAACCGTACTAGTATTATTATATCTGATACTCTCTACACTAATCACTCCGCGTCCACCAACTCCTAGACGTCACCAGTAGTTAACATCCTTTTTACACGCTTCTCTCATTATATATATATATATAAATAATATATGTAAAAATGGATATCACTGCAATTCGACTGTACCATCCCTGTAATAACTATCTCCAGCGTCGGCGACTACACACTTATTCTAGATCGAGCAGCACCAACACTGAATCTTCCCAAGACAGTGATCATGAACAGCACATAAGACAGCTAGTTGCGAATGGTACTAAAGCATGATATTTACTCCACTACTACTCACCTCGCAATCAGTACACTAACACTGGTCACATAATCACGATAGTCCCAGCGATATCCCTAGCGTTATACTCTACGTAGCAGCTGACACTATTTATCGCTATACTCACATCACGTACTATCATAGCTATATCCTTGAGAGATTCGACCTTCATCAGAGTGAAATTTTTACTTGAATGAAAAAAATTTGTTGGGAACAACGTGAGAATTTTGAATGTTCGAATAGAAATTTTTTTTAAATCCACCATTCACGTCTTACAGTCCATCTACCTCACTCCAGCGTCCATCTTAGTCGCGTCCTAGCCGTCCTCATCCTCACTCACATACGTCATATTTTACCCACAGATGAACTGAGCGTCAATACAGCACTGAGCAAGACAACGCACACCCCGCATGCCTACCCAAGTACACTCCACTAGTTGATTAAATTTCATCCCTTTTACACGTAACATGTCAGCATACCTACCTATCTTCTTCTCCTCTACAATTGCGTCCCATAGTATCCTCCTCTCACATGGCACAGCCCTTATCACCCGAAGAACTTCCGACTCTTCTACCTGCTCCTTTATTCCGACTATCATGTATCTCTCGTACTCTACCTCATCAGCGAGCCACTTAATCTTATGCACTTCTCTATTTACCCACTCAATCCTATCAGCCGAGCCACACTTCCCACTCTGCGTGATAGAAAACTCTGTCGACGTTCCCCGCAAAACCCTCTCTACCCCACGGTTTCCCCCCGGTGTTCAAGGCTACCACCTTCCCTTCCACTTCTCTGAAGTAAAACTAGGACTCGTCGCTGCATCGATATCCAGCTGCCCACCATTAGTACAGCCTCATGGAGATCATCAGATGACTCTCGCTCACTCTCTCCACTACCATCTATCATCTATCATCTCATAACTCTACTCTCTACAGCACTCCCGTCGCCCTTGCACTTGCTCCATCGCTCCGACCAGCTCCGCCAAGAGGTCCTACGCTTATGCTCGTCATCTCAGCAATATCAGCATCATCACAGAGAACACACTAATACTAGTCAGCCGCTCTCTCTGCTGACTTACACACGCATCGACGCTGAATCTTATCCCAGCACCCAGATTCACCAAATACTAATAGATCCTAATAGATACCAGTCTAATTTAATATAGCAGTACGATCTTATCGCTACTCTCATCACTCGCTATCGTCATGCGCATTAGGTGCCTGCCATCACATCGAACACAACTCTGCACAGCCTCATCGCAGAGCACCCTTTGGAGCATATGCTCAGACTCGCACTAAGTACAGTGCTAGCAGCGCACCCTCACGGTAATGCACCAGTGCCTATAATACTGCGAAATCGCTCAACTCTCACACATTCATGACATTATCAACGATCTACCTTACACTACCGCTGATCTCTATCGGTCTACTCTCTTCTCTCTCTTCTCTTACACTGATATTCTACATGTCACCTGACTTCATAACTACTACCATCATCATGGTCTGGCAGAATACTTCTCGATGATCGCTTATCGCGCTCGCACTACGCCGAATTTAGCCTCCCACCGCTGGTCACCTATCTAATTAGCAAGGTTAGCGATGATACATCATCACCTCCTTACAACACATAAAGATCCTATCCAAGATAACTACTGTATACATGAGTCTCGTATCTACAATCTCGCGTGTGACTGTATGTGAAACTTATCACCTACTCCCGCGACTCCATCATATAATCATTCGAGTCGAGCTACACTATATATATATATGATTATAATATATACTAGCCCAAATATAGACAGTCTCACAATTGATCGTATCAGACCGAATCGAATCCATGGCAACTAGTGTTACTCGACTACACATAAAGTATGTCGGACATTATAATCATTAATATACTACAACATCAAGCGTCCATCCTCAATGTAACTACCGAACTATATGTGCATGCTACTATCGTATAACGCCTCCTATGGGCTCGCCATCTGAACTCATCGTACTCTCATACGACAAGAATCAGCATTCATTCGTGTAATACATGTCAGATACGACCACTATAGTCGCTCATCAAGCCCCTAGAACATGCATCTACTACCTGATATCTCTATACATCCTCTGTCACACCAAGTGCCTCGCGCGTACTCCACAAGCTACAGGGTACGCTGAACGCTTCATATATAAAGAAATTAGAACAACTGAACTTACTCTTCCTCACTTCCCCGTCTTTTTCTGCTAAATTTTCAAATTTAACTATTTAGTTAGAAATAGGAAGTTAAAGAATAAATTACAGTTATTTTTTAACTTTTTAACTGGATTTCTTTTAAGATACTATCCCTAGATTTAGATAATATTGCATTAAGATAAAACCCAAACAATTAGAATCCAGTCATACTAGCACACACTTACCTATACTTTAGTTCATAAGATAGTTCATACGAAGCATCTATAACTCTACGCACTCATGCCCATGCTTTCTGCTGCGCGTCATCATCTATATTCTCGTGACTGCCTCCTGATACTACATACTCACAATACTCGCTACTCCTCAGACAATACGATGCTCGACCTATACTACTGTTTCTAAGATAGACGTGCCCTATCCTCATATGAACTCCACCGATTTACCGCATATACGTCTCACAATCACATACTTCTTATACAACCTCATCCACTGACTCTCTATGATCTAGTCTCTGAGTATTATAGTCACTGATCTACTTATATCATCTTATCTATCTTAAATCCTCCGATGCTCACATATTCGTAGAACCATCCGCGCAAGATCCTACGCGTCTATGTTATTAGTATTGTATGCTTCAGCTATAAGACTCACCTATATATTACTCATCTCAGTCATAGACACATTTATCCTTGTATTATACCCAGGCGACAGCATCGCGCTGTGTAGTCATTGTACTATATCCGTGCTATACAGATTACAGCTGCACAGCTTCGATCACAATCTATACAATACAATCCATACATACAATAGTATAATATTACTATTCTATTCTCATATCAACTCTACGTCGATTATACTCATAGCATCCACCCATGTCGAGTGATTCATTAAACCTCCCTGCTCGAGCTCATCTCTGACCCACTACAGTACAATAAATGCACGTATATTCACAACACGCTCTGATCTTCTTCCTCCGCTCTTCCCATCACTCACACACATACCACATACATATCTTATACACATCTCCAATTTGAGCCTCATTTCATCAATTCGTAGTCTCATCCCGATCACAATCAAATGGACCAGACCTGTGCATCATATGAGCACAGATGGTCGCACGAGATGCTCTCCTCATCCTGCTCGCTCACCCATAACTCTCTCCTAATATTCGTACACTACGACTGATTCGTGGTCTACTGCTCTCATTGAGTGCTAGATACAATATACGATCGTATGAATCACCTATCCACTCTCGAATCTCCTAATAGACCACGCAGCAAGACTGTCGTTAGGAGTAATCAGGGTCGCGCTCTAGCTCTACTGTACCTCTCTCACTCTACCAGATGAATCTCAACATACTACTACTATTATGAATACACGTTCATCATATGATGCTATCTATATCACTAATAAGTCAAAATAGATCTCATTAACTACTATCATAATTTAAATCACTGCGTGGTTTCTTGAACCATGTAGATAAACAATTAATTGTCATACAGATTCAGCTCTCTTTGGGATTTGATTTAATCCTTGCTATAAATCTATAGTGTGCATCATTGCAGGGCATGCATTGTAAAATATACAGGATATAGATGATCCCAAAATAGATTCCCTAACTTACCTGTCTATTGTTATATATTTTATCTATTTACATATATATATATACATATATATATATATATTGATATATAATTATATATATATATATATATATATATATTTGATATATATATATTATATATATATATTTGTATATATATATATATATTATATATATATATATATTGTATATATATATATATATGAATATATATATATATATTGTATTTATTATATATATATATTTGTATATTATATATATAAATATATTATATATTATATATATATATATATTTGTGTATATATATATATTATTTGTGATATATATATTATATTATATAATATAATATATATATTTGATATATTATATATTAGTATATATATATTTGTATAATAATATATATATATATATATATATATATATATTAAATATATATATTTGTTTATATAATATATATATATTTGTATAATATATATATATATTTTGTATATATATATATATATATATATATTGGTAATATATATATATATATAGTATTATATTTGTTATATATATATATATATATATATATTTATATATATTTGATGTATTATATAATATATAATATATTGTATATATATATATATAATATATATATATATTATATATATATTTGTATATATATATTTATAATAGTATATATATATTTGTATTATATATATATATATATATATATATTATATTATTTGTGTATATTAGTAATATATATATATGTTGTGTATAATATATATATATATTTGTGTATATATATTATATAATTATTTGTGTATATATTTATTATATATATTGGTATATATATATAATATATTATATATACTATTTATATATTTGATATATATATATTTTGTATATAATATATATATATTATTTGTATAATATATTATATATTATTATTATATATTGTGTATATATATATATTATATAATTTGTAATATATATATATATATATACTATTATATATTGTCTATATATAATATATTATATTGTGTATATATATATATATAATTTGTGTATATATATACTATATATATATATTTGTTGTTAGTATATATAATATATATTTGTGTAATATATATATAAATTATATATATATAATGTGTATATATATATATTATATATATTTGTTATATATATATATAATATATATAATATATTGTATATATATATATATATACTTATATATATTTGTATATAATATATATATATATATTTTGTATTATATTATATATATATTTTGTATATATATATATATTATATATATATATATAGTATTATATTTATATATATATACTAGGACAAACGAATGACCAATTGGGTCATCCATTGAGCTCTGGGTAGATAGATGAAAATTAAATATTACAAAGCAAATTAAATTTTGAAATATAAATAAATATGGTCTTAGAATTAAAAGAAAACAAAACATTAAAATCATTTTGTAAGATTACTAAGAAAGGAAACATTTGACCTAATCTAAATTCATCAAGAGCTAAGATGTTGGCCGGGCTGGCTGCTTATGAAAAGTAATGTACAAATACATTTCACACTCTCCAATCTCTCTCTCTCTCTCTTCATCACTGAGAAACTACCATATATAACGGGGTGGTAATGAAGATATACGTGAAGATGGGAAAAGTGGCAGGTCGAATGTAAAGTAAGAGACAGGTCAGTTTTTGACTTAATTGCAAATTACAACTAATTAGAACCAATTAAAAAAATGGAATTTTTTTTCAAACATAACTCAATCCTAAAACTAAGGAATGTTTTAGTATAACTTTCATATCATTAAACCAAGCAGTAAAAAAGCCTTTAGAAGACAAATATTCATTTGCCTAGCTTTAGTATAATAATAGATATGTGTGTGTGTACTATTTTAAGCATAGATTTAGTTGGTAAGTGGTTCATAATTAAATCGCTGGTAGTTCTTCAACCATCTGAATTACAATCCTAAAAACTAAGGAATGTTTAGTATAACTTTTGTGTTATTAAACCAAACAGTAAAAAAAGCCTTTAGAGACA
>CM042168.1:9698974-9753974 GCA_023376005.1 Doryteuthis pealeii | reverse complement strand
ACACATTTTTTCTATTTACCCCATAGATAGGACTGTAACTGGTACTACCACTGTTAGGTCTGGTTGGCCTTGGGAATATTGGTGATGAAGGGGTACTCCACATTCCCCAGAACTCCAGAATGTTTTCGGCATAAAATGACCCAACAAGGGTTGATATGCCGTTAAATCCAACAACCAATTTAATTTAATATCTATGTTGAGGCAAGATCAGTATTCCTCTGTCTCTATTTCTCTCTCTTTTCCCCCTCTCTCTCTCTCCTTTCTTTTTCCCTTCCTTCCTTCTTTCATCCTATTTTATTGAAACAGACCATACAGAATGGTTCATTATTTATCTGAGGTGACGACAGGGCGTGACAAATGGAAGTACACGCGTATTATATGAAATAATATATTTATAAGTTATAAATTAATCATATGTTATAAATTACAATTTTTAAACGTAAACGATTTCTGACTTTCTTACATGTATGTGTGGGGATTAAAATAAAATAAAATAAAATTTAAATTTTAAAAAAAAAGAAAAAATCCCATGGGCCTTCACCGGAAAAAAGGGACCGACTTCCAACCCCCAAGAGAATATCTCGGCCATTCTAGTTTAGGCCGTAACTGAGTCTAGTCGCTCCTACTGGTCAGGGAGAAAATTCCCTTGCCACAGTCGACTATGACCAGGAATAAAGCCTAAATCATAAAACCACCTTCTGCCTTTGTCTCTTTCTTTTTCGTTCCTAAAATTCCTTCCTTTTCAGCGCGACCACCAAATAAGATAGAGTTAAAAGCAAAAACCCTAAGAACACGCACCGAGAATATCCAGCTACCTTTAAAACACCCAAAACCTCTGAACACCCCATATATGTATAAATGAGCCACAATGAAGTGCCCTGGCCTCCCAAGGTCTAAATTGAGCACTGACTTTATATGTATCAATAAATTGCTAGAAATAATGATAGATTTTTCAATAACTTTATGTCTATTAATTGGTAAAAATAATTATGTTATGTGGTTGGTTAGTTTCATTAATGTCATATCAACCCTTGTGGGTTATCTAATGCCAAATCTTGTTCTTTCTTTTTTTAATATTTGACTACAAACTGCAAGGTTCCTGATTCAATATCAGCCCTCGCCAACTCAGCGTATGAGTAGCACAGGGATCTGTGCGGTAAAGTAAGGAGCTGATGGTAGGTGTAGTGCTCCACCTCAGACGCAAAAACAATCTAGCGCTAGTGAAAAGGGGATAGACTCCCTCGCTGATTGACTGATACCGATTTTAGGCCACCCCGACGACTTACTACCCTGTTATTCCTTTTAATGTGTGTGTGTGTGTGTAGAAGGCGTAGCTGAAAGGTTCATAGGCTGACCAAGATACTGTTGTGGAATATGACCAATTTAAGATCCAGACACTTCTTCCTTCATTGTTGCAGTGCTTGGATCCCATTGGTCAAAAGATAGATTTTTCATTAACTGGACTAGTGAAATAAAAATGCAATAGTATTCTGTAGAAGGATTTGAAGAATATTTAGCATGAAAAATCTTAGAGGTGAACCGAACTATATTTCCATTTTAATTAAATGTTTAACCAGTTTAAACCCCATTAAGTTTCTTCAAATTTTTTGATATATTTAGGCATTGTTTTTTTTTATTTCTTTAATGACTTTACTTACTTATGATACAAATCCTCTAACATTGAATTTTTAAACTCTCACTCCCTTAGGCGATATTTTTCAAAAATTACTTTTTACACCAGGGTCGTTCTTTTTTTTTTTTTTTTTTTTTTTTTTTTCTCGTTAAGTTACATACACAAAAATGACAGATGACAGATTTTAATATTGTCAGAAATCATTGCTGTGGTTGATTGGGAAAATTTAGTATTTACTGGTATTTACTGGGTATCTTTTGGTATTACTCTGCATTTTGATTAAAAAATTTTGAAAATAAATATTCAAGTTTTAATATAATTAAATATTATATTGATTTAGAAAGACTAATGAAATTAAATATGAACACAAAAAGGATTTTACTTATTTTTACTTTATTCTAATTGATTTCAATATAAGATTATAAATAGGATTTCTTTTAATACATTTGAGAATAAAACAATAATATTAAGAATCAATAACACCAGGTAATTATTTATTAAACACGGTTTTGTTAAAACCAGTATGCAAATTATTCACACCATATATTATGTAACCATTTATTTCTTAATGATATATAACACAAATCACAGGATTTTAAACATCAATGATAGGAGCTGTTTTGAGGCAATTCCTGGTCATTAGTAAACACCTTTTCTTCAATTGCAGAAGATTTTACACTGACATCAATTACATTTGATTTCTAGAGTAAAATCATTTACTATGAATTTCTATAGTAATTTTTTTTTCACTCTCCCTCTCTTCTCTTTTCATTCTCTTTTTTTCTGCTTCTTTTTCTCCTTTATTTTCTTACATCTCTCTCTCTCTCTCTCTCTCTCTCTCTCTCTCTCTCTCTCTTCTCTCTCTCTCTCTCTCTCACACACAGCCGGAAAGGGAAATGGTTCTTTATAATAGTAAATTTTATAGTAAAATTTTCTTTTTTTTTCTCCTTTATTTTCTTGCATTTCTCTTTTCTCTCTCTCTATCTCTATCCCCCTCTCTCTCTCTCTCTTCTCTCTCTCTCTCTCTCTCTCTCTCTCTCTCTCTCTCTCTCTTACAGCTGGAAAGGGCAATGGTTCTTTACAATTAATTTATATAGTAAATTTTCTTTTCTTTTTCTCTTTACTTTTCTTTCATCTCTCTCTCTCTCTCTCTCTCTCTCTCTCTCTCTCTCTCTCTCTCTCTCTCTCTGTCTCACAGCTGGAAAGGGCAATGGTTCTTTACAATTAATTTATATAGTAAATTTTCTTTTCTTTTTCTTTTTCTCCTTTATTTTCTTGCATTTCTCTTCTCTCTCTCTTTCTCCTTCTTCTCTCTCTCTCTCTCTCTCTCTATATATTATATATATATATATATATATATATATATATATCACAGCTGGAAAGGAAAATGGTTCTTTACAATAAATTTCTATAGTAAATTTTATTTCCTTGCTTCTTTTTCTCTCTTTATTTTCTTGCATTTCTCTTTCTCTCTCTCCCCCCCTCTCTCTCTCTCTCTCTCACTCACTCCTTCTATTGCTACCCATTCACTTTTTTCCTCTTCTCCCACTCACTTTAAAGCCTTACTATCTTCCCCCCTTCCATACCTTCTTTGGCTTTGCTTTGTTTTTATTTCCTGTTCTCCCTCGTTCTGCGCCTTTGTTCAAGTGGGCAGATCCCTGCGGATAAAAGTAAGCCATATCTAGATTAAGAGATTTTCTTTTCGAGCTAAAACTACAGAATCGCATTTCAGGACTGACTACTCGTGACAGAGAGGTGAGCATGGCATGATGGCTGAAACGTGTAGAAAATGGACCAGATAATCAAAGTGCAAATCCCGCACAAGGCTGTTTGCATTTCAGCCCATGCTAATGCTCTTGGGAAAAGGCATGGATTTGTCCTTAGCTCTGGCTAAAATAGTAGGGCAGACTGGGCCTTTTAGCCTTGGTAGGCTAACCAGTCTAGGAGAATGAAAACTCTGAATTCAAAACATCACAGAAAATGGACTTGATACTCACAGTACAAATTCCTAATGCTCTTGGAAAAGGGCAGGGATTTGTCCTTAGCTATGGCTAAAATAGTAGGGCAGACTGGGTCTTTTAGCCTTGGTAGGGTAACCAGTCTAGGAGAATGAAAACTCTGAATTCAAAACATCACAGAAAATGGACTTGATACAGTATAAATTCCTAATGTTCTTGGAAAAGGCATGGTTTGTCCTTAGCTATGGCTAAAATAGTAGGGCAGACTGGACCTTTTAGCCTTGGAAGGCTAACCAGTCTAGGAGAATGAAAACTCTGAATTCAAAACATCACAGAAAATGGACTTGATACTCACAGAACAAATTCCTAATGCTCTTGGAAAAAGGCATGGATTTGTCCTTAGTTTTGGGTAAAAGAGTAGGGCAGACTGGACCTTTTAGCCTTGGTAGGCTAACCAGTCTAGGAGAATGAAAACTCTGAATTCAAAACATCACAGAAAATGGACTTGATACTCACAGTACAAATTCCTAATGCTCTTGGAAAAAGGCATGGATTTGTCCTTAGCTATGGCTAAAATAGTAGGGCAGACTGGGCCTTTTAGCCTTGGTAGGCTAACCAGTCTAGGAGAATGAAAACTCTGAATTCAAAACATCACAGAAAATGGACTTGATACTCACAGTACAAATTCCTAATGCTCTTGGAAAAAGGCATGGATTTGTCCTTAGCTATGGCTAAAATAGTAGGGCAGACTGGGCCCTTTAGCCTTGGTAGGCTAACCAGTCTAGGAGAATGAAAACTCTGAATTCAAAACATCACAGAAAATGGATTTGATACTCACGGTACAAATTCCTAATGCTCTTGGAAAGTGCATGGATTTGTCCTTAGCTATGGACAAAATAGGGGGACAGGCTGGACTCTCTACCATTGGCAGGGTAACCAGTTTAGGAGAAGGAAAATTCTTAATTCAAAACCATGGAGTGTGGCACTAGCAAATTATTAGTGCGAACAATGACAGAGACACTCATGCATTCACTTGTACACACACATACACACTCAAATGCATACCCTTACACCCATACATACATGCATACATACACTAGCCCTGTTAGCAACTGTATCTCTTGACAAGACATGACCCTCCCAAAAAGGAGTATCCTGGGCATGACACTAAACTACATTTTATACAGAGGCTCCAGTTCTAGAATTCTGGAGAGTGTGGAGTACCTCTTCATTGCCATTACTCTCATGTTCACTCTGACCCGGAGTGGTAGTAGGGTCTCATCGTAATGTCAAATAGATCTGTTGTTAAAGGTGACCAATTTTGGGCTGTAGTTGGAATCAGTTTTACTGTGGAGATCCTTTGTGGCACAAAGTTTGATCGTTTCTTGAAGTAGAAAGATGTAGTATCAGTTTCAATCCTCATCTGTTGGTCTGTCCTCAAAGTAGGTGTTGTATCAGAGTTGATCCTGTCTTGAAGTAGAGAGTTGTATAATCCTTGTCTGTTGGTCTGTCCTTCTCCAACGAGTAATTTTAGAACAATTTATCAACACCTTTAAATAGTAAATTAAATACATGTTTGGGTGTTTTTGATTGGCTGATTCAGCCACCGCTGTTTTGGAACAGTCTATAAATATAAGTCATGGTCATAAGCACACATTGTATCTTAAACAATCCAACATCTGTTTTTAAATTATTAGTATTACATATTATTAGTATTACATACAGTATATACATATTATTAGTATTACATATGGTATATGTTAGTATTACAATAGTATATATTAGTATTACATACAGTATATATTATTAGTATTACATACAGAATATACTTAATGCCAAATAAGTAAATTATTTGTATTAAGAATATTTACTTGAAGCTATAATTATTTATTAAGAATTATAATCTATTGTTTGAAGTCACATAACCGTGAGCAAAAAATTACTATTGTTGAATTAAAGCATTATCTGCTGATGTTTAAATTGTCACTCATCTAAGTATTGAAGAGGGTCATCATTGCTTAACTTTGGTAATCAAGCAGGAGCTGTTGCCTTCACCATGATCTGGCTATTTTGACCAATGGGATCCAAGCACTGCAACAATGAAGGAAGAAGTGTCTGGATCTTAAATTGGTCATATTCCACAACAGTATCTTAGTCAGACTATGAACTTTTCAGCCACATTTCCACACACACACACACACACACACACACACATTAAAAGGAATAACAGGGTAGTAAGTCGTCGGGGTGGCCTAAAGTCAGTATCAGCCAATCAGCAAGGAAGTCTATCCCCTTTTCACTAGCGCTAGACAAAGGAGATTGTTTTTAGTGTCTAACGTGAGCACCACACCTACCATCAGCTCCTTACTTTACCGCACAGATCCTTGTGCTACTCATATGCTGAGTTGGCGAGGGCCAGTATCAAACTAGCAGCCTTATGGCTTCTAGCCGAATGCTCTACCAGCTGAGCTAAAATCTCCCGGTGGCAAGCAAATAATTTTGGATGAAAGAAGACAAAACAACAGTTGAAAATCAAAACAACATATATTCAAAATTACAAAGGTGTTGCAAATTTGGGGGCATTTGCTACAAGACTTATCTTGCTGAGGTAAGTTAAAGTTGCGCTGGATGTACCACTCACTGTTTGCTGGTGAATACAATTCTACTCGCAGTTGATAGGGAGCGTTTGAAAATCGCATCTCGCCTGGTGAAAGTTTATACTATAAGTAAAAGGTGAAGGGAGCACTTGTTAAAATGACTCGCCTGGTTGATAGGCCCCTTGATAAGAGAAAGGAGTGCTTGAAAGCGACTCACTTGGTGAAAGGCCCTTTGCTAAGTGAAAGGTGAAGGGAGCACTTGTAAAACGACTCACCTGGTTAACGGGCCCCTTGATAAGTGCCTTTCGTCCTGGGGTTTAAATTTGGTGACAATATCGTATATTGGTGATTTGCCCTCTGATGGCAGGGGGAGATAATTCAACTATTATTTTTCTGATAACACACACTGGATTTATTTAGAGTTAATATTAATGAGCCAATTTCGTGAGATAATCCAATGCAATAGGAAGTGTAATTCTTCCGCTGCGTCTTGATTATCCCGACAGCTTTACAGGATGGATTTGTTCATTGTTTTTTTTTTTTTCTTTTTCTTTTTTCATTATTTTCTTTCTTTTTTTCTCTTACAATCTCATTCCCAATTTATTGTATTTCTTTCTTTTTTTCTTCTTTTTTTTCTTTTTGATTATACATATTTTTACACTTTTTCTTTCTTTCTTTCAATAATCTTCTTCACTTTCTTTCTTTTATCGTTTCTTTATTTTTTTCTTTCTTTCTTTCATTATTCTTTCTTTTTTCTCTTACAATCTCATTCCCAATTTATTGTATTTCTTTCTTTTTTTCTTTTTTTTTCTTTTTGATTATACATATTTTTACACTTTTTCTTTCTTTCTTTCGATAATCTTCTTCACTTTCTTTCTTTTATGGTTTCTTTATTTATTTATTTTTTTCCTTTTATTTTTATTTTTTTATTTTTCTCTAATCTCCTTTTCTATTTAAGTATAATTCTTTCTGTTTTTGTTGAGTCCTTCTTTGGACCATACGACCTTTAGGCACCCCTTTTTGATCTCGATTAAGAAAGGACATGTTTTTCATTTACACCGTCAATATCCAGTTATTTGTTAGGGGTTAGGGTTAGGGGTTAGGGTTAGGGGTTAGTTTTTTAATTTTTTTAAAATCTAAAAATCGTCTGTTAAAACAACCGGATATTGACGGTGTAAATGAAAAACATGTCCTTTCTTAATCGTGATCAAAAAGGGGTGCCTAAAGGTCATATGGTCCCCTTCTTTTATATTCATTTTGTACCCATTACTTTCTTTGTTCCTTTCTTTCTTTCATTTATTTCTTTCATTTATATTGAGGGCCTTCCCTTTTTTCATCAATGCTTTCTCCTTCTTTCTTCCCTTTACCTTTTCTTTCTTTTTTTTCTTTCTTTCTTTCTTTCTTCACTTTTCTTTATTCTTTCCTATTCATCGTTCTTTCTTTTTCTTCATTCACATTTCTTTCTTTTTTTTTTTTTTTCTTCTTTCATGTTTTTCTCTTTCTTTTTCACTTTCCTTTTCTTTCTTTTTTCTTCTTTCTTTCTTTCTTTCTTTCACTTTTCTTTATTCTTTCCTATTCATTGTTCTTTCTTTTTTCTTTCATTCACATTTCTTTTTCTCTTTTTGATTTTTTTCTTCTTTCATGTTTTCTCTTTCTTTCTTTCACTTTCCTTTTCTTTCTTTCATCCTTTCTTTCTTTCATTTTTCTTTTTTTTTTCCTTTTTTTCTTTCCTGCTTTAGCATTCTTTCTTTCTTTTTCTTCTTTTTCCTTTCTTTCTTCTACTTTCACTTTCGCTTCAGGTCTATCTTATTTGAATCAGTTGTCTATTTCACTGGATGAGATCCCAACAGCCGATTATCAACCACACCATATAACCAACAACTTCTTAGACTACTTACATCAGCAGTCCTCAACCAATGGGTTGCGACCCAGTACCGGGCCGCACAGAACATTTAAATTTGTGTCACTGTCTCCCATTACCTCGAGATGTGACCGTCTCGTTGCAGAGAAACAAGCTCAGGGCTCTCACTAATTGTCATTATTATTGTTTGATTCACTTGTTCACTCTTTTATATAGAAATGATCTAAACGCCTCGGTGACCAGAATTTTAACATATATTAACATCGCTTTCTATTGATGAGATATTACTACCTAGGTATGTGAATTGGTCAACTAATTTTAGAATCTTTTACCCTTTTTAAAAAGCCTCACTGACATAATGAACATAAGAGAGGTGGATTTCATTTTTAAAACTTAGCAAATAAATTTTTTACTCAAACCCGCTCCCTTGGAACGAAGCCACAGTTTATTTTAGATGTGTCACACAAAGCCCTGAAGGTGAAATTCTATCCGAATGAATTCTCCAGTCAGTTCTCTCCAGTGCCAGCCTTTCCCAGTTGTCAGAATTTATTTTTATTTTTACAAGGTTGTTTTTTAAGGAATCCTTATACCTCTTCCTAGGCTTATGCTGTGGCCTTTTGCTATCATGCAGCTGACCGTAAAAGAGTTGCTTTGGCATTCTAGCATCACTCATACACACACACACACACACACACACACACACACATATATATATATATATATATATATATATATATATGAAATTTAACATTTTGAAAAAACAAAAGATGTCATGTAATTTGCTGACAGAAATCTGTTTCGACCAAATCGATAAATTGGTCTTCATCTCGAGCAACATAGATGGGAAAAGAAAGATATCCGTTAAAAGACTGTTTACAAAAACGAACGCTATATTCAACTGCTGAAAATTTTTAAAAATGCGTGTTCTGTTTTAAAAATAAAATAAATTTTATTTTTAATTTTTAAAAATCGGAAGCATTATAGTTTATATTAAAACTCAAAAGAGTTGGTTGTAAAATAAAAGTTGTAAAGTAGGTATCAAAATGTTAAATTTCATACTGTCGAATTAATTTCCATCTATTTTTCATATATATATATATATATATATATATATATATATATATATATTAAATTTTTTACTTGAAGGCACTTACAACGCATGTATCGCATAAAATTCGATACTTTTTCTTATAGAAAATGAACTTGACAAGTGTAATCCCAACAAAGGATGGCTCGATGTGTAGAATACCGTACAGACTGTTTCGACTTTATTAAGTCTCATCAGCGGTATATACTAACGATTTCCCTCCGACAGAAATCGAAACCGGGACCTCAGCAGACACAGTGAAACACTAGTGAAACACCTTATCGCCTCGGCCACAGTACACAGCTGACCATCCTAGCGAAATTAAGCTTGTCAAATGATACTCACGCCTCTACCATAATAGGTAAGGGGGCGTTATTGAGAGAATAATAACAACAAACAGACCGTTTGATATATTATTATTATTATTATTATTATTATTATTTATTTATATTTTTGAAGGCAATTACAATGCATATATCGTATAAAATTTGATAATTATTGAAAATAACCATGACAAGCAAACTTGGCGAACAACGCGTGCCACGTGTGGAACACCGTACAGCTGTTTCAAACTTATTAGGTCTCATCAGCAGTGTATACCTACGATCTCCTCCTGTCAGAGGGAGATCGTAGGTATCTGTACAGTGTTCCACACGTCGCATATATTGTTTGCCGAGTTTGCTTGTCATGATTATTTTCAATAATTATCGAATTTTATACGATATACGCATCGTAATTGCCTTCAAAGAATATAAATAATAATATACATTACTTAACAATGCTTCAATGATTACCAAATACAATTATATATATATATGCATACATACATATATATATATATATATATATATATATATATATATATATATAGACACATCTCACTCTTGATGAAGACCACATCAATAAAGGGTCGAAACAGATTTCTGTCAGCGAATTATAACATCATGTGTTCGTTTTTTCTAAAAATATTTATTTCATCCTGTCGGATTCACTTCCATTCACTTTTTCATACTGTCTTTTGAAAAAACAAAATACCTGGATGTCTACATCTTTCTGATGACTAACGTGGTCGGCAGTGGCTGGAACCTTGAACTTTTTGGTACTTTCTTATACATTTTTATACATATTTACATCAAACTCTTTTGAGTTTTCTTTGTGGACTATAATGCTTCTGATTTAATAAAATAAAATAAAATTTATTTTATCTTATTTTCAAAACAGAATATGCATTTTCAAAATTAAAAAAAAAAAAAAATTCCAGCTCCGAACTTGAACGTTTCGTTTGTACCACTTTTGATTTTGTAACGGTTTAATCACACCGTCTCTCTATCACACACATCTCGCTCTTGATGAAGACCACTTCAATAAAGGTATATAAGTAAAGTCCACCAGAGAGTGCTCTCTCCGGTTTATAGGAGAGTGTTGCCTCTATATATATATATATATATATATATATATATAAAGATAATCTACTGAGTCAGACGAACCTACTATTAGTTTCGCATAAAGCTCTTCAGGGCTAAAATCTGACTCAGATTTTAGCCCTGAAGAGCTTTATGCGAAACTAATAGTAGGTTCGTCTGACTCAGTAGATTATCTTTATTACTTGGCTCTACTTAGGTATCGAGCACTTTTTACATATTAGCTTCTCCTAGCGGTTATATGAATATATATATATCTTATATTACATATATATACATATAAATTGTTTTTCTTTTGGCCAAATACTATACAATAGATTATTTTTTGTTGGTACGAATATCTTGGTCTTTTCTTTTTTTCAAAAATTTTTTCTTCCTGGTTGATGTTTGGTAGTATATTTTTACAATCAAACTCTCTGCCGGGTTTTTTCTCTCCGCAAGGATCTACCAACACGCTTGGTATATTAAATATATATATATATATAATATATTATATATATATATATATATATATATTATAAACACTCCCTTCTTCTTAAAGGCATTCATACCACTGAATTCCTTTCATTCAACCATCCCTCTAGATACAAATTAATATTGTTCACTCTAATTTCAATTTGAATAAAAGACTTGAGCACTCCCCAAGAAGAGACTGACCAACCCTGCCTGACCCGCCCCCCCCCCGCTCATTTCAGACATTTCTGACATGGTCACTAACCAATTCCAAAAATTAATCATAGATTAGCTGTTATGCGGCTCTGTGTACGTCCAGCTTCTGACCATTCAATTCCATTTCGGTTTAACATTAATCAAATTCACTGATGGCTCTGGAATCTCTGAACCAAAGTTAGAACTGTTGGAACTTTGCTTTGGCAAATTTCTAAGAGTTCCTCTTGATCAAGCACCAAACGGTAAATTGGCTACAAAGACTTTGAAGTTTCAGTCATGGTGGCATAGTGGTTAATGGTATAGAAAACTGAAATGGTCCTTGAAGAAAGGTATAAATCTGCCTGTCAACAGGGGTTATAATATGCTAACTATCTTGTGTGTGGCATCCGTCTGTCTACTGAAGACGATGGCGTAGTATCCACTTTTTTCTTTTTTTAAAAATATTTATCTGCAGCTGAGTGGCTCAACAGACCAATTTTTGAATGGCAATCTCTGGTGCAGTGACTGCAAACAAACAGTGATGCTTGTTGGAGTTGCTGTTGTCTCACCTTCCTTTTGGCTCTCTTTTCTCTCTCGTCTCACCCCTTCTCATTCTTTGTTTGACGAGGAGTCGCCAGGTTGCACGGTCTTTTGCACAAGCCTCCCATGTGTTGATGTCAATGTGGTATGTCTTCATATCCCTCTTGCAGACATCTTTAAAGTGCAGGCATGGTCTCCCTACCGGTCGGTTGCCCTTTACTAACTCACCATACAGTAGGTCTTTGGGGATGCGGCCTTTGTCCATCTGACAGACTGAGCCAACGCAGGCGTCTCTCGCAGATAATAGCGGGTAGGCTGTTCATGTTTGCTCATTCCAGCACTTCTATGTTGGGCACTTTGTCCTGCCAGCGTATGCATAGTATATGGTGTAGGCATCTGAATACCAACTGTTTTTGTGTGTGTAATATATATATATATATATATATATATATATATATATATATATATTATATATATATATATAAGTAAAATAAAGTAAAGTTATCGGGGCGGCCTTATGTTGGTATCAGCAAAGGCAGTGAGGGAGTCTATCAGCACTAGACCGAGGTGATTATTTTAGCATCTGAGATGGAGCACCACACCTAGCATCAGCTCCTCACTTTACCACACAGATCCCTGTGCTACTCATAGGCTGAGTTGGCGAGGGCCAGTATTGAACCAGGAACCTTGTGATTCCTTGGTGAACACAGGGCTTAGAATATTCAGTTTGGATACTATAATATATATATATATATATATATATGGATGTAAAGTCTTTAAAAGGAAGGCAAAATACGTTGATGACTGAATAATGATGCTATGAATTTATTTGACAGTGGTTTTGTAATAATATTAATAGTTACGATTCACGTGGGAGTATATGGGGCTTGATTTTCTACCATCGCCATCTGAGTCAATGACCTTGCACCCAGGGGATAAAAGAATGTCAAACCTTTTTGATAAATATATTTGCGGTTTGAGCAACGTATTAAGTTTCTTTGTTGCAAATCAAATTGGGATTAAATAAAAATGTTGAAAATTAGAAAGAGTGTTTGTTTAATTTTTTTTTTTCGACGTAAACCCAAGGGGGAAAAAGAAAGCAAATACTGTTGATTGTAGCGAGGCAAAAAGTTTTATTTTTTATGAACACTAGCAAATATATACACCCTCTGAGTGCATATATTTAAGTTTTAATGTAACAAAATATTACATTAAATTAGAAAGGCTAATGAAACTAGATAAGAATGCAGATAAAATGATTTGAAACAGAGGGAGGCATAATCAGAAATAGAACAACGGAAACTTACTCTTCCACCTCTCCCTTCTTTTATTGCTATATTTTCCTAACTTAACTATTTAGTTAAAATAGGAAGTAAAGAATAAAATTACAGTTATTTCTTCTTGTTAATGGATTTCTTTTAAGATTTATCCCCAAAATTTTTGCTCTTATTTATTAAGATAAAACCAAACAATTAGAAATCAATAATACTAAGTACATATTTACTAAAATCAAAATTTTAATATCAATATGCAAATTATCTTTCCCATTCACACTGTAAACCACTATTTTATGGTATATATAAATACAATTGCATGTTATTAGTATGTAGATATGTTCCACGTATCTCACACTGGTTTCGACCAGGGGTCCAGTGAGCTTCGGCCACTGGACCTTACTAGCTAATATCGTTGATCCCAGGGGGCCATCCCTCCAGGCAACACCTGCCCCCTCGATTTAAAGGGACAGGACTGAGTTTATTGCCCACTGCCTGAGGTGCCTCCTATAGGGGGAATTCCGACAGGATCAACATATTTCTTGCACCTGCAACCCATGAGTCTCCACTTGTGGGTGGTACCACATTAATAGGGCCTTGTGCCTAACCCGTACACGTGGGGTACATGGTAAATATCTAGTATGTAGATATGGTCAACAGTATCAATAATGTAAAAGAATTTTATTAATAATTGAGGTTTAAATAAAAATAAAATCATGGAGAATGTGATGTAAATAACTAAGGGAATTATGACTTGAGTAGTGACATAGTTTGAGTTACAGACAGGAAAACATGCAATCTCTATTATGATAAGAAGATGATGATGAAAAATTTTTAAATAAAAATCCATGATATGTGTGTTCTCATATTCATTTTTTGTAAAAATAATGATTCAGAAATGAATTATAAGATTTTTGAACTATATGACGTTTAGGCACCCCTTCCACGATCTCAACTCACAAGGACACTTTTCTCATATCAAAATCTGGTTGTTTGTAAGAGGTTAGGGTTAGGGGTTAGGGTTATAATTTTTTTTAAATCTAAAAATCGTCTGTTAACAATTAACCGGATTTTGATGGTGTAAATGAAAAAAATGTCCCCACGAATCGAGATCGCAAAAGGGATGCCTAAAGGTCATATGGTCCAGATTTTTTAAATTGGGAGTTATTTTAGAGTCACCCTGTATAAAGTTGTCGGGTAGGTTTAAAGTCGGTATCAGCCAAGTAGTAATGGAGTCTATCCGCTTTTCACTAGTGCTAGACCAAGGAGATTGTTTTGGCATCTGAGGTGGAGCACAAAATCTACCATCAACTTCTTACTTTACCACACAGATCCCTGTACTACTAATATGCTGAGTTGGTGAGGGCTGGTTTTGAATCTAAAAGCTTGTGGTTCCTAGTCTATACGCGGGTGATAATGGGCACAACAAGATGAATTCAAATCCTAGATGCAGCTGTTTGCATTTCACATGGCGCTAATACCCTTGGGAAAGGTATGAAACCAACTATTCTTCCTCCAGCTATGGGTAAATAGTAGAGCAGGCTGGGCTCGTTAACCTTGGTTAAGAAACCAGTCTAAGAGAAGGAAAACTCTGAATTCAAACCTGTTAAACCCTGCTTAAGAAATTGACCTTGCGTCATATACTACTTGTGAGGAGGGTTTAGGTAAATATATATATTGGAATAAATTAACTACCGATGAGATATGAACACACAGCTACATCTCAAGTGGATGGTATATATATATAATATATATATATATATATATATAGGACTGGTTTATCTCAGTTGGTATAATGTTCCTAGTTCGCTACCAGCTCTCACCAACTCAGCATATGAGTTGCACAGGGATCTGTGTGGTAAAGTGAGGAGCTGATGGTAGGTGTGGCGCTCTGTCTCAGGTACTAAAGAAACAATCTCCTTGGTTGAGCACTAGTGAAGAGGGGATAGACTACCTCACTGTTTGGTTGATACCAACATTAGGCCACCCCGACGACTTTACTTTACTTTACTTATATATATATTTGGGGGGGGGAGAATATGTGCTTAATTGAAGTCGTACCTAATTTTGAAAGTTAATTAATTAATAATTGATTAATTAGGCGGGCATACCTATTTAAATGTAAAGCTAAACAAATCGAGAAAAATCAATCTCTGTATGTATATTTCGGCCTATTAGGCCTCATCAGCAGAGCTATAGATAGGAAGACCGCCTTGTGCGTGATTCAAAACCCGACTGTCAAGCTGACAGCCGAGCATTTTAACCCCTACACCAACTGGACTTAGATTTTTCGTTTTGTTTAGAAGTAGGTTTATATTCCTCTTATAGTGACTTCTACATGATATATATATATATATATATATATATATATATATATATATATTATATATATATATATCTTTTATACCAGGCAACATACAACCATAAATGGCAATTATATATGAAGATAATTCCTTTAACAGTGTCTTCTCTCATAGAAAGTTTCAATAAAAAAAGTAAATTATCTCCCCTGATTTGTCGGGATTCCAAATTGAATTTCTGGCCTTTTAGCACGACTAATACGGATACAGAGTAAATGTCTATTTGTTAATTAAATCAACAGGTTCCGCCGCTGCAATGGTTTTTCAATATCTTCATGACTGGACACTTCTTTTATTTCGCTATTTCCATTTCCATCAACCTTCTGGAACATTACAGCCATGCTGTATCTTTTTAAAAGTTTCGACTTGTTATACCTCATATAACTTTAGAAACAGTCACTCAATCGTTCTTTAACTTGCTTATTCACTTGCTAAAATGTCTTGAGACTGGTCCGTCTTGAGAAACTCAGACCAATCAATTCACCAATATAACTAGTCATATGCATATACACACACACACATATATAAAAATTTAGAGAAAAAAATATATATACCTTAAGACTCAAGTATTAATTTAGCTAAAATATCAAATGTTAAATTTTTAAGATTTTAAAATTTTAAAATTTCAATAAATAACCCAAAATAATAAAACCAAAAATAATATTTCAATGATCCAACTATCTCTTTGTTTTACATAATTCTAATTTTAATCCCAGTTAAAATAAAAAATTAAATCCTTGTTTTATATAAACACCGTTCCCTAAATTTTTTTTTTTTTTAAATTTTGAATTTTAATATATTTTTTCACTTTAATTTTCACTTTTATTTTATTTTCCACTTTTATTTTTATTTCAATGCATCTTTGCTTACCGTTACTTTCATTCTTACTTTTATCTCTTTATATTTTTTATATAATCAACTATATTTAACTACCCAAAACTTCTATTATCGTACATACACAACCTGTATTTTTTAAATACTCTCAAACCAAATTAAACTAGTTATTAAATAATTTAAATTTTCAACTTTTAACTATTAATACGACCCATAACATATCTTTTATTAAATAATAATTGAAAAATAATTCCATAAATTAATCCAAATTTTTAATTCAATAATCAAAACCGTTCCTGATCTACGAAAATGTAAACAAGCGTTCCTCTACTAAATTTAAGTCCCATTCCAACGGGCATGTTTATAACACCAAAGATTAATCGTAAACTCGATTAATTTAAAAGTAACCCTGAAGAATCTATCGATGAAACTCGAGTAGGTTACTCATTTCCATTCTTAAATAAACATAGATATAGATAGATAGATAGATAGATATAGATATATATTTTAAAATTTGTTTTTGGATGAAACAAAGAAATCACAGTGCTCAACCATAAATTTGTAGGAGCTTTATTTATTTGTTGAATTTTTTAAATATAAAAGTTTTTCATAAGCAACTACCCAGGTTTCAGGTTATTTCACTATCGTCAGGCTGCCAAATCTTATGGTGTTTATTTGAAGATATTTCTTGGTGTTGTTTTATATATAACACCAAGAAATATCTTCAAATAAACACCATAAGATTTAGCAGCCTGACGATGGGAAATAACCTGAAACCTGCATAGTTGCTTATGAAAAACTTTTATATTTAAAAAATTCAACAAATAAATATATATATATATATATGTATGTATGTATTTTTTTTTTCTTTTATGCATACTGTGTTGAACAAGATGGACATTTTATGTCTGTGAAGTTTCTTTTTTATTATTTCTAGTTTTCTGGACAGTTTTTTAATATAAGGGCAGAGTCGGTTGATTATTCCACCAAATCTTTTGTCCCTAGTACTTTCAGCACTCCATAGTGCCATCATCAGGGGTAGATGTAATTGAGTTGATTCCTGGCTATTTCCATCAGACATCCAATCTCCACCTTGTTCAACACAGTATATATACATATATGTAGATATATACATATGTATATATGTGTGTGTGAGGCTAAACTATATCTGATGGTGAGGCTCCACTTCTTTTATTACTTTATTTCCTTTTTCACCCCTCCCCCATCTGAAACATTACACCCTCACTCAAGCCCCGACTCTTTTTATCATGTATGTGCTAGAAGGCAGTGGCTGAGGGTCTTGGTGTTCTGGGCATGATGTTAAACTCTATCTGATGGTGAGGTTCCAGTTCTGGAGATATGGGAAATGTGATTTACCTCATATAACTTTAGATCCACTCAATCGTTCTTTAACTTACTTATTCACTTGCTCAGGTGTCTTAATATGAGACTGAACTAAATCTGATGGTGAGGCTCCAGTTCTTTTATTACTTTATTTCCTCTTCTCATCCATCCCCAATCCAGAACATTACAACTATTCTGTATCTTTTTAAAAGTTTCTACTTGTTATACCTCATATTATTGAAGTCAGTCAGTCTACTGTTGGTTTGAACAACAGCAACTGGCTAAGCACAACTGAAGCAGTGCCAAAGACAGTTGGTATTTATGGAAATCAAGAATAGTCTATTAAAGTATTTGGGTGATTCCATTCCTTGAGTCCTGATTGGCTGCTTGGTTTCTATGATGTTTTGGGGCTTCATAAATACCCTAGCATTCTGGAGTATTATTGCAGCAAGATAGATTCGTATTTAGTTATGACTACTTGTTGCATTGTCTTACAAATTCATATACACATTATACACATATAACTTTAGAACCACTCACTTAATCATTCTTTAACTTGCTTATTCACTGTAATCAACTGCTACATGCAGGCCAGACATAAATGGACGCGCTTAGTGTCGGAATATTTGTGGATATAAGGTGTGCTCTAATTCCCCACATGGATTTATAGACTAGCCTAAGCCACGTGGTTTATTACTTTGCCAATCAACAAGCCATACTGCATGGCTGATACACTACTTAAACTCTGATAATTGCCACAGTTCACTTGCAATCATTGAGGAGGAACTTGCGACAATTGACGAAGAAACTGAGGACTCTTTACCAGAAGAACCAAATGACTCATTATCAGAGGACTCTTTACCAAGCATCCAACTCCACTGGACAAGCGCTCTGGCTTAAGGCCTACAGAATGGCCCAAAAAGATTGTAACACTTAGTTCTTGGAAATAGGGAATTTTCTAGTCCAAAAAAAAATTGAAAAATCAACCTACTCTAATCTGGAACCAAGAATAGAGACCATATTACCTTTAGGCACCACTTTTTGATCTCGATTAAGAAAGGACATGTTTATTAGGGGCTAGGGTTAGAGATTAGTTTTATAATTTTAAAAAATCTAAAAATCATCTGTTAAAATAACCGGATATTGACGATGTGAATGAAAAACATGTCCTTTCTTAATCGAGATCAAAAAGGGGTGCCTAATGGTCATATGGTCCAAGAATAGTTACAAGTGAAAATGTACAACAGTGTCAGCAAGTTTCCTCCGAGGAGAAACACAAAGACTTTCTCAGTAACGTTGTGGTTGATGAGACGGACATGGCATGACACTCCATTTCCTGATGCTCAAGATGAGACATAACCAGAATTTATTGCCAAAGGTGGAGGAGGGGACAAGTCAGTGGTGACAGTTATTAGAGACTCTGGCTATGGACTAAAATGCCCAAGTTCCAATTTTAGCTGAGACATGTTCTGTGAATTACTTGTAGTTCTCTAAAAATAACATTTCTCGTGCAAGAAGTTTGCTATATTTATTCACTTCGGTACATATCTATGTAAGAACACTATATTATAATATATATATATATATATATATATATAAGTAAAAGAATGACAAAAGACTTAGAGATTCAGCATTATAGTCTATTTCAGGGAGCTTAGACAAAGTGTTTAATTCTTCCGACTCATCAGCTGATGAGTCAGGAGAGTTAGACTCTAAGTCTTTTGTTATTTCTTTACTTATATATTTACTTTGTGACTCTAACATTAAGAGCACACATTGAGCTCTCAAACTGCTACAGGTTTTTTAAATAAAACTCTTGTGTCGTAAAGAAGATTTCTTCTCTGGACTTTTGGATTATATATATATATATATATATATATATATGCCTACATACTAACATATTCTTTTTGCTTCTGAGGTGGGGTGCCACACCTATAATCAACTCTCTGCATTCAATGAGTTGGCAGGTGCTGTTATCAAAATCCAGAACCTTTTTAGGTGGATGTTGTTCCAACCAAACTAAATTAAGACCCATTTAGCTCAATCGGTAGAGTATCTGCATCATAGTATGTACAGAAATAACCTACTCGAGTTTCACCATAAGGATCTTTAGGGTTAAATCTACTCAATTAATCAAATATTGATTAATTACAGTTAACTGCGGGAGTTCATATTATGTTTATGTTCAAAACGTATCAAGACTTAAGTTGTATGCAATATTACTTTTCTTCCCTTGACATTTAAACACATTAATCCCCCTGGCAGCTGGGTTTAGAATCTATTAAGTGTATCCCCTGAAGAGGGATAAGACCCCCCCCACTAACAAAAGGTGTCCTGGGTATAACAGTCAGCTGAATTTGATTGTTACATAATTATTAGATTCCTAATACTTATGTACAGTAGTGTAGAAACCAAAATGGCTGTTATAAGTTGCAGCCCACGGCCTTGAAGGATTGAATGACAAGGCTTGACCTCATCTTGGTCCTTCCGGTGGATACTGTGAGAATCGGTGGAGAAAACCCTCTTCCGGTTTAGATCAGAAAGAGATTTTAGTTAGATCAGCCAAAACCACGACGGTGGTAAGTCGTGTTATGCACACTGCCGACTCAATCTGCGCAGATAGTCTGGTGGGGATTTCAGAATAAAATATGATCTAAGTTAACCAAAGTCTTGTGTTATTATCTAAAAACTACCAATGACACAGGGCTTCTGATAAAGAGAAATCCCCAATGGAAGACCAAACACGAAGTCCCCAAGACGAAGTCCAGATGCTGGAAGAAGAATAATAGAAGTAAGAAAGTAAGGAAAGAGAGTATGCAACACTGATGGTGAGGCTTCAATTCTGGAGCTCTGGGGCATGTGGGATTGTTTACATTGTATATTTATAATTATATCATTTGTGTAGTCATCAGTCTGCCGGACCCACTACATGTATATATAGGAATTCTTCAAAGCTGTAGCCATGTGAGTACTACTGTATTGTTGCACTATGTGGTCTCTGATGAAATGTCTGGCAAAAAACTAGATGAGAACTATACAAGGATACTGTGTATTGTTTTGAACAGATCCTGGAAGTGACAACCTTCAAAACAGCAGCTGTATGGCCACTTACCCTCCATCTAACAAACAATCCAAGTAAGATGAACAAGACATAATAGGCATGACTGGAGAAGTAACACTGAACTCATGAGTGATGTTCTCCTATGGACTACTACACATGGACACACCAGTGTTGGCAAACCAGCAAAAACTTAATGTATGCCTCCAATATTGCAAACCATCCAAATAAGACAAGCAGGGCCTGCTGTACACTGCTGGAGAAGTACAAATAAATTCATAGGTGACATTCTCCTATGGACTACTACACATGGACACACCAGTATTGGCAAACCAGCAAAAACTTAATATATACCTCCCATATTGCAAACTATCCAAATAAGACTAGCAGGGCATGCTGTGCACTGCTGGAGAAGTACGAACAAATTCATAGGTGACATTCTCCTATGGACTACTACACATGGAAACACCAGTTTTGGTCACCCAGCAAAAAGCTTATATATATTAGATCCATACGGACACTGGGGTTGCTGAACCTAGATGACTCGACATGAGTGATGACTGATTAGGACGGATGGTGAGAGAGAGTCAGGGGAATCCAGGCTGTCAGCATGCCTTGATGATGATGATGATGATGATGACGATGACGATGAGGATGATGATGATGATGATGAGGATGATGATGATGATGATGATTTATATTTTTAAAATCTATCTTTATCGAAAAAAATTTTTTCTTTTATCTTTTTTTTTTTTTTTTTTGTGAATGGCATCAAATTTTAGTTTTGAATTGTAAAACGAACCCCTCCCCTACAAAAAAAAAAAAAAAAATAGAAAATTTGTTAATTAAATTTCTGAAAATAAATTGGTTGCACTTGTGTTTGATTTTGTGCACACAGCGTCGTGGTCGTCGTGATACAGTTTAATGAGAATTAATTTCTAGACTAATTACTAATTAGAATTCTGAGGTGAATCGTGTAATGTTAGAGATGGACTGGCAACTTTTCAGCTGCTAGGAACTGGAAGGTGAAGTTTTGGAAAAACTAAGGGAGAGGCGATGTGAAAGAAATGGAGGGACTTGCTGTCACTTAGTCTCCAGAGATATACATCAGTTAGGGTGGGGAAATGCAAGTAGAAGAAGAAGAAGAAGAAGAAAGAAGAAAAACAACAACAACATGAGATATTAGAAGAAGAAGAAGAAGAAGAACAACAACAACAACAACAACAACAACAACAACAAAACAACATGAATATTAGAAGAAGAAGAAGAAGAAGAAGAAGAAGAAGAAGAAGAAGAACAACAACAACAACAACAACAACAACATGAGATATTAGAAGAAGAAGAAGAAGAAGAAGAAGAAGAAGAAGAAGAAGAAGATGAGATATTAGAAGAAGAAGAAGAAGAAGAAGAAGAAGAAGAAGATGAGATATTAGAAGAAGAAGAAGAAGAAGAAGAAGAAGAAGAAGAAGAGAAGAAGAGATATTAGAAGAAGAAGAAGAAGAAAAAGAAGAAGAAGAAGAAGATGAGATATTAGAAGAACAAGAACAAAAACAAGAACAAGAACAAGTAAAAGAAGAAAAAAGAGAAAAAGAAGGAAAAGGAGAGAAAGATAATGAAAAGAAGAGAAGGAAAAATAAAAGATGAAGAAGAAAAGAAGAAGAAGAAAAACAACAACAACAACAACAACAGCAACAACAACAAAAAGAACAACAATAAAAAGAACAAGACCAAAAAAGAAGTAAAAGAAGAAAAAAGAAAAAAGAAAAGAAAGAGTAGAAAAGAATAAGAGGTAAAGGAAGAAAAGAAGAAGAAGAAGAAGAAGAAGAAGAAGATATTAGAAGAACAAGAACAAGAACAAGAACAAGAACAAGTAAAAGAAGAAAAAAGAGAAAAAGAAGGAAAAGGAGAGAAAGAAAATGAAAAGAAGAGAAGGAAAAATAAAAGACAAAGAAGAAAAGAAGAAGAAGAAAAACAACAACAACAACAACAACAGCAACAACAACAAAAAGAACAACAAAAAAAGAACAAGACCAAAAAAGAAGTAAAAGAAGAAAAAAGAAAAAAGAAAGAAAGAGTAGAAAAGAATAAGAGGTAAAGGAAGAAGAAGAAGAAGAAGAAGAAGAAGAAGAAGATGAGATATTAGAAGAACAAGAACAAGAACAAGAACAAGTAAAAGAAGAAAAAAGAGAAAGAAGGAAAAGGAGAGAAAGATAATGAAAAGAAGAGAAGGAAAAATAAAAGATGAAGAAGAAAAGAAGAGAAGAAAAACAAACAACAACAACAACAGCAACAACAACAAAAGAACAACAATAAAAAGAACAAGACCAAAAAAAGAAGTAAAAGAAGAAAAAAGAAAAAGAAAAGAAAGAGTAGAAAAGAATAAGAGGTAAAGGAAGAAGAAGAAGAAAGAAGAAGAAGAAGAAGAAGAAGAAGAAGAAGAAGAAGAAGATGAGATATTAGAAGAACAAGAACAAGAACAAGAACAAGTAAAAGAAGAAAAAAAGAGAAAAAGAAGGAAAGGAGAGAAAGAAAATGAAAAGAAGAGAAGGAAAAATAAAAGACAAAGAAGAAAAGAAGAAGAAGAAAAACAACAACAACAACAACACAACAACAACAAAAAAGAACAAATAAAAAGAACAAGACCAAAAAAGAAGTAAAAGAAGAAAAGAAAAAAGAAAAGAAAGGGGTAGAAAAGAATAAGAGGTAAAGGAAGAAGAAGAAGAAGAAGAAGAAGAAGAAGATGAGATATTAGAAGAACAAGAACAAGAACAAGAACAAGTAAAAGAAGAAAAAAGAGAAAAAGAAGGAAAAGGAGAGAAAGAAAATGAAAAGAAGAGAAGGAAAAATAAAAGATGAAGAAGAAAAGAAGAAGAAAAACAACAACAACAACAGCAACAACAACAACAACAAAAAGAACAACAATAAAAAGAACAAGACCAAAAAAGAAGTAAAAGAAGAAAAAAGAAAAAAGAAAAAAAAGAGAAGAAAAGAATAAGAGGTAAAGGAAGAAGAAGAAGAAGAAGAAGAAGAAGAAGAAGAAGAAGAAGAAGAGTATCAGATTAGCAGCATTATCAAAATCAGCTAGAATACTGAGGAAGGTCCTTATATAGAATAACAGAACTTAATAAAGACAAATAACTTCTTTAGTTTATAAATGTTCAAGAAAGTAAAGGCTATTCAAAGGCGAGATCAAAGGTTATTCCTGAGCTTGATTAAAAACAATGTCTATTGTTCCTTCTATTTTTTAAGAGTATCTTCAAAATTTGAAAATATATTCACTATTAGGCTACCAAAGTTTGGCTGTAGATGTCATCTAAATTCAATTATATAACTACAGGCACATAGTGCAATGGTTATCATTGTAGGATAAGGGTATTTGCCTGCTCATCCCACTTATGAGGGCTGGACACAAGGTCTCGTTTTTACGTGGGCACATAAAAATTGCAAGGATCTGGGGGGCATAGCCCCCTTGGATCGATGCTATTAATTGTACTTTACCGGTCCAGAGGCCGAAGCACACTGGACCCCCAGCCGAAGCCGGGTATAGAAGGTAAGTGTCAAAGCATAGAATCTGGAACAGATACTACACCTGTTTGCATTTCAAATAGCACTAATACCTTTGGGAAAGGTATGAATCCAACTATTTTCCCTCCAGCTATGGGTAAATAGTAGGGCAGACTGGGCTCTTTAACCCTGACTAGGCAACCAGTATAGGAGAAGGAAAACTCTGAATTCAAACCTGTTAAACTCTGCTTAAAAATTGACCTTGTGTCACTTCCTTTTCACGTGGAGGAATTGGTAAATGTATATAGCTACTTGGTTAAAGTTATGGTTAGAGTCATGGTAAATGGACTCGTCACCCCAAGTTCAAATCCTGGACATGGTAATTACATTTCCTTTAGCTCTAATATCCTTGGGAAAGGTATGAATCCTACTCTCCTTCCAGCTATGGGTAAATAGTAGGGCAGACTGGGCTCTTTAACCTGGGTTAGGCAACTGATCTAGCAGAAAGAATGCTCTGAATTCAAACCTGTTTAAATTCTGCTTAATAAATTGACCTTGTACCTTTTCTTTTAAACGTGTGCACATGTAAAACAAAAATAATTAAAAAAAAAAATAAAAAAATTTCTTTCTGAGAACAAAATACATTTTGGCGGACCTTCCTTTTTTTATAATATATATATACTAATATATATATTTAGCAATTCTCCACGTAAGAAGAAAGTGATACAAGGTCAATTTATTAAGGGCAGAATTAACAGGTTTGAAAATTAGAGTCTTCTGCCTAGATCAGTTGCCTAACAGGTAAGAGCCCAGTCTGCCCCTACTATTTACCGCATAGCTGGAGGAGAGTAGATTCATACGCTTTTCCGCAAGGATATTAAGCTAAAGGAAATGGTAATTACCATGTCCAGGATTTGAACTTGGGTGACGAGTCCATTTACCAATGACTCTAACGGATAACTTTATACCAAGTAGCTATATACATTTACCAATTCCCACGTGAAAAGAGTGCACAGCGTCAATTTTAAGCAGAGTTTTTAACAGGTTTGAATCAGAGTTTTTCCTTGCTGCCTATACTGGTTGCGCTGAAGTCGGGTTAAAGAGCCAGTCTGCCCTTACTATTTTACCATAGCTGGAGGGAAAATAGTTGGATGTCATTACCTTTTCCCAAAGGTATTAGTGCTATTGAAATGCAAACAGGTGTAGTATCTGTTCCAGATTTCTATGCTTTGACACTTACCTTTCTATACGCGGCTTCGCTGGGGGTCAGTGTGCTTGGCCTCTGGATCGGTAAAGTACATTAAGTAGCATCGATCAAGGGGGCTATGCCCCCCAGATCCTTGGCATTTTTATGTGCCACGTAAAAACGAGACCTTGTGTCCAGCCCTCATAAGTGGGATGAGCAGCAAATACCTTATCCTACAGATGATAACCATTGCACTATGTGCTTGTAGTTATATAATTAATTTTAGATGACATCTCCCAACTTTGGTAGCCTAATAGTGAATTATATTTCAATTTTGAAGATACTCTTAAAAAATAGAAGGAACAAATAGACATTGTTTTTAATCAGCTCTAGGAATAACCTTTTGATCTCGCCTTTGAATCAGTTTACTTTCTTGAACATTTATAACTAAAGAAGTTTATTTGTCTTTATTAAAGTTCTGTATTCTATATAAAGGACTTCTCAGTAATCTAGCTGATTTTGATAATGCTGCTATCTGAATACTCTTCTTCTCTTCTTCTTCTTCTTCTTCTTCTTCTTCTTCTTCTTCTTACTGCTTATTCTTTTCTCTCTTTTTTTTCCTTTTTCTTTTTTCTCTTTATTCTTTTTTGGTCTGTTCCTTTTTTTGTTGTTCTTTTTGTTGTTGTTTGTTTGTTGCGTTGTTGTTGTTGTTTTCTCTTCTTTTCTTCTTCATCTTTATTTTCTTCCTCTCTTTTCATTTTCTTTCTCTCCTTTTCTTCTTTTTCTCTTTTTTCTCTTTACTTGTTCTGTCTTGTTCTTGTCTTCTAATTCTCACTCTTCTTCTTCTTCTTCTTCTCTTCTTCTTCCTTTACCTCTTATTCTTTTCTACCCTTTCTTTCTTTTTCTTTTTTCTTCTTTTACTTCTTTTTTGGTCTTGTTCTTTTTATTGTTTCTTTTGTTGTTGTTTGCTGTTGTTGTTGTTGTTGTTTAGTTTTTTCTTCTTCTTCTTTCTTCTGTCTTTTATTTTTCTTCTCTCTTCATTTTTTTTCTCTCCTTTTTCCTTCTTGTTCCTCTTTTCTTCTTTAGCTGTTTCTTGTTCTTGTTCTTGTTCTTCTAATATCTGCACTCTTCTTCTTCTTCTTCTTCTCCTTCTTCTTCTTCTTCTTCTTCTTGCTTCTCCTTTACCTCTTATTCTTTTCTTACTCTTTCTTTCTTTTTTCTTTTTTTCTTCTTTTACTTCTTTTTTTGGTCTGTTCTTTTATTGTTGTTCTTTTGTTGTTGTTGCTGTTTTGTTGTTGTTGTTGTTTTTCTTCTCTCTTCTTTGCTTCTTCATCCTTTATTTTCCTTCTCTTTCTTTTCATTATTTTCTCTCTTTTCTTCTTTTCTTTTTCTTCTTTTACCTTGTTCTGTTCTTGTTCTTGTTTCTTCTAATACTCACTTCTTTCTCTTCTCTTCTTCTTCTTCTTTCTTTACCTTCTTATTCTTTTCTACTCTTTCTTTCTTTTTCTTTTTTCTTCTTTTCTTCTTTTTTTGGTCTTGGTTTCTTTTATTGTGTTCTTTGTTGTTGTTGCTGTTGTTGTGTTGTTTGTTGTTTTTCTTCTTCTTTCTTTCTCCTGCACCCCGACACTTTTACTTACTTTACTTATATATATATTTGGGAGGTGGGAAATTTGCTAATTTGAAGTCGTACCTAATTTTGAAGTTAATTAATTAATAATTGATTATTAGGCGGGCATTACTAAAATGTAAAGCTAAACAAACGAGAAAAATCTATCTCTGTATGTATATTTCGGCCTATTAGGCCTCAGCGCAGAGCTATGATAGACAAGACGCCTTTGTGCGTGATCAAAACTCCGACTGTCAACTGACAGCCGAGCATTAACCCCTTACACCCAACTGCGCTTAAGATTTTTTGTTTGTTTAGAAGTAGTTTATATTCCTCTTAATGACCTTCTAACATGATATATATATATATAATAATATATATATATATATATATATATATATATATATTATCTTTATACCGGCACATACAACCATAAATGCAATATATATGAATGATTAATTCCTTTAAACATGTCTTCTCTCATAGATAAGTTTCAATTTAAAAAAGTTAAATTATCTTCCCCTGATTTGTCGGCATTTCCCAAATGAATTTCTGGCCTTTTAGCACGACTAATACGGATACAGAGAAATGTCTATTTGTTAATTAAATCAACAGGTTCCGCCGCTGCAATGGTTTTCATATCTTCATGACTGGACACTTCTTTTATTTCGCTATTTCCATTCCATCCAACCTTCTGGAACATTACCAGCCATTTGCTGTATTCTTTTTAAAAGTTTCGACTGTTATACCTCATATAACTTTAGAAACAGTCACTCAATCGGTCTTTAAACTTGCTTTTCACTTTGCTAAAATGTCTGAGACTGGTCCGTCTTGAGAAACTCAGACCAACAATTCACCAATATAAACTAGTCATATGATATTACACACACACACATATAATAAATAATTTAGAGAAAAAAAAATATTAATACCTTAAGACTCATAGTATTTAATTTAAGCTAAATATCAAATGTAAATTTTTAAGATTTTTAAAATTAAAATTTTTCAAAAAAACCAAAATAATAAAACCAAAAAATAATATTTCCAATGATCCAACTATCTCTTTACATAATCTATTTTAATCCAGTTAAAAATAAAAAATAAATTCCTTGTTTAATAAACACCTTCCTAATTTTTTTTGTTTAAATTTTGAATTTTAATTATATTTTTTCACTTTAAATTTCACTTTATTTATTTCCACTTTTATTTTTATTCAATCACTTATCTTACTCGTTACTTTCATTCTACTTTATCTCTTTATATTTTTATAATCACTATATTAACTACCCAACTTCTATATCGAAATACACAACCTGTATTTTTTAATACTCTCAAACCAAATAACTATTTTAAATAATTTTAAATTTTAACTTTTACTATAATACGACCCATTAACATATCTTTTATTAAATAATATTGAAAAAATAATTCCCATAATTAATCAAATTTTTAATTCAATAATCAAAACCGTTCCTGATTACGAAAAATGTAAACAACGTTCCTCGACATAAATTTAAGTTCCCATTCCAACGGCATGTTTATAACACCAAGATTAATCGTAAACCGATTAATTTAAAAGTAACCTGAAGAATCTATCGATGAAACTCGAGTAGGTTACTCATTTCCATTCTTTAAATTAAACAAGATATAGATAGAATAGATAATAGATAAGTATATATTTTAAAATTTGTTTTTTGATGAACAAAAGAAATCACAGCTCAACCATAAATTTGTAGGAGCTTTATTTATTTGTGAATTTTTTAAATATAAAAGTTTTTCATAAGCACTACCCAGGTTTCAGGTATTTCACTATCGTCAGGGCGCCAATTTATGTTTATATTGAAGATATTTCTTGGTTTTATATATAACACCAAGGAAATATCCTCAAGATAAACACATAAGATTTAGCAAGGCCTGACGATGGAAATAACCTGAAACCTGCATATTGCTTATGAAAAACTTTATATCTTAAAAAAATTCAACAAATAAATATATATATTATATATGATGTATGATTTTTTTTTTTCTTATGCATACTGTGTTGAACCAAGATGGACATTTTTAGTCTGTGAAAGTTCTTTTTTAATTATTTCTAGTATTCTGGACAGCTTTTTTTAATATAAGGGCAGAGTCGGTTATTATCCACAAATCTTTGTCCCTGATACTTTCACACGCCATATGTGCCATCTCAGGGGTAGATGTAATTGAGTTGATTCCTGGCTATTTCCATTCAACATCCAATCTCCACCTGTCAATACACAGTATAGTAGTACATATATGTAGATGTATACATATGTATATATGTGTGTGTGTAGGCTAAACTATATTCTGATGGTGGCCACTTCTTTTATTACTTTATTTCCTTTTTCACCCTCCCCATCGAAACATACACCCTACTCAAGCCCCGACTCTTTTCATTATGCTAGAAGGCATGGCTGAGGGTCTTGGTGTTTCTGGCATGAGTGTTAAACTCACTGATGTGAGTCCAGTTCTGAGATAGGTAAATGTGAAATGTACCTCATTATAACTTTAGATCACTCAATCGTCTTTAACTTACTTATCACTTGCTCAGTGTCTTAATATTGAGACTAAACTAAATCTGATGGTAGAGCTCCATCTTTTATTACTTATTTCCTCTCTCACCATCCCCAATCCAGAACATTACAAACTATTCTGTATCTTTTTAAAAGTTTCTATTGTTATTACCTTCATTTAATTGAAGTCATCAGTCGTACTGTTTTGAACAACAGCAACTGGCTAAGCACAACTGAAAGCAGTGCCAAAAGAACAGTTGGATTTATGGAAATCAAGGAATATACTCTGTTAAGTATTTGGTGAATTCCATTCCTTGAGTCCTTGTTTGCTGGCTGTTTCTATAGATGTTGGGCTCAACATACCTACATTCATGGAGTTATTATTGCAAGCAAGAAGATATCGTATTAGTATGACTACTTGTTGCATTTCTTACAAATTCATATACACATTATACAATATAACTTTAGAACCATCCACTTAATCATTCTTTAACTTGCTTATTCCACTGTATATCAACTGCTACATCAGGCCAGACATAAATGGACGCCTAGTGTCGGAATATTTGTGGATATAAGGTTGTGCGTTAATCCCCCACATAGGATTAATAACTTAGCCAAGCCACTTGGTTATTACTTTGCCAATCAACAAAGCCATACCTGATGCTGATACACTAACTATAAACTCTTGATAATTTGCCACAGTTCACTTGCAATCATTGAGAGGAACTTCGACAATTACGAAGGGAAACTGAGGCTCTTTACCAGAAGAACCAAATGATCTCAATATCAGAGGACTCTTTAACCAAGCATCCAACTCCACTGACAAGCGCTTTCTGGCTAAGGCCTTACAGAATGGCCCAAAAAGATTTGTAACACTTAGTTCTTGGAGATGTAGGGAATTTTCTAGTCCAAAAAAAAAAATTGAAATCAACCTACTCTAAATCTGGACAAGAATAGAGACCAATTCACCTTAGCACACTTTTGATCTCGATAAGAAGGACATGGTTTATTAAGGGCTAGGTTAGAGATAGTTTTTATAATTTTAAAAAATCTAAAATCATCTGTAAAATACCGATATTGCATGTGAATGAAAAAAACAGTCCTTTCTTAATCGAGATCAAAAAGGGGTGCCTAATGGTCATATGGTCCAAGAATATTTACAAGTGAAAATGTCAACTATGTCAGCAAGTTTTCCCTCCGAGAGAGAAACACAAAGACTTTCTCTAGTAACTTTGTTGATAGACGGTACAGGGCATGACATTTCCATTTCCTGGATGCTCAAGATGAGACTAACCCAGAAATTTATTGCCAAAGTGTGGAGAGGGGACCAAGTCAGTGGTGACAGTTATTAGAGGACTCTGGCTATGGACGAAAATGCCCCAAGTTCCATTTTAGCTGAGACACTGTTCTGTCATTACTTGTAGTCTCTAAAAATAACATTTCTTCGTGCAAGAAGTTTGTATATTATCACTTCGGTACATATCTATGTAAAGAACACTATATATATAAATATATATATATATATAATATAAGTAAGAAATGACAAAAACTTAGAGATTCGCTTATAGTCTATTTCAGGGAGCTTTAGACAAAGTGTTATTCTTCCGACTCATCAGCTGATTGAGCAGGAAGAGTAGACTCTAAGTCTTTGTTATTTCTTACTTATATATTTACTTTGTGACTCTAACATTTAAGAGCACACATTGAGCTCTTCAACTGCTACAGGTTTTTAAATAAAACTCTTGTCGTAAAGAAGATTTCTTCTCTGGACTTTGGATTATATATAATATATATATATATAAGATGCCACATACTAACATATTCTTTTTGTTCTGAGTGGGGTGCCACACCTATATCAACTCTCTGCATTCAATTGAGTTGCAGTGCTTAATCAAAATCCAGAACTTTTAGGTGGATGTTGTCCAACCAAACTAAATTAAACCCATTAGCTTCAATCGGTAGATACTGCATCATAGTATTACAGAAATAACCTACTTCGAGTTTCACCATAAGGAATCTTTAGGTTAATCTACTCAATTAATCAAATATTGATTAATTACAGTTTAGAACTGCGGGAGTTCAATTATGTTTATGTCAAAACGTATCAGACTAAGTGTATCAATAATTACTTTCTCCCTTGACATTTAAACACATTAACCCCCTGGCAGCTGATTTTAGAATCTATTAAGTGTATCCCCTGAGAGGATAAGACCCCCCCCAGCTAACAAAGTCCTGGCGTTAAAACAGTCAGCTGAATTTATTGTTACATAATTATTAATTCCTAAACTATGTACGATTAGTGTAGAAACCAAAATGGTCTTTATAAGTTGCAGCCCACGCCTGAAGGATTGAATGATTCAAGGCTTACCTTATCTTTGGTCCTTCCGTGGGATACTAGTGAGAAATCGTGGAGAAAACCCTCTTCGGTTTAGATCAGAAAGAATTTTGTTAATCAGCCAAAACACGCGGTGTAGTCGTTTGCAACACTGCCGACTCAATCTGCGCAGAATAGTCTGGTGGGATTTCAGAATAAATATGATCTAAGTTAAATCCAAAGTCTTGTTTATTATCTAAAAACTACCAATGACACAGCTCTGATAAAGAGAAATCCCCAAATGGAAGACCAACACGAAGTCCCAGGAAGTCCAGATGCCGGAAGAAGAAAATAGAAGTAAGAAAAAGAAAGAGAGTATGCAACACTGATGTTTGAGGCTTCAATTCTGGAGCTCTGGGCAGGGGATTGTTACATGTTATTTATAATATATATCATTGTGTAGTCATCAGTCTGCGGACCCACTAATGATATATAGGATGCTTCAAAGCTTAGCCATGTGAGTACTACTGTAGTTGCACTATGTGTCTCTATAATTCTTGCAAAAAAACTAGATGAAACTATTACAAGAACTGGTATTTTTTGAACAGATCCTGAAGTGAACAACCTTCAAAAACAGGCAGCTGTATGGCCACTTACCCTCCATAAACAAAAACAATCCAGTATAAGATGAACAAGACATAATAGCATGACGGAAGAAGAACATAAACTCATATGATGTTCTCCTATGACCTACACACATGGACCACACCAGTGTTGGCAAACCAGCAAAAACTTAATGTATGCCTCCAATATTGCAATATCCATCCAAATAAACAAGCAGGGCCTGCTGACACTGCTGGAAAGTACAAATAAATTATAGGGACATTCTCCTATTGACTAACTACACATGACACACCCCAGATGGCAACCAGTCCAAAAACTTAATATATACCTCCCATATTGCAAACTACCAAATAAGACTAGCAGGGCATGCTGTGCATGCTGGAGAAGTACGAACAAATTCATAGGTGACATTCTCTATGGACACTACACATTGGAAAAACACCAGTTTTGGTCACCCAGCAAAAAAGCATATATATAGATCCATACGGACACTGGGGTTGCTAACCTAGATGACTCGACATGATGATGACGATTAGGACGATGGTGAGAGGAGTTCAGGGGATCCAGGGCTGTCAGCATGCCTGATGATGATGGATGATGAGATGACGATGACGATGAGGATGATGATTGATGATTATGAGTATGATGATGATGATGATGATTTAATTAAATCTATTCTTTTATCGAAAAAAAATTTTTCTTTATCTTTTTTTTTTGTGAATGGCATTCAAATTAGTTTGAATTGTTTAAAAAAGAACCCCGCCCCTACCAAAAAAAAAAAAAAAAATAGAAATATTTTTAATAAATTTCGAAAAGAAATTGTTGCACTTCGTGTTTGATTTTTCATTCACAGCTCTTCGTCGTGTGATTACAGTTTAATGAGAATTAATTTTAGACTATATTACTAATCTAGAATTGAGTTAAATCGTGTAATGTTAGAGATGGACTGCGCAACTTTTCGCTTGCTCTAGGAACTGAAGTGAAGTGTTGGAAAAACTAAGGGAAGCGATGTTGAAAGAAATGGAGACTTTGCGTCACTTATCTCCAGAAATACATCAGTTAGGGTGGGAAATGCAAAGGTAGAAGAAGAAGAAGAGAAAAGAAGAAGAAAAACAACACAACAAGATATTAGAAGGAAGAAGAAGAGAATAACAAAACAACGAACAAAAACAAACCAACAACAACAACAACAACAACATGAATATTAGCAAGAAGAAAAGAAGACGAAGAAAGAAGAAGAGAGAAGAAGAACAACACAACAACAACAACAACAAACAACATAGATATTAGAAGAAGAAGAAGAAAAGAAGAGAAGAAGAAGAAGAAGAAGAAGAAGATGAGATATAGAAGAAAGAAAGAAAGAAGAGAAGAAGAAGAAGAAGATAGTATTAGAAGAAGAAGAAGAAGCAAGAAGAAGAAGAAGAAGAAGAAGAAGAAGAGATATTAGAAGAAGGAAGAAGAAGAAAAAGAAGAAGAAAAGAGAAATGAATATTAGAAGAACAAGAACAAAAACAAGAAACAAGAACAAGTAAAAGAAAAAAGAGAAAAAAGAAGGGGAAAAGGAATGATGGAGAAAAGATTAATGAAAAAGAGAAGGAAAAAAATAAAAGATGAAGAAGAAAAAGAAGAAGGAGAAAACAACAACAACAACCAACAACAGCAAACAACAACAAAAAGACAACAAAAAAAGAAAAGACCAAAAAAAGAAATTAAAAGGAAGAAAAAGAAAAAAGAAAAAAAAGAGTAGAAAAAGAAATAAGAGGTAAGGAAGAAGAGAAGAAGAAGAAGAAGGAAGAAAGAAGAGAGAAAGTATAGAAGAAACAAAGAACAAGAAAGAACAAGACAAGTAAAAGAAGAAAAAAGAGAAAAAGAAGGAAAAGGAGAGAAAGAAAATGAAAAGAAGAGAAGGAAAAAAATAAAAGACAAAAGAAGANTTTAATGGAGAAAGTATACATATAGAATTATATCAGATAGTCAATGTATTTAGGAAGAAGTAAGGTCCAAGGAGAAGAGAAAGAAGAAAAGAACAAGAAAAGAAAGCAAAGAACACAAGAGACAATAAGAGCAACTAAAAGATAAAAAAGAAAAAGAAGCAAATCAGAAAAAGAACAGAAGAAGGAGAAGCAAAAGAAGAAAAGAAGAGAAAAAAAAAAAGAAAGAAAGCAAAAGAAGAGATTAAAGAAAGAGGATTATTAAGAAGATAAGAAGAAGAAAAGAAGAGAAAGAGAAGGCAAGAAAGACAGAAGAAGAAGAAAGAAGCAAGAAGAAAAGAGAAGAAAGAAGAGAAAAAGCCAGAAAAGAGAGAAAGACAGAGGAACAGAAGGAAGATAAGAAGCGGAAAGAAAGCAAAAGAAAAAGAAAAGAAGAAGAAAGAAGAAAGAAGAAAAGAAGAAAGAAGAAGAAAGAAGATGAGATAGTAGAAAAGAAGACGAAAAGAAAGCACGAAAGAAGAAGAGAACAGAAAGAAGAAGAAGAAAAAGAAAACAGAAGGAAAGAAGAGAAAGAGTAGAAAAGAGAATTAGAAGAAGAAGTAAAGAAAGATAAGATCAAGAGAGAAGAAGAAGAAGAAAGAAGAGAAAGGTAAGAAGACGGATATGGGAGGACATTAATGACACGACAGTGATTTTTGATAGAAAGAAGAAGAAGAAGAAAGAAGAAAAGAAGAAGTAAGAGAAAAAGAGAGAAAGAAGAGCAAAGAAAAAGAAGAAAAGAAAAGAAGAAAAAGAAAGAGTAGAAAAAAGATAGAAAGAAAAAAAAGCGAGCAAAATAAAAGAAAGAAGGAAAAAGAAAAAAGAAAGAAAAAAGGAAAAAAGAAAGCAGAGAAAAGGAAGAGAAGAAAGAAAAAAAAGAAATAAAGAAAAAAAGAAGCAAGAGGAAAGAAAGAAAAAAAAAAAGGAAAAAACAGAAGAACGGAGAAAAGAAAAAGAAGAGCCCAAAAAAGAAGATAAAGAAAAGAAGGAAAGAACGAAAAAGAAAAAGGAAGAAAGAAAGAAAACAAGCAAAGGAAGAAAAGAAGAAAGAGAGTAAGCATAAAAAAAGAAGGAAGTGTTGAGAAATATTAGAAAGAAGAAGAAAAGAAGAGAAAGAAAGCAGAGAGAAGGAAGAAGAAAAAGAAAGAAAAAGAAAGAAAGAAGAAGAAGAAAGAAAGAGAAGAGAAGAAGAAGAGAAAGGAAGGAGAAGAAGAAAAGAAGAAAGAAAAGAAGAGGAAAGAGAGAAGAGAAGAAAGAAGAAAGAAAAGAGAAGAGCAGAAAAAAGAAGCAAAAAGAAAAAAAGGAAAGAAAAAGAAAAAAAGACCAAATTGAAGACAAAGAGCAAGAAGAGAGGAAAGAAGAGAAAGAAGACAAGAAATAGAGAAAAAAAGAAAGAAGAAGAAAGAAGAAGAAAAGAGAGAAAAAAAGAAGAAAGAGAAAAGAAAGCAGAATAAGAAGAAGAAGAAGAGAGACAAAAGAAAAAAAAAAGAAAGACAGAGGAAAAAAGAGAAAAAAGGAAAATAAGAAGAGAACAATAAAAGAAGAAGAAAGAGAAGAAAAAAGCAGAAGAAACCCAAAAGAAAAAAGAAAAAATTAAGAAAAGAAAAAAAGAAGAGAAGAGAAGAGAACAAAAGAAAAAGAAAGAAAAGAAGAAAAGAAGAAGAAGAAATAAAAAAAAAGAAGAAAAAGAATAGAAAAAGAGAAAGAAAGAAAGAAAAAAAAGAAGAAGGAAAGAGAAACAAGAAAGAAAAGAGAAAAAAAATATCAAAAAAGAAAGAAAAGATAAGAAAAAAAAGAAGAAAGAAGAATAAAAAAATGAAAGAAGAAAAGAAAAAAAAGAAAAAAAAAAGTAGAAAAGAATAAAAAGCAAAAGAGAAGAAAAAAGAAGGAAAAAAAAGAAAGAAAGAGAAGAAAAAGAAAACAAGAAGATCAAAGAAAAAGAAAAGGAAAGAAGAGAGCAACAAGAGAAAAGAAAAAGAAGAAAAAAGAAAAGAAAAAGAAAATGAAAAGGAAAAAGAGAAAAAAAAAAGAAGAAGAAGAAAAAGAGATAAAAAAAGAAAGAGAAAAGAAAGAAAGAAAGAAAAAGAAAGAGAAGAATAAAGAAAAAAGAAGAAGGAAAGAAGAAAAGCAACAAGAAGTAAGAAAAGAAGAAAGGAAGAGAAAAAGGGACACGCACAAAGACAGAAGAAGAAGAAGAAGATATTAGAAAAAAGAAGTAAGAAAGACAAGAAGGAAGAAGAAGAGATATGTGAAGAAGAAAAGAAGAAGAAGAAGAAGAAGAAGAAGAAGAAGAAGAAGAAGAAGAAGATGAGAGAAGAAGAAGAAGAGAAGAAGAAGAAGAAGAAGAAGAAGAAGAAGAGAGAAGATGAGATATTAGAAGAAGAAGAAGAAGAGAAGAAAGATTGAGATATTAGAAGAAGAAGAAAGAAGAAGAAGATGAGATATTAGAAGAAGAAGAAGAAGAAGAAGAGAGATATTAGAAGAAGAAGAAGAAGAAGAAGAAGAAGAAGAAAGAAGAAAGAAGAAGAAGAAGAAGAAGAAGAAGAGATAAGATAAGAAGAGAAGAAGAAGAAGAAATTGAGAGAAGAGAAGAAGAAGAAGATAGAATTAGAAGAAGAAGAAAAAGAAGAACAAGAAAAGAACAAGAAAAAGAAGAAAAAAGAGAGAAAGTAGGAAAAGGAGAGAAGAAAATGAAAAGAAGAGAAGGAAATAAAAGACAAAGAAAAAAGAAGAAAAAAAAACAACAACAACAGCAACAACAACAACAACAACAAAAAGAACAAGACCAAAAAAGAAGTAAAAGAAGAAAAAAGAAAAAAAGAGAAGAATAAGAGGTAAAAGAAGAAGAAGAAGAAGAAGAAGAAGAAGAAGAGTAGCAGCAGAGTAAAGTGTCGTTATGGAGCTATATTAAAAAAAGCCTTGTCTTTGGGGGATGGTTTGATGTGTAAGAATAACGCAAGATTCAATAATTCTACGTAGTGTTCTATTGTGTATGTGAGTTAATATTTTGGCACCTTTAAAATCAAAGGTATGTTTAGTGTTTATAATATGTTTTATAGGGCGTTGTTTAGAAGACCTTGTTTAATATGATTTTCGAAAAACTCATACCAAGTAGCATGCCCACTATTTTCAAGTCGTCCCACCACATTTTTCCGGATTACATAAAGGATTTTTTGGAGTCTTCTATTCAAGACCTATCACTGTCGGAAAATTTCACCTTTGACAAAGCGAAAAATTTGGGAACTTATTTACGCAGAAACAATCTCATGTCCCGCTACACAGACACACTGATGCCCAAATAAAAATATGATTAATCTACTCACATTTCCATACACATGCTCTCTCTCTCTCTCTCCCTCTCTCTCTCTCTCTTTCTCACATACACTCACACACAATGTAAAAAATATTTGACTTCAAAACTGTTTATCCTATGCGTCTCATAAATTTTTGAATCTGTTTCCGGGAACGCTGACTTTCCATTTAAAACATTGTAAACAAACCGCTAACAGTCACCTCATTATCCTGTGATAAAATTTTTACTTTTCCTTATATCAACAAAGGCCCTGAAGAAGATCTATTAAACAGATTGAAACACTGCAGCATTGGCCAAATAAATACCACTCATTTTACTTTGTTTTTTCAAATTTTTCACTATATTACATACCGTCGGATTCGCTTCCATTTTCTCTTCACATATATATATATATATATAATATATATATATATATTAAGAAATTTGAAAAACAAATGTTCCGATGAATTTATTTATCAATGTTTAAACATTTTGGTTTCTTTAAACCTTCATTTGTTGAATGCATTTCTTCGAGTTGCGTCACGCGTCATGACATCTTCGTGTGCGTGGATCGCGACTTGTCTTTCAAAAATTATAATGCTGAACAAACACAGTTACACAACAAAAAAGATTTTATAAACATTTTCATCTCCTGTCATCTATAAAACATCCATCAATTTCTTCACCCCAAGATACATCCTGATGAAGGTTTAAAGAAACCGAAATGTTTAAACATCGATAAATAAATTCATCCTATTTTCGGAACATTTCGTTTTTTCAAATTTCTTAATATTGTCGGATTTATTTTCCATATTTACTCCCATATATATATATATATATATATAATTTTATGGAGATTCTCCTTATTCTATTTTTATTTTTTTAAAGTTTGTAGCTCATCTTCCATAACCGTGAAATCTTTCTGCCATATGATCTAATGTGAATCCTTCAAAAAGAAACACACACAACATAAAAAATATTCTTCAAAACTGTTTATCCTATGCGTCTCATAAATTTTTGAATCTGTTTCCTGACTTTCTCCATTCAAAACTTTGTAAACAAACCGATAACAGTCACCTTATTATCCTGTGATAAAACTTTTACTTTTCCTTATATCAACAAAGGCCCTGAAGAAGATCTATTAAACAGCTTGAAACACTGCAGCATTGGCAGAATAAATACCACTCATTTTACTTTGTTTTTTCAAATTTTTCACTATATTACATACCGTCGGATTCGCTTCCATTTTTCTCTTCATGTATATATATATATATATTATATATATATATATATATGATATTATTTATGACTCTCCCGTCGATTTTTGATGCATGAGTGTTCACACACACAATGAACACCCACACAGTGATTTGTTTATAGTGGTGAAGGCTTGTGTTGGACTATCCACACTTTTTGGCACAGTCGATAGGAAAGAATTGGTGCATCAAGGGTTGCTACAAACCCAATCAACGAACGACCTCAGGAATTTTTCCCTCTCCTAGACTGATTACCTACCAAGGATATATATATATATATATATATATATATATATATTATATAAACTATATATATATATATATATATATATAAACTATATATATATATATATATATGAAGAGGCATGATATGCCGAAACACGTGTCTGTGGATGACTTATTAATATATATATATATATATATATATATATATATAATATATATACATATATATATATATATATAGAATTTAATGTAGATTCTGCTTATTCTATTTTTATTTTTTTAAGTTTGTAGCTCATCTTCCATAACCGTGAAATCTTTCTGTCATATGATCTAATGTGAATCCTTCAAAAAGAAACACCTATCCCTGCAGCTGAATTATTAATATTGGTATAATCAATACACCTGCAGATTCCAATATTCTTTTGATATGTGATTAGAAAATAATTCTATCATTTTTTCTTTATTTTAAAAAAAAAAATTCCTACACCTGAGAATATCAGATTTTTTTTTCTCTTCAGGTGATTAAATACAAAAATAAAAAAAATAAAAATTTAATTCGTATTACAGGTCATTAAAGATGGCGTATGAAAGCGAAAAAACTAAGTCTACAGCGTGACACAGTTATTAGCCGATTTGTACTTGATTGATTTTATGGCACATCAAGCCATGTTAGGTTATATTGTGCCAAGGTCAGTCTTTGGTAATTATGAACTTTTGTTTAGTAAATTAGGGTGTCTCAGAAAAAACAGAACCCACAAATTTTGTAATAAAACTGTTAATTTTACCATTAAACAAATAAATTAGGGGTTAGGGTGAGGGTTAGGGTTGGGGTTGGGGTTTAAGGGTTAGGGTTTAGGGTTTAGGGTTAGTTTAATGGGAAAGTAAATAGATAATTTGGGTTCTGTTTTTTCTGGGTCAACCTGTAATTTGGGGTTCTGTTTTTTTGGGGTCAGCCTGTGATTTGTGTTCTGTTTTTTCTGGGTCAGCCTGTACAGAAAAAACAGAACCCAAATTATTTATTCATTTTCCCATTAAACTAACCCTAAACCCTAAACCCCAACCCTAACATTAACCCAAATTTATTTGTTTAATTGGAAAATTAACAATTTTATTACAAAATTTGTGGGTTCTGTTTTTTCTGTTGTTTTTTTAGCATAATAGTCTGTCATTTGGTTATTGAGGTGGTACAAACTTATTTTCATGTCTGCATTTACATACCTAATTCAGATCTCTTCAGCAAATTCTATACAACATTGAATTTTTGAAAGATATCTTTAACAAGTTTATTTTATATAGACTTTATTGTAGATCTTTTTATAAAATGTTGGAATATGTTTTAATAATTATAAGTTGTTTTTTAGCATTATAGTCTTGGTCATTTGGTTATTGGAGTAGTACAAACTTATTTTCATGTCTGCATTTACATACTAATTCAGATCTCTTCAGTAAATTCTATACAACATTGAATTTTTGAAAGATATCTTTAACAAGTGTATTGTTCTATAGACTTTTATAATGTAAATCTGATTGTGTTTCATATTCTCTGCTTTCTATGTACGACTCTTTTGTATTCTCTATAAAATAAGCAAGTCTTTTTTTTTTTACTCAATTTTTTTTTTCCTTTGACAATTGTTATGAACGTGAATATATAACAGAAATGAATTCTTTGTTTGAAAGTGAGACAAAAAACTCGATTGAGAGAAAAATACGGAAATAGATTTTTGTTTTTTACAAAGAAGAAGAAGAAGAAGAAGAAGAAGAAGAAGAAGAAGAAGAAGAAGAAGAAGAAAAGGAATATAGACAAAAATCTAAGTAGAAAATGTCAATCAAAATAAAAGAGAGGTCAAGGAGTGGGAGAAGAATAGAATAAGGGAATGGGTTAGAAGGGGTAGTGCAAAATAGAGGGAGTGGGGAGAGAGAGAAGAGAGGGAGAGAGAGAGAGAGAGAGAGATAGAACAAGTGAGGATAAAGAGCGGGACAAAGAGAAAGGGGCAGATAGGGAGGAGTAGAACATGAGGTACAAGAGAGATGAATAAGACATACCAAGGAATAGAATAAAAGAGAGAGAGACAGAGACAGAGACAGAGACAGAGAGACAGAGAGAGAGGAACGAATAGAAGAGTGGGCATAGAGAAAGGAAGTGTGGCAGGTTTAGAAAAAGAAAAGGGTAGATATGAAGTGTATAAAACAGATCCAGGGATAGAAATGAGAGAGAGAGAGAGAGAGAGAGAGAGAGAGAGAGAGAGAGAGAGAGAGAGAGAGGAACATAGCAAAACAGAGGTTAGAGAGAAAGGTATATATAAAGGCAGAGACGGAGGAGTCTTCTTCTCTATCTTTTTACCTTTTTTTAGTGTCTCTCCCCTCTCTCTCTCTCTCTCTCTCTCTCTCTCTCTCTCTCTCTCTCTCTCTCTTGTCTGTCCATCTCTCTGTCTATTTCTGTCTCTTTTTTCCTTCTTCTGACTGTATCTCTGTATGTCTCTTTTTCTCTCTACTTTTCTCTCTCTCTCTCTCTCTCTCTCTCTCTCTCTGTCTGTCTGTCTCTCTCTCTCTCTCTCTCTCTCTCTCTGTCTCTGTCTCTCTCTCTCTTGTCTGTCCATCTCTCTGTCCATTTCTGTCTCTTTTTTCCTTCTTCTGACTGTGTATCTCTGTATGTCTCTTTCCTTCTCTCTCTCTCTCTCTCTCTCTCTCTCTCTCTCTCGCTCTTGCTCTTCTTTCTTCCTGGCCCCTCTCACTGCCTCTGTCTTTTTCCTTCTTCTGACTGTGTATCTCTTTATGTCTCTTTTCCTCTCACTTGTTCTTTCTCCCTCTCTGTCTCACTTTTGTCAGCCCCCTCTCTCTGTTTCTGTCTCTCTCTTTCTCCATCCATCTATCTATCTATCTATCTATCTATCTATCTATTTCTTTTGTTAGCCTCTCTCCATTTCTGTCTGTTTAACTGTTTCTCTTTCCTTCTGCCTGAGTCTCTGCCTATTTTTTCCTTTCTGACTGTGTATCTCTCAGTGTCCCTCACGCCCTCTCTCTCTCTCTCTCTATCTCTCTCTCTTTTGTCTGACCCCCTCTCTCACTCGCTGTTTCGTTCTCTATCCACTCTTATGTCTCCAATCTTTGACAATGCTAAATAACTTATTTCTTATATATATATATATATATATATATATAATCAATGGTAATATTATGATTTCACACTCATAACTTAAAGTTTCATGGTAATCCAATCATCAGATGAGATCAGTGGTTGAGATGTCAAAAACCAGTCGTGAAATGGTTGAGATGTTAAAAATCAAATTTTTTAGCGTTTATATGAAGAGTTTTTCATGCAATGGGAAATGTAAAGCTAAAAATTGTTTTTTTTTAAACTGTGGCTTGTTTAACGTTTATGTGGCGTGGATTGTGTTCACGTGATGTAATGTCATGACATTAAATTTGTATTTAAAAAACATTATAATCAAACAAACTTGCTTTGGTGTTAATGCACGTGGTGTTCAGATGATTTTTTTTTTTTTTTTTTTTTAAATAAATAAAAGGAGAGCGAAAATTCAGGGATCAAAATGGTCAGGTGGTAAGTGACACAGTAAAAATTTGTTCAAATGCCTACATTTCGAAACGAGTTCACTTCTCTTATTTAACAAGTTATTGCTTGCATTTTGTAATATACACAACGAACATTTTAATGCAATGATCACACACATGAAATCGAGTGCTATTAATCGGTGTCTCGATTAATTCAGTGAATTTAACCCTGAAGATCCTTATGGTGAATCTCGAGTTGGTTATCTCTTGTACTCATTTTATAATATATATATATATATATATATATATATATATATATATGTGATTATTTTGGTATATGTATCCGTTTGTGGGAGGTACATATATCAGGTTTGGGCATTTGTATGAAGCATTAAAGAAATAAATATCAGAAACTTGGTTGTTTTTTAGTAGAGTTTCGTTTATTTAGTAAATTTTCAGGATTTTTATAGCTCCCTTCTACAGAGTGAGTAAGGACAGTAGTGTTGCTGGCTGTTGGTTTTTTCTTCTAGTGAGGGTAGCTGCTTCTTGTGGTAGTGTAGTTGTCATCTTTGTGTGGGTGTACATGGTATATATACATATAAGATATATATATATATATATATATATACATATATATATAAATGTTTTCAACTTGTAAATAAATGCATTATTTTTTTATGTTTTACTTATATTTTTCTTTCTTTCTTTTTCAGGTAAGTAAAAACTATTATCCGTTCTTTGGCTGTGATTCATCAAACAAATTGAAATCGGTAAGAAGATATCTTTTTGTCTACTTTCGATGAAAAACGATAGGCAGTAATGGTTAACGAGCTAGAATGAATTCATCTCTTTTTAGTCTTCTAATATGGTTTTGGGCTGCACTAAGATTAATTCATCAATCTATCAATTGACCAGTCTATCTCTCTCACTCACTCTCTCTCTCTCTTCTCTCTCTCTCTCTCTCTCTCTATCTATCTATATATATATATATATATATATATATACATATATATATTTATATATATATAAATATATATATGTGTGTGTGTGTGTGTTCTATCTGAAGAGCATTAAGCGAAACTTTTAGTAGGTTTATCTGACTCATTAGATTTATCTTTATATATATATATATATATATATATATACTTATCTATCTTAATACATTCATCTCTATCTGTCTATCTATCTCTCTGATATTGAAAACATATAATTTAAGTGTGTACCTCATTTGCACTACACCTATGTTCATTTCTACCTATCTATCTATCTCCCCTGTTCTTATAGATCTATCTATATATCTATTTATTCATCTATCTTACTCTATTTATATCTATCTATCTATCTAACTCAATCTGTTCATATGTATCTGCCTATCTATTTATCTGTCTATCTCAATCTGTTCATATCTATCTATCTATTTATCTATCTATCTATCTATCTATCTATCTATCCCAGTCTGTTCATATCTATTTATCTATCTATCTATCTATCCCAGTCTGTTCATATTTATCTATCTATTTATTTATCTATCCATCCCAGTCTGTTCATATCTATCTATTTATCTCTCTATCTATCTATCCCAGTCTGTTCATGTCTATCTATCTATCTATCTATCCCAGTCTGTTAATATCTATCTATTTATCTATCTACCTTGTCTGTTCTTATGGATCTATCTATCTATCTATCTATCAATCAATCTATCTATCCCACTCTGTTCATATGTATCTGTCTATCTATTTATTTATCTATCTCAATCTGTTCGTATCTATCTATCTATCTATCTATCTATCTATCCCAGTCTGTTCATATCTATCTATTTATCTATCAATCCCATTCTGTTCATATCTATCTATCTATCTATCCCTGTCTGTTCATATCTATCTATCTATCTATCTATCTATCTACCTCGTCTGTTCTTATGGATCTATCTATATCTATCTATCTATCTATCTATCTATCCCACTCTGTTCATATGTATCTGTCTATCTATTTATCTATCTATCTCAATCTGTTCATATCTATCTATCTATCTATCTATCTAACTATCCCAGTCTGTTCATATCTATCTATCTATCTATCTATCTATCTATCCCAGTCTGTTTATATCTATCTATCTATCTATCTATCTATCTATCTGTCTATCTCATATAGAAAATGTATCATTTAAATGCATATACCTCATTTGCGCATATAAGAGGACATTAATGCACCTTGACAGATAAAATGTTTTCCTTAGAATCGCATGCATTGTTGGTAAACAAGGAAATTCCTATTCTCGATTGCCATTTTCCATACAAGAATGAATAGACACAAGCAGCGGCCTTTTTTTCTCATGTGACCTTGATATTTATCAAAAGACACACAATTCTTTTACCCAGAATTCAATTTCAGGAAATGACATCATTCTACCTTATCAAACATTATTTGTTAAAAACGAATATTCAAGGACATGTCAACAGTTGCCACATAATTCAAGTACCGTATTTGACGGCATATAGGACGCACTTTTTTCCCCAAAATTTTGGCTCAAAAAAATGGCCCTGCGTCTTATACATTGTATTGAAGTCTTATTATTATTAATTTTATTATTATTACTAGCAAATATATGCAGCCTCCGGGTGCAAGTATTTAAGTTTTAATGTAATAAAATATTGTATTAAATTAGAAAGGCTAATGAAACTACAATACAGATAAAAAGATTTGAAACAGAGGGAGTATAATAAAAGATTTGAAACAGAGGGAGTATAATAAAAAATGGAACAACTGAAACTTACTCTTCCATCACTCTCATCTTTCATTGTTATTTTTTCTAATTTAAGTATTTAGTTAAAAGAGGAAGTAAAGAATAAAATGACAGTTATTTTTTCTTGTTAATGGATTTCATTTAAGATTAATTGAAGAGATTTTTGCTTATATTCATTAACATAAAACCAAACTGTTAGAAATCAATAATACTAAGCACATATTTATTAAATTCGATTTTTTAATATTGATATGCAAATTAGCCTTCCCGTTCACACTGTAAACTGCTATTTTGTTGTATATATAAATATAATTGCATTTAGTCAGTATGCAGACATAGTTAACAGTATTAATAATGTAAGACAATTTTATTAATAATTGAGGTTTAGATAAAAATAAAATCATGGAGAATGTGATATCAATAACTAAGAGAATTGTGACTTGAGTAGGAATATAGTTTCGGTTACAGACAGAAAAACACACAATCTCCATTATAATAAGATTTCCTGCTATTGAGATGTCTTGTGTATGCTTATTATACAGCTATGTTTCTACTTGTGTAATTCACAGCTAGACTGGTTTCAACAATATATGCTTAAATACACTAAAAAATGTATCAGTCAAGAGTGGTTCCCCTTTGTTTATGTTGGACTTATAGGAAATAACTGAAAAGGGTATAGACTCTCTCGTGGTCAGCTGATATTGATAATATGGCCATTCCACTGACCTTACTTGACGAATATGGTTTCAAATAACTAATGATAATCCTTAGTAAACAATCATCATCCTTATCATCAACATCAAGTCATGTTAGGGAAAAGGGTATAGACTCCCTCACCGTCTGGCTGATATTGACTATAGGCCACTCCACCGACTTTACTTTAATTATATGTAAAGAAAATATTTTAAAAATATAACAAACACAGGATGTTACGATCAGGAAACAATTTTTAGTGTCAATACTTAAGTATTTCGGTATTTTATACCATCTTCAGGACACTGTTAGGTGAGGAACAAAATGAAAGTTGTTAAGTGTATAGTGGTTGTGTGAATATGATGCTGTTAACCATTAATTTTCATATGCGCGTTTGTTTATGAAAAGCAAATGACGTGATCAATGCATGTGCAAAAATGGAAGGCGAAGAACATATAATGACGCATGCTTTAACGTGAATAAGCTGAGAACGAAAAGTTAATAAAGATATGTCGTATATCATATGGAATATTAATGTTAGAAAAATAAGAACATTAAAACAATATATAAATACATATATTCCATATATACGCATATCCACATATAATCACACATAGACCTATATATATATATATATATATATATATATATATATATATATATATGCATATACACACATGTACACATACATACGCATACACATACATATATATACATACGCGCATACATATACATACATATACATAAGCACATACGTACACATACATAAATATGCAAAATGCATACATGTATGCACAGATGTGTCATGTTATACTGTTGTGACAGGGGTTTGCAATCTTATAACCACCAATTATTAATTTGCCTATGTGTTTGGATATGTTGAAGAAGCCAGGCCTATAGTTAACACTGTCAATGTTGCTTATAGCACTAGCTTCAAAAATTATATGTGTATTATATGTGTACCAGCATTTTTTAATTTCCCAGCATGTTTTAATTATATGTGTACCAGCATTAGGAATAACAAAGTAGTTTTTGATTTTCACAGGTATTTATTGGTATTCTGTACCCTTGAGTCTATGATACATTCGACGTGGTTTACCGTAAACTAAAAATATAACAAAACAAAGGATATAACAAATGCGTAAATAAAGCAGTTAACAAAAGAGAAAATTTCAATTTCAATTTCAATGCAGCTTACCAACTTTCACTTCCTATATGGCTTGTAGTGAAATGATATCAAAGTCTCATGTACTAGATGTAATAATATAGCACATCGCATGCAAATGACCCAGTATGCAAACATCGCATGCAAATGATCCAGTACACAAAAGACTGTGTTGTAATTCTGCTTTACTTGCAGAAGGCCGCAAGTTCAATCCTTGCTGAAACGCCAATATGCTGTAACAATATGGTTTCAAGTAACTAATCATAATCCTTACTAAACATACATCATTATCATCATCATCAAGTCATGTTAGGGAAAAGGGTATAGACTCCCTCACTGTCTGGCTGATATTGACTATAGGCCACTGTACCGACTTTACTTTAATCATATGGTTTCAAGTAGCTAATCATAATCCTTAGTAAACATACATCATCATTATCATCATCATCAAGTCATGTTAGGGAAAAGGGTATAGACTCCCTCACTGTCTGGCTGATATTGACAATATGGCCATTCTACTGACTTTACTTTAATTATATGGTTTCAAGTAACTAATCATAATCCTTAGTAAACATACATCATCATTATCATCATCATCAAGTCATGTTAGGGAAAAGGGTATAGACTCCCTCACTGTCTGGCTGATATTGACTATAGGCCACTCCCTGACTTTATTTTAATTATACGGTTTCAAGTAACTAATCATAATCCTTAGTAAACATACATCATCATATCATCATCATCATCAAGTCATCACTTATTGACCATCACCAACCACATCATTCGGGGCGGGGGTTCGATGTGCTTCGGCCATTGGACCAGTCTTTTAAATTAATAGCATCGATCCCAGGGGCTATCCCCAGGCAATACCTGCCCCCTCAATTTAAAGGGGCAGGGCTGGGATTATTGCCCAGCGCCTGATGCACCTCCCTTGAGGGGGAATGCCAACGGGATCATTTTTTATGCTTACCACCCATGAGCTTCGGCTTGTGGGTGGGCCCACATAAAAATGTCCCTGTGTCACGCCCTCATATGAGAGGCAAATACAACCACTTATTGACCATCACTCCTGGCTAGTCCTCTGCATGGCATTCAGACACCATGCAGAGATGATCAATGTAAGTTTTTGCCAGTCAGCCAACACTGGTGAGTCTTTATATATATAATTTATCAACCCTCCACATGAGAAGGATGCGACACATGGTCAATTTCTTAAGCGGAAATTAACAGGTTTGAATTCAGTTTTCCTTTTCCTAGACAGGTTGCCTTACCAAGGTTAAAGAGCCCACTCCACTCTACTATTTACCCATAGGTGGGGGACAATATATGGATTCATACCTTTCCCAAGGTATTAGCACTGAAGGAAATGCAAACAGCTTTGTCTAGGATTGAACTCGGGTCAATGAATCCATTTCCAATGACTCTAACCATTATGCCACCATATGTGTTAGTCTTTACATAGATGTCCATAGGAGAAAGTCACTTATGAGTTTATCCTTACTTCTCCAGCAGTGTCCGGCATGTGTCATTCATCATAATTGGATAGTGTGATAGGAGGTAAGTGGTTGTACAGATGATGAGTGCTAATCTCTCTTTCCTTCTTACTTCTTTTTTGGATTTTATGGCATGTCAACTCTTGTTGGGTTATTTTATGCCGAAGTCGTTTTGTTTTATTCATTCTTCATGGGTGTTCAAATTTTTTAAAACTCAATTTTTTTAAAACACTTTTTATAAAAATCATTTTTTTTTCCTATTTAACCCATAGATGGGATATACCTTTTTTTCTGGTGGGAGTTTTATGCCAACCGTGTAAGTGTAATAATTTCTTGGAGAGATCCATCTTCCTTTACTGCAAGAGAAAGGGAAGATTTGGTTGATTGAATTTTAAGGCATGTCAACATTTGTTGGGTTATTTTATGCAGAAGACGTTTTGTTTTATTCAGTCTGGATGAGTTAGAAATTTTTTTTTTTAACTCAATTTAAAAAAAAAAAAATTTTGTTAAATCATTCTCTTCTATTTAATCCGTAGATGGGACCCTAAAGATACTACCACTCCCGGTCAGGGTGGACCTGGGAGTAATGGGGATGAAGTGGTATTCCACATTCCTAAGAGCTCCTAGAATTGGAACTTCACTATCAGATAGAGTTGAACATCATACCCAGAAAAAATGAGCTTGAAAAAAAAACATTTTTTAATTGAATTTTTACTAAAAATATATTGTAAAAATTTGATTGAAAAAAAATTGCATTTTATAGAATTGAAGTGTATTTATATAAAAGATTGTCTCTAACCCGAGAGAATTAGAAACCCTGATATGACTTGATACGCAGAACAGAAGCCCGATAAAAGCAGACATTATGAGAGAATGGAGCAAGAAGATATCCGGCATGCAAGAAGATAACTACGCAATGATCGGAGTATATTTATTTATGGGCAGCAGTGTATGTACAATCATAAATATATATTTAAAGAAATTGTAATTAATATGAAAAAAAAATCTCATTAAGACGACTTGGAGGCAAATAGCTTAATTTCCTACCCAGACCCCACCCCAGCCCACCGGATATTGTTACGGTGCAGAAGAAGTTAAAGAGGTATTTGCAACGGTTATATTGTGCTGCGGTTATCAAAAAAAGAGTTAATTATAGATGGCTTGCTATGCATCGTAATTGACAAAATGCGTCAATAGGGCTTTTGAGATATGCACTAAAAGAGAAAGATGTCTATCTTTGTTGGGGTTTTATTCTTTAGATATTAATGGACTTGGTGCCAAAGAGATCTGCCAATTCTGGCAGACCAAAGGAAAATATTCTTTATGAAATTAATACGCATTTTCAGAATGATATAACTTATCCTATATATATTTATCAACTCCTGCATGAGCAGGATGCAACACAAGGTCAATTTCTTTAGTGGAGTTTAACAGGTTTGAATTTAGACTCTTCTTTCTCCTAGACTGGTTGCCTAACGAAGGTTGAAGAGTCCAGTCTGTCTTCCGCTCTGTCGGCTGGGACGTTAGAATACACCGACTGCACCTCTGCAGAGGGGTAAGACTCCCCCAATGGGGCCACCTGTTGGCTGTGGGTGGCAACCCGAGATTTCAGTTAAATTTGTGAAGATAATTAAATGATAAAATTTAAATGATAACAGCATGGATTTTTATTTTCATTTGATAATTTAGATAGTAGACATTAACATTTCTTTTCAGAGTAGCTGGATCAATGCAAGGTCTATCTTTTTTACATAGGGATTTAAATGGGGCATCCCACGAGGATTCAACTCATGATTCAGTAATAATGGATCTGCAGGTCTAACTTTAAAAAAAAAAACCCTCTACCTATGTGACACCGAGTAGCCGCTGCTAGTATTCAATAATTTCAATACTTAATCGATTACCCATTATTACCAGACACTTATAAACTGGCAAACTATAAAGTAGTGATTCTCAACCTTTTTATGCCTTGGCCCCCTTTTCATCTTAATTTTTTTAATGTGGATTCCATTGCCATCTCTTTCCTTTGTGCTCTGTCTCTTATGAAATATTTAGTATTTAATATCGAGTAGATATCGAGTATTACTGTAGAAATATATAGATATTACTTAGAGAATATAATATTTTATATGAGAGTATTACTGTAGAAATATATATTTTAATATCGAGTATTACTGTATAGTATACTGTAGAAATATATTTTGATATCGAGTATTACATATTTTAATATGAGTATTATGTAGAAATATAATATTATATTGAGTATTACTGTAGAAATATAATATTTTAATATCGAGTATTACTGTAGAAATATGATATTTTAATATCGAGTATTACTGTAGAAATATAATTTTCTAATATTGAGTATTACCGTAGAAATATAATATTTTAATATTGAGTATTACTGTAGAAATATAATATTTTGATATCGAGTATTACTGTAAATATGATATTTTATATCGAGTATTACTGTAGGATATAATAATATCGAGTATTACTGTAGAAATATAATATTTTTGATATCGAGTATTACTGTAGAAATATAATATTTTAATATCGAGTATTACTGTAGGAGTATTACTGTAGAATATAATATTTTGATATCGAGTATTACTGTAGAAATATAATATTTTGATATCGAGTATTACTGTAGAAATATGATATTTTGATATCGAGTATTACTGTAGGATAAATATTTTATATCGAGTATTACTGTAGAAATATAATATTTTGATATCGAGTATTACTGATATTACTGTAGGAATATAATATTTTAATATCGTATTACTGTAGAAATATAATATTTTGATATCGAGTATTACTGTAGAAATAAATAGATATCGAATATAAATATTTTAATATCAAGTATTACTGTAGAAATATAATTTTCTAATATTGAGTATTACCGTAGAAATATAATATTTTAATATCGAGTATTACTGTAGAAATATAATATTCTATTTCTCTGAATGTTTGAGATGAGGCTTGAAGATTAGTATTATCTGCGTTATTCGGACTATTGTCCCCATCTTCATTGTTATTTGTACAACATTTCGGCCGATATACCCTCCGGCCTTCTTCAGGTATTTCTTGTCGGACTCGGGAACCGTCTTTTCAAATTCGGGAACTTTCTTGTCGTAATCGGGAGCCATCACGGGACTTTGAACCTAACGCTTTATTTATTCCACGGGGGTATCCTGTTCTCATTCCGCTAACCATAGCTGGGGTAGGAGTTGTGTTAATTAATCATTTTTCTAACTGCTTTCACTCAGGATTGAACTCAGGTTCCAGAGATAACTATCACTTAGAACTGTCTTAATCTAACTGCCTAATCCACTCGGCCATGTGTCCAATTGGTTCAAAGTTCCGTGATGGCTCCCGATTACGAAAAGAAAGTTCCTGAGTTCGAAAAGAAGGTTCCCGAGTCCGAGAAGGTTCCTGAGTCCAACAAGAAATACCTGAAGAAGGCCGGAGGGTATATCGGCCGAAACATTGTACAAATAACAATGAAGATGGGGACAATAGTCTGAATAATGCAGAAATACTTATAATATGTTAATATCGAGTATTACTGTAGAAATATAATATTTTATATCGAGTATTACTGTAGAAATATAATATTTTGATATCGAGTATTACTGTAGAAATATAATATTTTGATATCGAGTATTACTGTAGAAATATAATATTTTAATATTGAGTATTACTGTAGAAATATAATTCTCAGTAATAACAATTATTCTGAAGTAGAATTGCTCTATGGACCATTAAAATATCACAATTTGACCCCTAGTCGAGAATCATTGGCTTAAAATATAGGAAAGTTGCTGTTTTTGGATTGCTTTTTTGAGAATTCTTTTGAAGCTAAATGATGCCAAGAACTATATATATGCTTATATATATATATATATATATATATATATATATATATATATAATGAACAAGGAGTGATAAAACAAACAAGAATATTTCCTTTATGTTATTTACTTTTTGATTATTCTCAATTAGTTTCACCTTAGGTTATCGTCAGGAGGAAATTTCTTGTGAAAGAAATTATTTTTAGAAAGTTTTAAAAAGTCTTCTAAGTGTTTGACAAGCCACAAGAATTCTTGAATAGAAATTTATTAGATATTGCGAGTCGTTGAACCTAATGAGTCAGTTATACCTACTAACAGTTTTGCTTAGTAGTTCATCAGGGAAAAACTGTTAGTAGGTATATCTGACTCATTAGGTTTAACTTTATCATTTTCTCTACTTAGGTTTTGAGCACTCTTTACTTTTTAGCTTTAGATAATCCTATCGGTTTATATATATATATTTTTTAGAAAAAAATTTTTATTTTTAAAGAAAGAAAGAAAGATGTTGCGAGTCGGTCTATTCAGTGAAACCATCTGTTACATGATTTTTTTGATAAATTCATATATATATATATATATATATATATATATATATATATATATATGTAGTATATTAGGAAAAATGAAAAAAACACAGGTTTCAATCGGTTAAGTGGTGAGTTTATTGGCCGACGCTGCAGTGTTTCGATCTATTAATTAGATCATATACCAACAAATGCCCTGAAGATGATCTAATAATAGATCGAAACACTGCAGCGTCGGCCAATAAACTCACCACTTAATCCATTTAAACCTGTGTTTTTTCATTTTTCCTAATATACTACATAACTTCAGATTCACTTCCTTTCTTCACACACACACATATATATATATATATATATATATTATATATATATATATATATATAAGTTAAACCTAATGAGTCAGATATACCTACTAACAGTTTCGCTTAGTAGCTCATCAGAGAAATTACATATATATTTTAAATCTAAAAGGGTGGATGCAGGTTTTTACTTGATCTTTTGAAAAGTCCATGGAAGGATGCATACCTTTCCTAAGAGTATTCGCTCTATGAGAAAAACAAACAGACTTTTCCAGGATTTGAACTCCGGTCGCCAAGTCCCTTTCCTATGATAATAACCATTACACCATACACCCTCAAAAGAAATTATGTATATGTTTTAAATCTAAAGGGGGGATGTAGGTTTTTATTTGATACTTTTAAAAGTCTATGGGAGGATGCATACCTTTCCTAACTCAGCCTTTTCCAGGATTTGAACTCAAGTCATCAAAACCATTTCCGATGATGATAACCATTACAACATGCACTTCCAATGTAGGTGTTGTGCTCCACCTCAGATGCAAAAAGAATCTTCCTGGTCTAGTGCTAGGGAAAAGGGGATAGACTCCTTTACTATATGGCTGATACCGACACTAGGCCACTCTACCAACTTTACTTTACTTTACTTATGGAATTATAGAGTTTTGCTTTAATCATGTTACTTTGATTTCGATTTCAAGAGTGAAAAGTAAGAAAATAGTTTTGTTGTTATTAATAACACAATATTTGCTATCAGTATAAAATCAGGTATTAAGAATTGTAATAAAAATGCCACTTAGCAGTTATATAATTCTATATGTGAAACTTGCATACAAAGCAAAACAAATTTGCATGATCAAAGTTTATTATGAAAATTAGAATTTAGTAAAATTTTAAAAAAATGTCATGATATTCATTGATTGATTTAAAAAAAAAAAAAAAAACAACAAAAAACAAGTAAACTGTACATAATATCAAATGGTCTAAATTAAAGCAAAAATTGTACCCTAAGTAAGTAAAATCATCAAATTCATTAAAGGATTAAAAAATAAAACAATTTGAAATGTAAACTTTAAATATGTATTAAAATAAAACAAACTATATATAGATATATAATACCAGTTATGTATTTATTAAAACTTGTTTTTAAAAAACAATGAGGACTGTCTACTGCTGCATGTTCAAATTTTGAGTGTATTTATTCTATGTTATGACAATTTTGGGTAATGTGACGTAAGCAGTGACGTAATTTTTGTTACAGATAAAGACCAGAAGCGAATCTACATTATTAATAGAATATTTTAAATCCAAAGTGTGGCTGCAGGTTTTTATGTGATCCTTTGAAAAGTCGATGGAGGGCCGTACTTGATGGTTTAGAAGTTTACAATCAGCCTTAAGGCTGTATATTCCCAACTCTTGACTGAGTGTGTTTTTACTAAAAAGCATATTCTTTCTCTCATTCTTTCTTCTTTCTTTCTTTCTTTCTTTCTTCATTCCATGTTTTTCCCTCTTCTTCCTCACAATTATGTTTCTCTTTCTTTCTTTCAACTCATTCTCTTTCAGCCGAGGTCAGTCAAGTCGTTGACAGCTATG
>CM042168.1:9688231-9698874 GCA_023376005.1 Doryteuthis pealeii | reverse complement strand
CTCGCCTTTGAATTCAGAGTTTTCCCGTCTCCTAGACCGGTTGGCCTACTACTAAGGTTTAAAAGAGCCCAGTCTATCTTGCCCACATTACCCATAGCTGGAGGGGGAGAGAGTAGGAAATTCATACTTTCCAAGGATATTAGCCCGCTAAAATGAAATGAAACATTACCACCACGTCCAGGCATTTGAAACTCGGAGGGCTCAACGAGTCCACTTTTCCCATGACTTTATCCACTTACACCACACGCTTGATCTATATATATATACGTGCGATGTGTGTGGTGTGGTGTGTTGAGTGTGAATAAATACCAGCTGTCCGTTTAATAGGGATATAACTGTTATTATGAGAATGCAAGCTACATCTACAGCATACATATATAAATATCAGTCACATGTGCACTATCCTACTATAATATGCTACCGCACAATAACTATCTCATGGAATAGTTATATTGAAAAACCTTTAATTTAACTGAAATAAATTATATCTTTTTCGTTACCTATTGCCCCTTGAAGTTCACTTATCATGAAAGCATACATGAAGAAACAACAGGATAGTCAAAATTGAGTTTTTTTTTTTTCAAAAAAATAAGCATTAAACTTTCAATACAATACACACAAATAATATGTGGTTTCGTTATATACTATTATATATATAGTAAGTAATATATATATATAAATGAGTCATACACTACCTAGGTTTCACCTGAATGGTTCCTCGTTATATATAAATATATATTATATTATTATATATATATATATAAAGGAACATTCAGGTGAGAACTAGGTAGATAGTGTCTGACTCATTTATATATTATATATAATATATATATATTATATATATATATATATATATAATATATATATTACGTTACTGGTGGCCTCACACGCGGGGAATTGCTTAAACCCTATAGTGTTAATTTAAAAAAAAACAAAAGTCATGTGACTTGAGATAGAGGAAGAATGTAAACAAAATTCACTAATAGCAAAAGAAGAAAGAAAGAAAGATACAGGAAGAGAGAGAGAGAGAGAGAGAAGAGAGAGAAGAGAGAGAGAGAGAGAAACAATGGAAAAAAAAAAAGAAGAGATGTACAGTGATAGAATAAAAGAATTGCTAGGAAACAGAACTAACCTAGTAGAGAAGCAAGAAAGCAAAAAATGAAATAGAATAAATAAAAGTCGAAAGAAAGAAAGAAAAGAATCGAGAGAAAGAAAAGAAAGAAACAGAATTGAGGAGAGAAAGGAAGAACAAAAAACATGAATGAAGAAAGAAAGAAAGAAGAAAGAAAGAAGACAGAAAGAGGATGAAAGAAAGAAAGAAAGGAAAAAAAAGAAAGAAGAGGTAAATCAGCATGAAGAAATGAAAAGACCAGAGAAAAAAAGCATGAAGAATGAAAGAAAGAAAACAGAAAGAAAGAAAAAAAAGAATGAGAGAAAGAAAGAATGAGAGAAAGAAAGAAAGAAAGAAAAAAGTAATTCTGATGACGTTTCTTTTTCGTGTGCAAAATTGGCCATTTTTTCTTTTCTTTTTTTTTTCTCCCCTCCACCCCCTTTTTTTTCTTTCTATTTTAAAAGCACCCGTTTCTTAGGCGGACGATAAATAAGACGCGTAATGACTTGCTCAAGGTCTTCAAATGGTTTTAAGCATTTTTCCTTTTATGGAAAAGTCGTCTAAATCAGGTTCGCCCAATACACAATGCTGAATGTTCATTCGTCGAAATCGATATTCTACTTTGTACAAATAGATCATCAGTAGACTTCGCAGGTATCTTCGATTCCATCCCCCAAGCCCCCAAGCCCCCAAACTCAACCCCCCCAATTCAACCCCCCCCCCTGCCCAAAAAAATTCAACTCCCCCAAACCCAACCCTCGTCTCAGCCGAAGGCATCAAACGTTATGAAAATAACCGCTCTGATCAGTACTAATTAACTCTCTTGTCTACTTTAAACTACTCACAGGAAGGATGCCCAGTGTGCCCCAACATGCAAAGTACAACTTACAACCAAGCATATTCTTCTAAATTGTAACAGACTTAAACATATCCGCGCAAATTATTATCAAGGAAAAAACCTGAAAGACATCTTTAAGAATACAAACCCTGAAAACATTTTAAATTTTATTTTAAAAAAAGCAACCTTTTCAACAAGATATAACAGAACATAACCAATTATCTCCATAGAACCAATACTTTAAAGACTGAAATCCAAAATAACCTTTTTGCATTAAATGACCCACAGAGGTTGATATGCGTTAAACAAAACTCAAACCCATAGAACCACTACTTTAAAGACTGAAATCCAAAATAACCTTTGGCATTAAATGACCCACAGAGGTTGATATGCCGTTTAAACAAAACTCAAACTCAAACTCAAACTACTCACAGCGGCGCTCCTCTCACTGCGATCCTACCGGAACCCGCTGGCAGCGGTTCCCGTACGTGAGACTTGTTTGAGCAAAAAAAAAAAATCACAATTAAGAGAACACCCCTGCCATCTTTTGTTTTGTCTGTGTACCGATTCTGAGACTTGTACTTCATCCTTTTACAATAGGGAACGATTTGGCACAGCAGCCGAGGGGGGAAATCCGGTAGGCAAAGAGTCAAACAATGTTGATGTTTCAGTGAATATCAGTTGAGCAGAAGAAAAGGAAACGAAAGGGGGGCGACAGTGATATAGATAGATAAATGAACAGACCGAGATAGATAGGTAAGTAAATAGACAAATGTGATTTTACTAAGCACAGATAGATAGATAGATAGTCTCATACTCAAAGGTAAATCAGTGAGCGTTCTGAAGGTCGTGAGTTCGATCCTCACCCGAGGCATTTGTTTTTTTGTTTTTCTTTCGACCAAAAGCCTGACTCTCAACCGTTTATTTTAGCTGTTTAATGAGAGAAAGTAAAGTTTTTGAAGAGGTATTTGAAATTGGTTGTTGTCTCGTCTCGGTAGCGCAGTAGGCAGCGCGTCAGTCTCATAATCAAAGTTAAATCTGTGAGTGATCTGAAGGTCGTGAGTTCGATCCTCACCCGAGGCATTTGTTGTTTTTTATATGTATATATATTTGTCGACAAAAATGTGTGGAAGATCTTTATCTCGTCGTTAAAAATGTATTGAAGACCTCTCTGTGTGTCTAAAAAATGTCATGAAGAATTCTCTCTTGTCGACTAAAATGTGTTGAACATCTCTCTCTTGTCGACAAAAATGTGTGGAAGATCTTTATCTTGTCGACAAAAATGTCTCGAAGACCTCTCTCTTGTCGACAAAAATGTGTGAAAGATCTTTATCTCGTCGACAAAAATGTGTCGAAGACCTCTCTGTGTGTCTAAAAAATGTCATGAAGAATTCTCTCTTGTCGACTAAAATGTGTTGAACATCTCTCTATCCTCGACAAAAATATGTTGAAGACTTCACTCTCGTTGAGAGAAATATGTTGAAGACCTCTTTCTCATAGTCAACAGCGAATTTTTCTCTCTTGACGTCCAAGAACTGTACTTGGTAAATAATCTGTAAATTTGTGTGCAGGAATTTGATGAATTTCTGATCCAATGGTGGCCAGAAATAGATCTGCAGATTGCAATTTATGTATTAAGTGACACTCGATTAACAGAACCCAGCCCATTTTACGATGTACGCGGCTCAATTTTTAAAACTGGCTTTTGATATATGATGCTGTGAATAAATACTGCGTCCATTCAAACGTCGTTATTAATGTCGAGGCCAAAAAAAAAAAAAAAAAAAAAAAAAAGACGAAGGGGATGAGAATAAGAAATGGCCAGTGCCCCTTTTTAATTCTAATCCAATTAGTGAACTCAATTAGGCGTATTTAATAGGAATAATTAGTTTGATTAGAAATTAATGCCACTGCGAATTGAAGTTGAGTAAAGCTGTCACTACGGACGGCTGTCAAAAGTGCAATTGCACATACTGGAATGTAATTCCTGGCCGAGGCGCCGCCGGCGTTGTTAAGGTTAGAGAGAAAAGGACACACATGCGCACGCACGCTGGCACGCATTTACAACTTCAAAACATCTACATACATATACACGCAGACATTTGGGCACCTTATGTGGTGTAATGGTTAGCAAGCCAGCTTAGCAGTCCATTGTTATTGAGTTCGATTCTCACTGGGTGCCCCATGCTTCTGGTCTTGTGCCACATCTAAGCTACGTTAAGTAAATAACTATATACCAAAATGGGCACCTCATGTGGTGTAATGGTTAGCAAGCCAGCTTAGCAGTCCATTGTTATTGAGTTCGATACTCACTGGGTGCACCATACTTTTGGCCTTGTGCCACATCTAAGATACGTTGAGTAAATAACTATATACCAAAATGGGCACCTCAGGTGGTTTAATGGTTAACAAGCTAGATTAGCTGACAATTGTTATTGAGTTCGATTCTCACTGGGTGCCCCATGCTTCTGGTCTTGTGCCACATCTAAGCTACGTTGAGTAAATAACTATATACCAAAATGGGCACCTCATGTGATGTAATAGTTAGCAAGCCAGCTGAGCAGTCCATTGTTATTGAGTTCGATACTCACTGGGTGCACCATACTTTTGGCCTTGTGCCACATCTAAGATACGTTGAGTAAATAACTATATACCAAAATGGGCACCTCAGGTGGTGTAATGGTTAGCAAGCTAGATTAGAAGACCGTTGTTATTGAGTTCGATTCTCACTGGGTGCACTAAACGTTTGTCCTTGTGCCACATCTAAGCTACGTTAAGTAAATAACTATATACCAAAATGGGCACCTCAGGTGGTGTAATGGTTAGCAAGCTAGATTAGCAGACCGTTGTTATTGAGTTCGATTCTCACTGGGTGCACCATGCTTCTGGTCTTGTGCCACATCTAAGCTACGTTGAGTAAATAACTATATACCAAAATGGGCACCTCATGTGATGTAATAGTTAGCAAGCCAGCTGAGCAGTCCATTGTTATTGAGTTCGATACTCACTGGGTGCCCCATGCTTCTGGTCTTGTGCCACATCTAAGCTACGTTAAGTAAATAACCATATACCAAAATGTGCACCTCATGGGGTGTAATGGTTAGCAAGCTAGATTAGAAGACCATTGTTATTGAGTTCGATTCTCACTGGGTGCACTAAACGTTTGTCCTTGTGCCCCATCTAAGCTACGTTAAGTAAATAACTATATACCAAAATGGGCACCTCATGTGGTGTAATGGTTAGCAAGCTAGATTAGCAGACCGTTGTTATTGAGTTCGATTCTCACTGGGTGCACCATGCTTCTTGCTTTGGGCCACATCTAAGCTACACTTAGTAAATAATTATATACGCACACATGCCGAGCTTTAGGGTAAAAGAGCAGTGTAACCCACACAGGGCTGTTGCTTCAAATTTGTTATTCAAAGCCGACATTTCAAACGCTGATTTTCTAGGCATGTATAACTTGTTGTCACAATACATACTTTTTTACGCATTTTACATTGTGCCCGATCGAACGATCTTTTTAAATCAATGTATACAATGTATATACATATATATATATATATATATATATGAGTGGGTGTGAGGGTGCGGGTGTGCGTGCGTGTGTATTTGTCTATGTAAGACTAGTTTTTTGCAAACAACTTTATTTTTACATATGTGACTATATATATATATATATATATATATATATATATATATATATATATATATATATATATAATTCCACAGGGTGTTTAAATTTACAGACAAAATTGATCATTCACGCGTAAATATGCAGATGATATCATTTTACGCATGCACACACACACACACACACACACACACACACATATATATATATATATATATATATATATATATAAGCGCCCCTTCCCCACGCACACGCATATATGTATATATATATATATATATATATATTGATATTTCAGTGGGCAATTAAAAAATAGTACTAAATATCACTGTTAGACCATATATGTATAATTTAAGATAGTTTAATAAGATATGCACATGTCAATACACTTCGGCATGCGACTTGATATATATATATATATATATATATATATATATATATATATATATATATATATAATATTAACCCTAATGAGTCTGATGTACCAACTAATAGTTTCGCTTACTAGCTCATCAGGGCAGAAATCTAACTCAGATTTAACTTTAGCTTAATTATTCAACCTAGATAGATAGATAGATAGATAGATTTTATTAAGTTAGGAAAAAATCTATCAAAGGTAATCAATTATTAAATAAGGAATATTTAAACATTGTAATATTTTCAAAATGAACGAACGTGTAGATATTTAGGGGCTTTTGGGAGTGGGGGTAATTTGTTTTTTAGTCTATTTGGGGAGAGAGTTTCCATCTATCTACATGAGTTTCTTAAACTGATGTACTGTCTAGTTGTAATGCCTTCATAGACATCTCCACTCTTCTTTATATTTTCACATAAAACGTTCTTCCTAATTTTTATAATCTCTCCCAGTAATCTTTTACTCTTTTTATTAGTTTTGTCACTCTTCTTTGTATGCCCTCTAATATCCAATTCAAAGAGAATATTAAAAAAAGATGTCTACCAAAATTAGAATTTCCAATAATTTTTTTGAAAGTTTCAATTAGATCACCTCTCATTTTTCTTCCTAGTAAAGTATTTAATCCTAATTTCTCTAATCTTCTCCCTGTAACTGAAATCTTTTACTCTTTTTATTAGTTTTGTCACTCTTCTTTGTATGCCCTCCAATTTTAATCTGCCTTGACAGTATTTTTTGTTCTTTCTTTCCCTTTCTCTTTCATTCCAACTTATTCTCTCTTCACTTTCTCATTCCTATTCTTTCTATCCTTTTCTTCTTCTCCTTTGTCTTGACTTTAAATAAGTTTAGTGGGCTGATTTTCCTGTATTTCCAACTCACCAGTAAGTTTCCAGTTCAAGGAGAAATATCAAAAAAGTGTCTGACCATAATTAAAGATTCCGTTAATCATTTTGAAAGTTTCAATTAGATCACCTCTCATTTTTCTATCTAGCAAAGTAAAAAAAGCGCCACACCTACCATCAGCTCCTTACTTTACTGCACAGATCACTGTGCTACTCATACGCTGAGTTGGCGAGGACCGGTATCGAACTAGGATCCTCGTGATTTCTAGCCGAACGCTCTACTGACTGAGCTATCCCGGCCCCTAAGTAAATAACTAATATATATTATGTCATTTGCCACCTGACCCTAATTAATCTCATATTTTTCACCCTTTATTAATATTTTTTTTTCTTTTTCTGGACACCACATTCATGTTCATATTTTTAAATGTAAGGATATTTACCGCATGACCAACTTATAGGTTGGACACAAGGTCTCGTTTTAACGTGGGCGCACAAAAATTGTGTCGATCCCGTTGTCATTTCCCCTCAGGGGGGCGCCTCAAGCGCTGGGCAATAAACCAAGCCCTGCCCCTTTAAATCAAGGGGGCAGGTATTTTCTGGGGGGATAGCCCCCTGGGATCGATGCTATTAATTAATATTACCGGTCCAGTGGCCCCCCGGATGGGCCGAGTAATCTAGGTAAGGTTATTTGCCGCTCATCCCACTTATGAGGGCTTGACACAAGGACATTTTAATGTGGGCCCACCCACAAGCCGAAGCTCATGGGTGGTAGGTGGAAACAATTGCGTCGATCCCGTCGGCATTCCCCCTCAAGAGGGGGCGCCTCAGGCGCTGGGCAATCAACCCAGCCCTGCCCCTTTGATTTAAAGGGGCAGTTATTGGCTGGGGGATAGCCCCCTGTGATCGACACTATTAATTAACATTACCCGTCCAGTGGACCCCCGGCTGGGACGAGTAATCTAGGTAAGTGTTTTTAAATTTAAGTCTCACGTTATAACATTCCCTTATGTGAGCACGCTTATCGTTATAGAAATGCATTATTAGAAACGGGTGTAAGCTACAAGTTAACACCTCGCAAATTCCTATAAATGCAAATCAATGCATAAAACAACCAACAAAAACAACAAGAGGACGGTGAGCAATAATTGGCTGAATGTTTATTCAGGCTCTAATTTTAGAAGTAAAAATTTGGGCTTATGACAACATTTGCATAGTAATGTTTGTTTAACAGTAAATCTTTATTATGGAAAAGCAGTATCTGAAGTGTTTCCTCTAAGAATAAAAACGGGGCCCACTGCCAGAATATGTCTTGGCATGCCCGACAATTGACCATGTAATCTTAGAGGAAATACCTACCTTGTCTTTAATATACCAATAAAATCTATTAATAATGGAGATTGTCTGTATTTCTGTCTGTAACAAAAACTACGTCATAGCTCTACGTTACAACTTACGTCACAATATTCTTATGTTATATACACCCAAAATTTGAGAAAGCAATTTTAAAAATTGTTTTTTTTACCCTCGTCCCTTTTTTTTTTACAGTAACAAGAAGTTAACTAAAAAGTTTACAAATAAATAAATACCTACGATTTTGTGGAAAATTGATGTGGGAAATATTCAAAATAATTGTTTGATTATTACATGCACTAAAAAACATTTTATTTGAGAGGGACGGGGCTCAGTTTTCATTTCAAATTGTTTTATTTTTTTATTCCTTTAATAAATTTGATGATTTTACTTACTTATGATACCCTCTGACATTGAATTTTTAACTCTCACCCTTTCAGGCAATGTCTCTCAAAAATTAATTTTTACGACGCCCGGATGGTGTTTTCTGTTGCTAGTAATCTTATAGGAAATAACTACCTTGTCTTTAATATACCAATAAAATCTAGATAATGGAGGCGCTGTTTTCATATCGTCTATTGGAGAGACATGGTTTGGTTCAGTCGGTAGAGCATCCGCTTCGGAACAACAATATCCTGGTTCGATACCGGCCCTGGTTAGGAGTAGCACAGCTTGGATCTGTGCGGTAAAGAGGGGAACCAAAGGTAGGTGTATCCTTTTTACTCAGACGCAAAAACAATCTCCATGTGCTAGTGAAAAGGGGATAGACTCACTCGCTTTCCGGTTGATACCGACAATAGGCCACTCCCGCCACGTGTACTTTTGTACATGTATATAAGAGCAATTGTTTTGCTCTTTGTCTGAAGATGCAGTGAATTGCAGTTGAAATAAATTATTACATGAAACAAAATTAAAGTTATTTCCTTCATTTATTCACTAACTATCTATCTATCTATCTATCTATATATATATATATATATATATATATATATGATGGTTACCGTCGTAGAAGAAGGAGTTGGCGACCAGAGTTCAAATCCTGGACGAGGCTGTTTGCATTTCACATAGCGCTTTAGGAGATGAAAACGTGCTACTATTCACTTAGGTATAGGTAAATAGTAGGAGAGACTGGCCGCTTTAACATTGGTATGAAACCGATATAGGAGAAGGAAAACTCTGATTTCAAAACCGTTAAGTAATTAAGAAAAGTCAGTGGTGTGACCTATTGTCAGTATCAGCCGGACAGTGAGGAAGTATATCCTCTTTGCACTAGCGTTAAACTAGGAAGATTGTTTTTTGCGTCTGATGTGGAGCGCCTCACCAACAATCAGCTCCCCACTTTGCCGCACAGATCCAAGCTGCGCTAGTCATGCACTGAGTCGGCGTGTACAGGTATCGAACCAGGAACCTTGTAGCTCCAAGATGGATGCTCTACCGACTGAGCTAAACTGGCATATTTCTTTTTAAAAAAAATGACCTTGTGTCGCTTCCTGCTCGTGCCGGGTTGGAGTTCCGTAAATATTTATAATATTAGAATAAACAGACAAAATATTTACAGACATAATATATTCTTTGAGTAACACGGAGTTGTGTTATGAGAAGCGATTGTTTGTTTTTAGAGCTGATTTTCAAATAACTAGGTAAAGGAAGTACAGTCGTCCAGGTGGCCTAAAGTCGGTATCAGCCAATCAACGAGGGAGTCTATCCCCTTTTCACTAGTGCTAGACCAAGGAGATTGTTTTTTCGTCTGAGATAGAGCGCCACACCTACCACCAGCTCCTTACTTTACCGCGCAGATCCTTGTGCTACTCATACGCTGAGTTGGCGAGGGCCGGTATCGAACTAGAAGCTTTGTGGTTTCTAGCCGAAGGCTCTACCGACGAAAATAAGACATATCAATATATATATCTATTTCCGGGGATACACGGTATATATATATATATATATATATATATATATATATATATATATATATAAGTAAAGTCGCCGAGGTAGCCTAATGTCGGTATCAGCCAGATAGCAAGGGAGTATATTCCCTTTTCACTTGCACTCGAGATTGTTTTTCAGTGTCTGAGATGGAGCGCCACACCTACCAGCTCCTTACTTTACCGCATATATCCCAGTGTTACTCAAACGCTGAGTTGGCAAGGCCCGGTATCGAACCAGGAACCTTGCGATTCCTATATATATATATATATATATATATATATATATTATAATATATATGTGTGTGGTGTGGTGTGTGTGTGTGTGTGTGGAGAAAAGTAGACAAAGACAGGATGATATGGAAACTGGATGTTTATTGTCGACGATGCAACGTTTCGGTCATTTAGACCTTCTTCAGGACTTGAAACGTTGCATCGTCGACAATAAACATCCAGTTTCCATAACATCCCGTGTTTGTCTACTTTTCTACACGTATTGTCGGATTGACCTCCTCATTTCTCCCATAT
>CM042168.1:9653231-9660731 GCA_023376005.1 Doryteuthis pealeii | reverse complement strand
ATTTGCTTTACAAGAGGACCTCCGTTGCTCAAGAGGTTAAAGCATCACGCATGTAAGACGAGAATCTGAAATTTAGATGTGTATTCATATCTTATCGGATCTCTCTGTCGGCTGGGGCTGTAGAATACACCGACTGCACCTCTGTAGATGAGTAAGAACCTCCCCACCCCCAAGTGAGGCCACCTGTTGGCCGTGGGTGGCGATCCGTGATGCTTAAGGACGGAATCGTGGAGGATGAGCAGTCCATGACAGGCAACACTCCATTTAGGTCCTTACTTAGGCTAGACGATAGCGGCGGGGTACCTATTTGTAATTGGGGATACTAGTGTAATTTGGGAACTAAAGTAGTAAGATTCAAATTTACTTTTTTTAAATATATATAAAATAAAATAAAAAAAAAATAAAATAAAATATGATAAAATAATAGATTTCAATGGTGTTCTGTCTTTGTTTTTTATTGGTTGGTTTAGTTTATGTTAATTCATTTGAATCACGGTGGAAGGTATTGTATAATAATGCGTTTGCTCCAAGTCTCTTTAGTCAGATCTTAGCCCTGAAGAGCACCAAGCGAAACGACTAGTAGGTATATCTGACTCATTAGGTTTTTCAAGATAGATAGATAGATAGATATGTATTTACCAAAACCCTCCGTACGAGCAATACGCGAGACAAGGTCACTTTCTTATGCAGAGTAACAGGTCTAAATTCAGAGTTTTCCTTCTTCTAAGTTGGTTGCCTAACTAAGAATAATGACCCCAGTCTGTTCAACTATTTACCCATAGCTGGAGGGAGAATAGTTGAATCTGTACCTTTCTCAATGATCTTTCTGCTCTCTTGATCTCTGTTTATCCTGTTTTGAAGGCAATCTTTTCTGTATTCTTCTCTTATCCGACTATGATCCAGGTACTCACCATTTCCACCAAAATTCTACAAAGTTTAATCGAGAAGAAAACCCATCATATATTTTGGGACCTTTATTCTTATAAATCTAGCCACGACCAATCATGATTGGGAAATGTAAGGAATATGACTTTTTGTTTTTCTTCCCATTTTTGTTTTTTTAGTCTTTGTTGTTTTTCTGTTTAAATCATGTACTCTGCGAATGTAGCAAACTAGCTCAATGGGAGTACAAAACTAGACATGACTGGGTTGAGAAGGTGATCCACTGGGAATTATGCAAGAGATTTAATTTTGACCACACAACAAAATGGTATATGCATAAACCAGAATCTGTTCTTGAGAACGAAACGCATAAAATTCTCTGGGACTTTGAAATAAAAACGGATCACCTTATCCCAGCAAGAAGACCAGACCTAGTGTTGATAAACAAAAAAGAAAGATTTTGTCAACTGGTGGGTTTTGCAGTTCCAGCAGATCACAGGGTGAAGCTAAAGGAAAATGAAATAATGGACAAATATCTGCACCTTGCCAGAGAACTGAAAAAGCTATGGAATATGAAAGTGAAAGTGATACCAATTGTAGTTGGTGCACTTGGAACAGTCCCAAAAGGATTGGAAAAGGGTCTGGAATGTTTGGAAATTAGGAGGAAGGGTTAAAACCATTCAGAACACTGCACTGCTGCAATCTGCCAGAATACTCAGAAGAGTCCTGGAGACCTGAGGAGACTTACTGTCACTCAGATTCCAGTGACAGACCATCAGCTAATGCTTATGTGAAAACTCAAAAGGAGTAACTAATAATAATAATAAAAAGACTCTAATTGCCACAAATAAATAGAGTTCTAATACTGTTCTCTACATTTCAAGTAAGAGTTTCTATCTTAAAAATTTGACCTGACTAAAATAAAATAAGAATGATTTTTGGATTCAGCGTAGAAAAACAGCCAAAAATCACTATTACCATATTTGACGGCATATAAGACATACGGGCATATAGAACGCACAGCAGGTCAGATTCAGGAAAAAAAAAGTTTTAGTATATTTAAGCGTACTAGCAAATATATGCACCCTCCAGGTGCAAGTATTTATGTTTCAATGTAATAAAATATATTAAATTAGGCTAATGAAACTAAATAAGAATGTAGATAAAATGATTTGAAAGGGGGGGGGGGTAAAATCGTAAAATAGAACAACTGAAACTTACTCTTCCATCACTCCCATCTTTCATTGCTAACTTTTCCTAATTTAACTATTTAGTCAATAATAAAATTACAGTTATTTCTTCTTGTTAATGAATTTAAGATTTATCCCACAGATTTTTGCTCATATTCATTAAGATAAAACCAAACAATTAGAAATCAATAATACTAAGCACATATTTATTAAAATCAAATTTTTAATATCAATATGCAAATTAGCCTTCCCATTCACACTGTAAACCGCTATTTTGTTGTATATATAAATACAATTGCATGTTATTAGTATATATATATATGGTTAACAGTATTAATAATGTAAAACAATTTTATTAATAATTGAGGTTTAGATAAAAATAAAATAATGAAAAATGTGATGTAAATAAATAAGGGAATTGGGACTTGAGTAGTAATATAGTTTTGGTTACAGACAGAATAACACACAATCTCGATTATAATAAGATATTGTTGAAAACAGTCTACCATACACTCCTGTTAACCTTGATTATAACAATACCAGCAATAAAATAATATGTAGTAAAAAAAATCTAAAGAAGATTTCCTAATGTAGGAAAGATATTTTGTTATAAATTGCTAACACACCACATCCAATAAAGATTTTTAAATGTAGCGAACATAGTTTTGTCTTTCAATTTAAATTAGTGAATTTTTGAAAAATACGAATTTCTTTAATTGTTTGTAATAACACATCTAATGAAGATTTTGAAATGCACGGTAATTATTTTTTTTAAAAATAAATTGCAAAAATCCCACATCTAATAAAGATAGAAATATAGTAAAAAATATGTATACCGTTAAATTTCAATCATACAACATCCAATGAAAACACAGAAATATTGTAAAAATTAAATTTCAATCCTGCAACACCCAGAGAAAAAAACACGGCGTTTGGAACGATTCATTTTAAAATAAGTGAAATAAGTGAAATAAGAATTCGGCGGATGAGCGACACCAGATAATCATGAGTTAAACTTTGATATTTCATCTTGGACGATTTGGAAGGCAAGATGATAACGGTCGTATTTTTAGGAATACCGAGGGTGAGTCAAAAAGTAATGGCATTTTCTTTCATTCATGTGAAGTTTTTTTTATAAAACTAAGGCCTACATTGAGACCCTAATGAGGCTCAGAGCAAGAATCCGATGATTTGAAACAGTGGGGGGGGGGTAAAATCAACTTGCCAATCAACAATGCCCTCCTTCGGCATTACAATGCTCGACCACACACAAGCTTCAGGACAAGGGAGAAAATCGCCTCATTCGGTTGCATAACTTTACAACATCCTCCATACTCATCAGGTTTAGCGCCTTTAGACTATCATCTCTTCAATCCCATGAAAGAATGTTTGAGGGACAAAAATTATTCCAGTGACGAGGAAGTGAAATCTGTAGTGAAGAAGTGGCTCAAAGAACAGTCAACAGAACTTTACGGGACAGGGATACATGGTCTCCTTCGAAGATGGAACATTGTGATCCACAGAAGACCAGCTTCATTTTGATGTATGATACATATTCCTGTGTTGATAATTATACCTGTCCTAAACAAAATGACATTACTTTTTGACTCACACTCGTATATGATGGAAACATAAAATTTAGATCAATGTATTGAGCTATCAAGTTGTACAAATTGTAACGATTCGGGCGGACAACTTTACCGCGTCCTCCATACTCACCAGAATTAGCATCTTCAGATTATCATCTCTTCGGTCCCATGAAAGAGGGTTTGAGTGGCAAACATTATTCCAGTGACAAGGAAGTGAAATCTGTAGTGAAGAAGTGGCTCAAAGAACAGTCAACAGAACTTTACGGGACAGGGATACATGGTCTCATTCGAAGATGGAACATTGTGATCCCCAGAAGACCAGCTTCATTTTAATGTATGATACATATTCCTGTGTTGGTAATTATACCTGTCCTAAACAAAATGACATTACTTTTTGACTCACACTCCTAGATTATTATTTAATGTTTTTATGTATGTTTGAGATAACTTGATTTTACCGATATATGTTTATTCTAAAACCTTTTTCTTTTCTTTTATAGGTAAGTATCTTCTTCAAATATACGAGTATCCCTCGGGTAAGAAAATTATATTTTTTTAAATTCCTTTTCTATTGTTTTTTAGTTTTGTTTCATTTTAATAATTTTTTCTCTACATGTTTCGAATAGACATGACTGCGATAATGTTTATTTTTAAAAGTACAGTGGTTCCTTGACTTACACGCCTATCAATACGAGAAGCGTCACGAGAAGCATTACGATTATTCATTTTTTTAAAGCAGCGTGCAAAAACAGTGACGTTATTACTTAGATGAGATCTTCTAAATTTCTTCAACGCCTTGTTTGCTCAACAGTCAACTTACTCAAAATGATTTCACAAATTGAATGAATGCTATGCTCGAATTGACAAGGAACACCCGGAGAAAACCGAAACATTGTGATTTTCTATTTCACAATAAATATGAGTTCAACAGTCCGTAAAATTAAAATAATGCATATCAGGAATCATCTCCAAAATTCAGATAAATATATATCTATACTTTTACTTTTTTTACGCCCCTCTCATTCCCCCCAAAAAATGGGAAAAGGGGGCTTTGTATCCATTGTCTGTACCCCTTGCAAAGAGGTAACCCACCCCCCCAAAAAAGAGCGTGTCCTGTGTGTGATATTAAACTGAATCTGATGGTGAGGTTCTAGTTCTGAAGACCCGGGGAGTGTCGAGTACCTGGGAGTAATGACAATGAGGGTATTGCCATTACTTCCAGATCCACCTGCTAGTATCAAATAAGTAAAAGTAAGTAAGTCATCGGGGCGGCCTAAAGTCGGTATCAGCCAGTCAGCGAGGGAGTATATCCCCTTTTCAATAGCGCTAGACCAAGGAGATTGTTTTGGCGTCTGAGGTGGAGCGCCACATCTACCATCAGCTCCTTACTTTACCGCACATATCCCTGTGCTACTCATACGCTGAGTTGGCGAGGACCGGTATCGAACTAGGAACCTTGTGGTTTCTAGCCGAACGCTCTACCGACTGAGCAAACCCGACCCATTCGTATTCGATAGGATTGTGCAAAAAATACTAACCCTAAAGAAACAAAAAATGTTAATATAAGAAACGCAATTCCCTAACCACTAGGCATAAAATAACCATGTTGACAGTATTGTTAAAATCAATAATAAATTGCCGTCGACGGGGGCTGTAGAAGCACCCGTCGACGGCCATTTATTATTGATTGCGCCTCTGCAGAGGAGCAAGACCTCTCAATGGGGCCATGTATTCACCATGTGTGGCAACCTGTGAGGCTTAAGGACGGAATCCTGGTCCATGACATGCAACACTCCACTTTGACCCTTAATTAGACAAGACGGGTGGTCGCAAGGCTCCCTCCGATCAATCGGCTTGTTGAATCAAGCCATAGAACCTATATGATTGTCCCAAACCGTATGGCTTTTATAGCAAACCTCCAACCCTTTTTATACGAGCTAGAAGGCGGTGGTTGAGGATATTCATGCCCTGGGTATGACGTTAAACTTCATCTAATGGTGAAGTTCCAATTTTGAAGCTCTGGGGAGTGTGGAATACCACTTATTGTCGTTATTCCCAGGCCCACTAGGACACAGAGTGGTTGTACCTGTTAGAGTACTATCTATAGGCTCAATAGATAAAAAAAAATGTATATAGAAATTGTGGAAAATAAAAAACCAACAAGAATGAATAAAAGAAAACATACTCTACATAAAATAACCCAAGACGGGTTTACTTACCGTAAAATCCAGTCAAACAAATAAAAAATCAAACAATAAATCACTTTTGCCGGGCTGGTGAGGTTGGTGTCACGAGGAAGATCAAGTCGGCAACATGTAGTTTTACTCTCTGTATTTTTTTTTTTTTTTTTTCATTTTTTTAGCAACTGTGCAGATTTTTTTATAGCGAAGAATCGCTAACCCCAAAACATTCAAAATTTTAAATTTTCTTTTCTTCTCAAAGGTGTGTTGCCTTATTTGACTAATCAATACCGAGAAAAATATTTGCACTTCTATGGAACTTTGTAAAGGACAGTTGACACTACGATTTCACAGTAGACACACCTGTAGAAGGCCGAAGGGTGCGCGGCCGAATCCTTGTGTTCTCTACTGAGACTGCGTCGTCTCCGATGGCTGGGCCATGTCCGTCGGATGGATGATGGACAGCCGGACAGCGAGGGAGTCGATCCCTTTTTCACTAGCGTTAGACCAGAGAAATTGATTTCCTGTCTGGGGTGGAGCGCCACACCTTTCATCAGCTCTCCATTTTACTGTACGGATACAAGCTAAACTACTCACCTTGTGTTCTCTAGGTAGATGCTGTACCGACCGATATAAATCGGTTCTTAATTCATATTAATTAACCCCTTTCAGACAGAGCAGCCATTTTTGGACCGAACAATTACTTGTTTTTTGTCTTTAATACTGAGATAGATAGATAGATAGATAAATAGACTGAGATAGATAGACTGATAAATAGATAGATAGACTGATAGATAGATAGATAGATAGAGAGAGAGATAGCGATTGACATACAGATAGACAGGCAGGGATAGAGTGACAGATAGATAGATTGATAGATAAGAAAAGACAGAGAAAGAGGTAGATAGATAAACATATATGAAAAGACTGGGGATAGATAGATAGATAGATAGATAGATAGATCTCGGGCTAGGTGTTATTATTAGATTCCGTTGTAAACAAACACAAATATGTTTGGCCCGCCAGATTTGGCAAGTCTGTTTGAAAAGTGTTAATTAATATCAATTTATTAATCATACATCCACTACTGATTTCTCACCTTCGTCTCTCTCCCCTCTCTCTCTCCCCTCTCTCTCTCTCTCTCTTTTCTTTTTTTCTCTCTTTCTCTATGTGCACACTCTTTCTGTGTCTGCTTACAAACTGGGTACTCTCTCTCTCTCTCTCTTTCTCTCTCTCTCCTCTCCTCTCTCTCTCTCTCTCTTCTCTCTCTCTCTCTCTCTTCTTTTTCTTTCTTTTTCTCTATGTGCACACTCTTTCTGTGTCTGCTTACAAACTGGGTACTCTCTTTCTCTCTCTCTCTCTCTTCTCTCTCTCCTCTCTCTCTCTCTCTCTCTCTCTCTCTCTCTCTCTCTTTCTCTCTGTACACTGTCTTTCTCTCTCTGCTTATAATCTGGGTAGTTTCATTCTCTGTCTCTTTTCTCTCAATCCAATAAGCTACAGTCTTTATATTTTGAATACCCTCTCCTCTCCTCTCTCCTCTCTCTCTCTCTTGCTTCTCTCTCATCTCCTTCATCTATATCGTACTGCCTTCTCTCGATCTGTATCTGTCTTTCTCGTCGTCTTGCTTATATCTGGGTAGTTCCATTCTCTGTCTCTCTT
>CM042168.1:9634689-9653131 GCA_023376005.1 Doryteuthis pealeii | reverse complement strand
CACGCTTGTCCGGTCACTTATAAACACCTCTATCCACTCATCTAACTCTACACGGTATTGCAACTGCTCTCCTATCTGTGCTATTAAAAGCCCACCGGGTGAATTAGCCCTGACACTCCTTGCGACTAGAGAAATCAGGTCACTTCCTTGCGGTGATAGTGCTAGGGAGTGGTCAATATTTTAATTGTAAAGACAGCAAGCAAAATGGCGTGATCAGGCTCAAACATCGATCACGTGACCACAACAGGGCCAACTACATGATAACAATAAAGATAATGAATGTGCGTGGTTGCTTTTTTTTTTACTCTCGCCGCTATTAGAAAAATTTCCTTGAAGCTAGTTGTTAACGATTTGGCACTTGAAACATGGCTGTTAAATGTGAAGACTGACTTCGGATTATATTAAGCCAAAAGGTGTTGACATGCCGTCAAACCAACAAACAAAACGAGCCCTACAGGTATAATTGCCAAAGATTCCCAAATTTTACGCTATCACAAATGAAATGTCTTTAGGTACTTCACCGTAAGAATGGCCAGCAGACCAATTTCCAGTGAGTTCGCTTCTCACTATAGTGCTTATACTTCTACATTGTGCTACAACCTAAGTTAAACATAATAGATAAACTATGAATGTTTTGTCAGTCTTGCATCTCTCTCTCTCTCTCTCTCTCTCTCTCTCTCTCTCTCTCTCTCCTCTTCTCTCTCTCTCTTTCCCCTTAACCTTCTCCCCGTCCCTATTTGTGAAACTCCCTCTAAATACTTAGCTCCTCTGCAAAAGTCCTCCTCAACCGAGATCCCCCCTCTCTCTCCCTCTCCCTCCTTCTCCCTCTCCTCTCTCTCTTCTTGTCTCTCTCTCTTTCTCTCTCTCTCTCTGTCTTAACACTATCCTGTTCCACTATTCGTTAAATTCTACTAAATACACTGCCCATCCTCGTCATCCTCTGGCAAGTTCCTTCCTCACCGCAGGATCTCCTTCTCTCTCTCTCTCTCTCTTCTTCTCTCTCTCTCTCTTCTTTCTCTCTTCTGTTACTTTCTCCCTTTACATACACACCACTCTTCCTCCCCTCCCTCCCTCCCCTTCTCTCTCTCTCTCTCTCTCTCTCTCTCTTCTCTCTCAGTCATATTAATTCGGGAAATTCCATCCAATAAACTTACCACGTAAATTCATCATATTTATCCCCTACCTCTTTCCATATTATAGTATATTTAACTCTCCCTCTCTCTCTCTCTCACACACACACACACACTGTTTCTTTTTCTCTCTTTCTCTCTTTCTCATTCATTAAAACCCTTCTGAACCAGCGGGTGCTATTCTGTTTTCTCTTAGAAAAATCAACCCATACCAATGTCTGTGATCAAAGATTAGAATCACTTTATTCTCCTGCAAATTAAATTGTCTCCAGCCTATCTCACGCCTCCCCTCTCCTCCTCTCTCTCTTCTACTCTCTCTCTCTCTCTCTCTCTCTCTCACACACTCACACAACAACACTTATAACAGACGCACACTCATACAACAACATACACTGTCTCTTTCATCATCTCCCTTGCTCTTTCTGTCTCTGTTTTAGACTCTTATTCTATCGTGTTGCTCTTTCTGTCTCTTTCCCACCTTAGTCTCTATCTACCCCTGTCTCTGTGATTCTCTCTCTCTCTCTCTCTCTCTCTCTCTCTCTCTCTCTCTCTCTCTCTCTCTCTCTCTCTTTGCCTGTATTCTGCTGTATGTCTCCTTATTTATAAAACCCTTCTTAACCTGCAAGTAATATTCTGTTGTTTTCTGAGAAATCCACTCTAGAAAGTCTAGAACACTTTAGCCTGTCGTAAATTAATTGTATCCAGTCTGACTCTGTCTGTCCGTCTGTCCCTCTCTCACATACATACATACACTCACACACACACACACACACATACACACACACACACACTATCTGTGTCTGTCTGTCTGTCTGTCTCTGTCTGTCTGTCTCTATCTCTCTCTATGTATCTCTATCGCATCCTCTTTCACTTCTTCTGTCTCATTTCCGTCTCTCTGTCTCTCTGTATCCCTCTCACTGTATCTCTGTATCCCTCTTACTATATATCTCATACACACACAGTTCTCTCCCTCTCTCTCTCTCCCCTCTCTCTCTCTCTCTCTCTCTCTCTCTCTCTCTCTCTCTCTCTCTCTCTCTCTGGCTCCCTCTCTCTCCTTTTCTCTCACTCTCATTCCCACATCATTCTATCACCTCCTCTCTCTCTCACCGTCATTTAATTTTCTTTCATTTCTTTTCGCGGTGCACACTCTCTCTCTCTCTCTCTCTCTCTCTCTCTCTCTCTCACACACACACACACACCACACACACACAGACGCGCGCGCTCACACACATTCTCACTATCTTTTTCTCTCACTCCCTCTCTCTCTTTCATTCTCCATCTCTCTCTCTCTCTCTCTCTCTCTCTCTCTCTCTCTCTCTCTCTCTCTCTCTCTCTCTCTCTAACCCTCTTCCCTCTTAATCACTATCAGCCATCGCCATCGTCCCCTGCAAAGTCTCCTCACCGCAGATCTCTCTCTTTCTCTCTCTCTCTCTCTCTCTCTCTCTCTCTCTCTCTCTCTCTCTCTCTCTCTCTCTTAACCTTATCTTGTCCCTATCTGTGAAGTCCTTCTTAATCACTACCTCTCATCCTCATCGTCATCTGCAAATTCTCCTTACCACAGATCTATTTCTCTCTCTCTCTCTCTCTCTCTCTCTCTCTCTCTCTCTCTCTCTCTCTCTCTCTCTCTCTCTCTCTCTCTCTCTCTCTCTCTCTCTTTCTTTCTCTTAACCCTCTTCCCTCTTAATCACTATCAGCCATCGCTGTCTGCAAAGTTCTTCTTACCACAGATCTATTTTTCTCTCTCTCTCTCTCTCTCTCTCTCTCTCTCCCCCTCTCTCTCTCTCTCTTTCTTTGTTTACTGTTATCTCTCTCCCTTACCTGCACACGCACACGCACACACACACACACTCACACACTTTGTCGCATAGTCTGTCTGTCTGTCTGTCTCTCTCTCTCTCTCTCTTAACCCTCTCCAGTCCCCATTCGTAAAGTCCCTCTTAATCACTAACAACCATCCACATCCTCCCCAGCAAAGTCCTCCTCACCGCACATGTCTCTCATTAAAGATTCTCACACTTCACCTCATTATAAATTAAGATATCAAATAAGAAATCTCCATTGGATAGTTTTTCTTAACAAAGAAAAATCATTACTTAGTCGTAATTATTCTTCCAAATACAACGCCAGTAATTCCTGAGTATTGATGTTCTCACGTACACTTGGAATTTTGGGCTGAACACTCATTAAAAACTTTTCTACTCTTCTCCTGAATAAACTTTTCTGATAAAAACTGTTCATTGTTTGGTTGGGTTGGGTCTGTTTGTTTAACGGCATATCAACTCCTTATAACGCTTTTTCTACGCTACCGAAATATTCCATTACAAGAACTAATAATTATAATAATTTCAGTAAACAATCATAGCAACAAGTAGCGTGGGGGTCGTCGTGGTGACTAAAGTGTTGGACTGCTAGATTGCAGTAAGCGACTTCTCAACAAGACTTTCGTGGCTCAATGAGTCAAAGCCTCACGATGTGAGACGAGGACTTGGGATCTATGCTACCGTAGAATTCCATTAAAACCTTTATTATTATTATTATTATTATTTACTCCTTTTGAGTTTTCACATCAGTGTTAGCTGATGGTCTTTCACTGGAATCTGGGTGACAGCAAGTCTCCTCAGGTCTCCAGGACTCTTCGGAGTATTCTGGCAGATTGCAGCAGTGCAGTGTTCTGAATGGTTTCAATCCTTCCTCTGATTTCCAAACTTTCCAAACCCTTTTCCAATCCTTTTGGGACCGTTCCAAGTGCACCAACTACAATTGGTTTCACTTTCACTTTCATATTCCATAACTTTTTCAGTTCTCTGGCAAGGTCCAGTTATTATTATTATTATTATTATTATTATTATATAATAATAATAATAATAATAACCTAGCAAATGAATATATATGTATTACACTACCTCCTTTATATATATATATATATATATATATATATATATATTATTTGACCGTTTTTATTCCCTTCAAATTTCAGTTTCCTACTTTACTCCTCCCTTCCTCCTCATCTTCTTCTTCTTCTTCTCTTCTTTCTTCTTCTTCTTCTTCTTCTTCTTCTTCTTCTTCTTCTTCTTCTTCTTCTTCTTCTCTTTTCTCTTCTTCTTCTTCTTCTTTCTTCTTCTTTCTTCTTCTTCTTCTTCTTCTTCTTCTTCTTCTTCTTCTATCCCCTTCTTCTTCTTCTTTCTTCTTCTTCTTCTTCTTCTTCTTCTTCTATCTTCTTCTTCTTCTTCTTCTTCTCTTCTTCTTCTTCTTCTTCTTCTTCTTCTTCTTCTTCTTCTTCTTCTCTTCTTCTTCTTCTTCTTCTTCTTCTTTTCTTCTTCTTCTTCTATCCCTTCTTCTTCTTCTTCTTCTTCTTCTTCTTCTTCTATCCCCTTCTTCTTTTCTTCTTCTTCTTCTTCTTCTTCTTCTTCTCTTTTCTTCTTCTTCTTCTTCTCTATCCCCTTCTTCTTCTTCTTCTTCTTCTTCTTCTTCTTCTTCTTCTTTCTTCTTCTATCCCCTTCTTCTTCTATCTTCTTCTTCTTCTTCTTCTTCTCCTTCTCTTCTTCTTTCTTCTTCTCTTCTTCTTCTTCTTCTTCTTCTTCTTCTTCTTCTTCTATCCCCTTCTTCTTCTTCTTCTTCTTCTTCTTCTTCTTCTTCTATCCCCTTCTTCTTCTCTTCTTCTTCTTCTTCTTCTTCTTCTTCTTCTTCTTCTTCTTCTTCTTCTTCTTCTTCTTCTTCTTTCTTCTTCTTCTTCTTCTTCTCTTCTTCTTCTTCTTCTTCTTCTTCTTCTTCTTCTATCTTCTTCTTCTTCTTCTTCTTCTTCTTCTTCTTCTTCTTCTTCTTCTTCTTCTATCCCCTTCTTCTTCTTCTTCTTCTTCTTTTCTTCTTTCTTCTTCTTCTTCTTCTTCTTCTACCCCTTCTTCTTCTTCTTCTTCTTCTTCTTCTTTCTATCCCTTCTTCTTCTATCCCTTCTTCTTCTTCTTCTTCTTCTTCTTCTTCTTCTTCTTCTTCTTCTTCTTCTTCTTCTTCTTCTTCTTCTTCTTCTATCTTCTTCTTCTTCTTCTTCTTCTTCTTCTATTCTTCTTTCTTCTTCTTCTTCTTCTTCTTCTTCTTCTTCTTCTTCTTCTTCTTCTTCTTCTTCTTCTTCTTCTTCTATCCCCTTCTTCTTCTTTCCCCTTCTTCTTCTTCTTCTTCTTCTTCTTTTATCCCCTTCTTCTTCTTCTTCTTCTTCTTCTTCTTCTTCTATCCCCTTCTTCTTCTTCTTCTTCTGATGCTTTGTTTGCAGCAGAATAAGAAATAAGAAAGAAGCAATGACATGCTAAATAATAAAATAATCCATAAAAAGCCGACACTAAAATCCATTCAATTTTGGCAACCATGTAATATTAAGAACAACGCATCGCAAATCAACCAACTTATTCACTTGATTCACAACTAAGATGATTTTAAAAATTTACGATGTGACTAATTCCGAAAGAATACATGTAATTTATTTACTGGACTGCACACGCTGCCAAAAACAATACGTTCGAAAGTCAGAGTGGCCATTTTATTTGAGATAAAAACAACTACTGACACATAATCATATATATATATATATATATATATATATATATATATATATATATATATATTAAAAATGGAAATTGGAAATGAATCCGACAATATGAGGAAGAATGAATAAAGAAAAGAAATAAATAGAATGGATAATAAAAGATGAATTTAATCAAATTAAATTCATCTTTATTATCCATTCTATTTCTTTCTTTTCTTTATCCATTCTTCCTCATATATATATATATATATATATATATATATATATATATATATATATATATATATATTTTATAAAAAGGAAGGTCCGCAAAATGTATTTTGTTCTCAGAAAAAAAAATTTTTATTCTTTTTGTTTTACATGTGCAACACGTGTTTCAGATCTTCTGGTATCTTCTTCTGGTATCTAAGAAGATACCAGAAGATCTGAAACACGTGTTGCACATGTAAAACAAAAAGAATAAAAAAAATTTTTTCTGAGAACAAAATACATTTTGCGGACCTTCCTTTTTTATAAAATATTGAATTTTCTCCCGTTGGAACCAGAACAACACTTTATATATATATATATATATATATATATATATATATATATATATGGTAAGCTGTGCTACTGCGGCTAAATCGATCCGATATCTATCTAGGCGGTAGGTACCTCACAAATGTCTAGCCACACCGAAGAGACTTGATAAGTTAAAACACGTGTCTGTGACTATATATATATATATATATATATATGTGTGTGTGTGTGTGTGTGTGTGTGTGTGTGTGTGTGTGTGTGTGTGTGTCTGATTACAATAAATCGCTCTCGATCGAAGAACATTTCCGCTTAAGCGATCAGGACTTTAACAGAGATTAAAAATTCATCATCATAGAAACAACAGGTTCTTTGGTTGGAGTTTAATGGCATATTAACTCTTATGGGTTATTTAATGCCATTTTTTTAAATATATATATATAATTTAAGTTCCTGCATATTTATGAATTGGTAGAAATAATTGTCATATTAGACTTTTGTTGTTTATTTTGTTTAATGTCATAACAACTCTTGAGGGTTATTTAATGCAAAGTCTTGTTTTTTTTGTACATTTGATTTGTAATGTGGACGCAGAGGTCTATTGTTATCAGCTGAATTGTGAGGGACTCTATCCCATTTTCACTAGCGCTTACCCCTTTGAGACGAGGGTGCTCCCTGGGATCACGTGATTGATTTTACTTTACTAATCGGTTCAGACGCCGAATTTCTTGGACGCCATGTAAGTACCTTTCCTAAGGGTGTCAGTCTGTAAGGAATGTAATAAGGCGACGAGTTCGAACTCGCTTACGATGTCAAAATCAAGTTTTAACTTTAAATAACCCACAAAGATTGATGTGCCATTAAACAAAGAAATCAAACCAAACTTTCTTCGTTTCTTATATAGAAATAAAGTAACCCCCGATAAGATATGAATACACATCTACATCTCAAGTTCTCGTCTTACATGGGTGAGGCTTTGACTCTTTGAGCTACGGAAGTCCTGTTCGAACTCGCTTACGACGAAGTCGCAGTTCAGCACATTAGTCAATACGCCACGTAAACTCCGACGCATATTGAAGCTAGAATACATTATTATTATTTGCTCCTTCTGAGTTTTCACATCAGCAATAGCTGATGGTCTTTCACTGGAGTCAGAGTGACAGCAAGTCTCCTCAGGTCTCCAGGACTCTTCTGAGTATTCTGGCAGATTTCAGCAGTGCAGTGTTCTGAATGGTTTCAATCCTTCCTCTGATATCCAAACTTTCCAAGCCCTTTTCTAATCCTTTTGGGACTGTTCCAAGTGCACCAACTACAATTGGTATCACTTTCACTTTCATATTCCATAACTTTTTCAGTTCTCTGGCAAGGTCCAGATATTTGTCCATTTTTTTCATTTTCCTTTAACTTCACCCTGTGATCTGCTGGCACTGCAAAATCCACCAGTTGACAAGTTCTTTCTTTTTTGTTTATCAACACTAGGTCTGGTCTTCTTGCTGGGATAAGGTGATCCGTTTTTATTTCAAAGTCCCAGAGAATTTTATGCGTTTCGTTCTCAAGAACAGATTCTGGTTTATGCATATACCATTTTGTTGTGTGGTCAAAATTTAATTTTTTGCATAATTCTCAGTGGATCACCTTCCCAACCCAGTCGTGTCTAGTTTTGTATTCTCGTTGTGCTAGTTTGCTACATTCGCAGAGTATATGGTTTACAGTCTCATCTCTATTCCCGCAAAGTCTACATTTACTATTTTGTTGGGTCTTATCAATTTTCGCTTTTATATAATTTGTCCTTATGGCATTATTTTGTGCAGCAATTATTAATGATTCTGTTTCTCTTTTGAGGTTTCCCTTTCTTAACCATGTCCAAGTCTTTCCATGTGCAACCTCTTCGATTTGTCGTTTGAAGTGTCCATATAATTGTTTTTCTTCCCATTTTTGTTTTCTAGTCTTTGTTGCTTTTCTGTTTGTCCATCTGTCACTTCTACTATTGTTGGCCTCCATAAGTAAATTGTCTTTGCTCTTTCTTGTGTAATCCTCAAGTTGTTGGATAGTGGTTTCTACACAGTCCTCTATGTTGGCAAGACCTCTTCCCCCTTCTTTTCTTGACACATATAATCTATCTCTATCGTCTCTAGGGTGAAGAGCCTTGTGCATGGTCATTAACTTTCTCGTTCTTTGGTCAATCTGTCTGAGTTCTTCTTTTGTCCATTTTAAGAATGGTCCTGAGTATCTTATAATGGGGACGGCCCAGGCATTGATTCCTTTGATCAGATTTCTGCTGTTAAGTTTGGTTTCTAGAAGTTTTCTAGTTCTCCTGAGATATTCTTTTTTAACTTTTCCTTTCATTTTTGTTTGCTTAATATTGTCAAGTGATTTTATAGTGATCTGATTTGGCAGTTGTATTCCATTCATTAATTTTCTTTCACCCTGTTTCATTACTAGCATAGCACATTTTTCAATTCCAAATTCCATTCCTATATCTTGGCTATATATTCTAATAGTTTGTACCAGGGTTTCTAAGTCACCGCCACTACTTCTTCACCTCTCTAGCAAGTTCCAAGTATTTGCGAACACCGTTTTTCCCTCTTCTTTTTTTACCCATGAACATCCATGGCATATGTCTATGAGATAAAATGGTATTTTTGTATCTCATATCACAGTCTCTATCTCACCTATGAGAAATGGTATGTTTAGCCATCTTATAACCTTCAGTGATTTCAAATGATTGCAAAGGTCACTCTTGAATAGGTGTTGCTGGAGCCTAAAATGCGTCCAATATATATATATATATATATATATAAGATTTTTGGATGTTTGTTTATTTAGAAACGTTGCTGGATAAAGTATATATTAAATTTTTACTTGAAGGCACTTACAACGCATGTATCGCATAAAATTCGATACTTTTTCTTATAGAAAATGAACTTGACAAGTGTAATCCCAGTAAAGGATGGCTCGATGTGTAGAATACCGTACAGACTGTTTCGACTTTATTAAGTCTCATCAGCGGTATATACTAACGATTTCCCTCACATATATATATATATATATATATATATATATATATATATATATATATTTAAGTCACCAATACAAAGTTCGTCTTACCAATAGTTTCGGTGACTATTGTATTGGTGTCTTAAATAAATATATAAATACAGCTCTTAAAGAAATAATTGAACACTTTATAATCATTTCTCCAATAATAATAACAAAAAATTAACTATATATATATATATATATATATATATATATATATATATATATATATATCAGGTTAGTTGGTGTTCGGAATGATACTAAACAGGGCCTTTTTTAACATGTTCATGTTATGAGTTCAGTGTACAATAATTCGGGAATTATATACACAGCAATATATATATATATATATATATATATATATATATATAGGCCCTGCTTAGTATCATTAAGTCATCCACAAACACGTGTTTCAGCGTTATACGCATCTTCAGTGTGCCTAGAAACAGCAACTATCTCTGACCAGGAGCGAAATCCGACTGACTTTTCGTCAGTTTTAACGTACTATATTATGCTAATGGTGTTACCATAATTTGTTAGTTAAGGAATAAACATCAGAAAACTTCTGTAGCTTTTTTTAGTTTCTTTTATTTAGCCGAGTGGTGAATTTTCAGGACAGTCGCGTCCTTTCTTCCTGACCGTGAATTGTAGTAGTCATATATATATATATATATATATATATATATATATATATACGAGGGTGATCCCGAAAGTAAGGTCTCCAAAGCGCTAAAGGAAAACTTCGCTATGCCAATATGTTAAAAAATAACCAAGATGAGAATATTGTTGAGTCTGGCACAAGATCTCAGTACTGGGGCACTTGGAGTGGATCAAACTGACTATAATAGCGAGTCATTTTTATTTACTAAGCTTGGTTTAGTATTGGTCAAAAATCTATTGGATTAAGGGAGCATTTTTTTTTTCGGTGAACTCTTCTGTATTTTCAATCTATGAAATCAAAAAGACTAATCTATTATTTCGGCCCCCGGTGCCAAAAGTTTTATCAAATGTTGAAGAACTCTTGTGACTCTTCCAATACGATTTTTATTCTTGGCACCATGTCCAAAAATAAATTGAAAAATGTCCGTCACGTCTTTGATTCTCATAGATTCTTCTTCTGAAACCCTCTGCGTCAGTGTACTCTTGTATGCATGGGGGCTGGATTGGGGAGGTGCAATGGTGAAATCGGGATATGTGTGCTTCGGTCCATTATCGCCAGGTTAAACACGGGGTTGCCAAAACTACCTTATATGGGAGGCAAACGCACACATATACACAGGCTGATGCTTAAGAAATCGACCTTGTGTCGCATCCTGCTCGTGCAGAGAGGTTGGTCAATATATATATTCTCTATGAACCTTTTTGTATTTCACAGCTCTAATACCCTTGGGAAATGTATGAAGCTATTGGTAACTAATTTGGTTTGGTTTATTGGATTTTACGGTATGTCAGCCCTTGTTGAGTTATTTTGTGCCGAAGACATATACCGAAGAAAAATATCATTACATATGCAGTTTATTTTTAATAGATTTAAAACTATTTGTTTTGGTCAATTTCGACGCAATCCGCCATTCAGCCTCTTTTTCAATGGTTTTAGGCGCTTGTTTACAATTTTTAAATAACATTCGCGATTGCAAAAAAATTTACCAAAAATCAGGTAATTATCCGATTTTAATGAAATTTTCAGTATGATTTATCAATTAATGAATTCTATAATGCATTAGTTATTTTATTTAATACTTTAATTTAGTATTTTTGCTATGAAAAATTAATATATAAAATTCCTTGTTAGGTATTCAATTTTTAAAAAAACTCTACTATAAAATTTGTTCGATTTAACCCATAGAGAAAACCCTAACAGGTATTACAACTCCTGGTTAGAGTGGACCTGGGAATCATGGCTATGAAGTGGTATTCCGCAATTCTCAGGGCTCCAGAACTGGAACCTCACCATGAGACACAGGTTTACGTCATACCCAGCACACTAAGACCCTCAGCCACTGCCATTTAGCACATATATGATAAAAAGGTTTATATATTGACCAACTCCTCCACACGAGCAGGATACGACACAAGGTCAATTTCTTAAGCGGAGTTCAACAGGTTTGAATTCAGAGTTTTCCTTCTCCTAGACCGGTTACCTAGCCATGGTTAAAGAACCCAGTCTGCCCTGCTATTTACCCATAGCTGGAGGGGGAGTAGGATTCATACCTTTCCCAAGGGTATTAGCGCTAAGTGAAATGCAATTAGCACGTCCAGGATTTGAACTCGGGGTGACGAGTCCATTTCCTATGACTTTAACCATTACACCACGCGCTTCCTACTAAAAAAAAAAAGGTTTAGGGCTTTGTCATAAGATCATTACGATCGGGACAATCATATAGGTGCTTGAGCTTGACGTGACCAGCCAATTGACAACAGAGGGCCTCTCCGACCGCCCGTCTAGCCCTAGTAAGAGTGAAACTGAAGTATTACATGGCATGGACTGCTCAGCCACCGGGGTCTCGTCCACCCATTAGCCTCACAAGTCGCCACCCACGGTTAACAGGTGGCGTAGTTGTGAGTGGGGGATATTACCTCTCTGCAAAGGTGCAGTCAGCGTATTCTATAGTCCCAGCTGTCGTGGCTGGTATAGATAGATATATATGAACATACTGCGATAGATAGATAGATAGATAGATAGATATGAAGAGACTGGGATAGACTGATAAAATAACACAATAGATAGATAGATAGACGGTTAGATAGATACATAGATACATGGATATAATAGCATAACAAGACAGATAAAACAAGATAGATTCATAGTGCATATATATATATATATATATATATATATATATATATATATATATATATATATATATATATGAAAAGTAAAATGGAAGTGAATCCGACAGTATGAAGTAAATATTTTAGAAAAAAACAAACAAATGATGTTATAATTCGCTGACTGTTTCGACCTTTTATTAAAGCGGTCTTCATCAAGAGCGAAATATTTGTGATAGAAAGACGGTGTGAGTAAACCGTTACAAACAAAAGTGGTACAAACGAACTTTCATGTTCGGAGCCGGAAATTTTAAATTTTGAAAATGCATATTGTGTTTTAAAAAATAAAATAAATTATTTTTTTTAAATCAGAAGCATTATAATCCACAAAGAAAACTCAAAAGAGTTTGTTGTAAATATATATAAAAAGTATCAATATATATATATATATATATATATATATATATAGAGAGAGAGAGAGAGAGAGAGAGAGAGAGAGAGAGAGGGGAAGAGAGAGAAACAGAACAAGATAGATAGATAGATATATAGATAGATATAAAATCATAATAAGACTAATAGATAGAACAATATAGATAGATAGATTGATACATAGATAGATAGATAGATAGATAGAGAGAGAGAGAGAGAGAGAGAGAGAGAGGCTAATAGATAGATAGAGAGAGAGAGAAGAGAATCATAACAAAATACACACACACACACACACACACATACATACACACACACATATATATATATATATATATATATATATATATGAGAAGTTAATAAACAAACGATGTGTTTTTGATATGGCTTTTTTAACCGATAATTTTGGGGAGAATATGTGCTTAATTGAAGTTGTACCTAATTTTTGAAAATTTATTAATAATTAATTAATTAATTAGGCGGGTATACCTATTCAAATGAAAGGCTAAGCAAATCGAGAAAAATCAATCTCTGTATGTACATTTCGGCCTATTAGGCCTCATCAGCAGAGCTATAGATAGGAAATATATATATATACGCTAAGTAGCATCTGGTAAATAGGCTCCAATTCTGAAATGTATAGGGGTATGGAGCCACCCCTTTGGTTTCTCAAGAACTGCACACTAAGCTTACCAGCATCGCCTTGGAATAGATTTGAACCCTATCTGTGAACATCTGGCCTTTATCGCTATTTTTGTGTGCATCCGTTAGCCACGTGTGTCTTAAGGAATTAGAGAAAAAAACGCAAGACAAAGCGTGAAGGTGTTATGTTTAGAAAAAGAAATCCACAAAAAAAAAGAAGAAAACTAGGCGTTATTAAACGTTCCCAGTAAGATAGAAAAAAATGTGCGAGGTGGCTAGGTACGTAATCAAGCATACTTTTCTGATCGTATTTCAAGCTTTTCTCACCGGCCAGAAGGAGACGACGAACTCCATTCCCCGGAGGCAAATCAGGCAGACATTTAAGAATTCTTTTTTTTTAAGTTATTCTGTGGGGTCTGGGAACGCACCGAATTGTGTTCAATAAAAATTTAAAAAACGATTATGAGCTCTCTCAAGAAGGATAAAATGTCATCCATGTCTCAAACAGATCCGGAACCTTCTTTTCGAATTCGGGAACTTTCTTGTTGTATTGAGTTCGAAAAGAAGGTTCCCTTGTCCGAGAAGGTTCCCGAATCCGACAAGAAATATCTGAAGAAGGCCGGAGGGTATATCGGCCGAAACCTTGTACAAATAACAATGAAGATGGGGACAATAGTCCGAATAACGCAGATAATACTAATCTTCAAGCCTCATCTCAAACATTCAGAGAAATAACAATTAAAAACATTTTAACTTTTTTTTTTCAACTTGACCCATAGATGGGATCCTAACAGATACTACCACTCAGGTTCAGAGTGAACCTGTGAACAATGGTGATGAAAGGATGCTCCACATTCTCAAGAACTGGAACCTCACCATCAGATAGCTTAACGTCATACCCATGACATTAAGACTATGGTGATTGTGTTGATGGGTTGTATATAGATATATATGGGTAATTACAACAGTAGGGCCGGTTTAGCTGAGTCGGTAGAGTGTTTGGCTAGGAATCACAAGGTTCTTGGAAAGGTGGTTTATATTTCTACTTTATGAAAATTTGTAATGTAGCGGAGTGGAGTCCCTATATAGATTTAGGGACTCTGTATTTGAGTTGAAAAATTTATTTCTGATATGAGCGAGAAAGCTCCACATTTTATGAGGAAATGTTTGACCGTGCAGGGTGTTTGACACTGGTTCGCAACGTGGTTGGTCCTTTTGTTTGAATATAAAATGATAATTGAAATAAGTTTTGTTGAGTAACCGGCCGTCATCCTTGGTTCCAGTTGTAAGAAGAACTTAAAGTAAACAAGTGAGTAAACCAATAAGTCCTTGTGGGATAGTGTCCTATAGGTCCGACGTCTAAGTGTGAATGAGTTAAGATTAGAATCAGGCCTCTATAAATACACCAAAAGCAGCAGCAGCACTGCCAGGGATTGGATAATAGGTTGCCTTCGATGGTCACGTAGTAGTCAACGAGTCTATATTTACAAGTGGCCATCTGGCACACGCCTTACATCACAAAAATTCCAACAAGTTTTCACCCCTTTTTTCGGTTCGTTTTTAACTCTCTCTCTCTCTCTCTCTCTCTCTCTCTCTCTCTCTCTCTCTTCTCTCTCTCTCTCTCTTGTAAAACATCGCCGAGATGCATCAAAGGAGGACAATTGGTGATGTTACACCAGTATCCTTACAGATTTCGGGTTTCGCAACATCATATCTGTTCTATCGGTAGAGCTGGCATGTTATTAGGCCGCCTCCTTTCTAGATTCGCTCTGGATAATTTTACGAATAGATCATTTATTCTTTAATATTGGCTAAGGAATACGACACAGCCGCGCAGAGACTTGCTCGGTACTTGTATACAATAGGAGACCTGGAATTACCTAACTAAAAGTTAGTCATTGAATATGTACGCACTTTATTACGTTTTAGAGGGCGTCGTCAGTGATGTCAATGCTTGGTTCCTCGGGGAGTTTCGGGTCTTACAATATCAGACACCCCTCGCCAGGCGGACACTATCAGAGAAGATTAAACTCTGATCCGCCATCCTTGAACGCTAGAGAAGTGTTTGGCTCTCATTGATATTTGATGAGTGTCTACCCTTCTACCAAGCTCCTGATTGGTTGTTCCCAATAACCAATCAAATGCGCGGCACGGTCTATTTAAGTGCACTTCGAGAATTTTGGCACTTTTTTTCATGCATACTTGTCAGACTTCAGCCATTCTTTTTTGAAGAATCGTAAGTGAAGATGAATTAAATGATTAGGATGAATCCGCTTTAAATGCCATTTTCAAATTTTGTACACACAAAAAATGACTTCGGCATGAAATAACCCTAGGGTTGACATGCCATCTTGTTTAAGATTGCACGCAGCATCCTTGTGCAGCTCCCATCTAACTTTTTCTCTAGGCGCTTCGTTAGGGTCCTGGTGGTGCAGCCATACAGCCGCACTGACACAACTGCGGGTTGGAAGAATTGTCGCTTTTCTTTGTCTGATCTAATTTCCATATAACACTCCACGAGAAAACAGCTATACGGCCACTTGCCCCATATCACACAAACCATCCGAGTAAGACGAACAACACACACTGGCCACTGCCGGAGAAGCAAGGACGAACTCTGTAAGTGACGTTCTCCTGTGGAAACCAGCACACGAGGAAGCCAGTGGAGGCCGTCCAACAAAGAGGTAATTTGACCAGATCTGCACGGTTACTGGATGCTGCGCAGAGGACCTCCCGGGGGCGATGAATGTTTAGGTCGGTTGGCGAGGGATTGTCATGGATATCCGCACTGCTTGCGCGACATGATGACGCTGATGATGATGCTGTTATATACCCATCGCTTATATTGTGGGTATATAAACAGTTTTTTAACAGAGAGAGGAGAGAGATAGACAGGTAGACAGAGATTAGATGCATAACTTGCATTACTTACTTCTTTGGCCATTGGTGATCTCTAGTCGTTTCTATTCTTTCTCTCCGTGTTGACTTCTTTTTCTAGGTTCCTGTTGGTTGTTCATCGTTGATTCATTTTCTTCTTCTTGGTCAGTCTTTTTGCCAAGACATGCATCAACCAACAACACCATGTTATTTCGTTAAGACTTTTATTCTTAACTAAACTTCTTTCTCTAACTAAACAGCGCGCGTGTGCAAGTGAGTCCCAGCTAAGGCAAGACATGCCTCCTGCCTGACGTCCAAGCTGGTACTGGTCAGTTAACTAGCTCCCACGTGACTTCGCGTGATTCGCGGGCTTTCTGCCTTACCTGTAATATTCCATGGAAAGTGCCGCCCGTGATATGAAAAAAGTACCATCCCTGCAGAAATACAGGAGGGGGGTGACAATAATCTATGCAACCACATAGATTATGCAACAAGGCCATGCCGTAAAATCCAACCAACCAACCAGCCAACTAAATTAACCACAGTCTTTACTAGATGAGCCATGATCCCCACCCCCATAATTTAGTAGCCAAGAGACATATTAATTTCAGATTATAGAAATCCTCTTCTCTAGATTGAGTAATCTCTTGAGTTTTGTTTCTTTCTTCCTTTTTTCTTGTCTTTTTTTTTTTGGTTTTATTCAATACTTTTTCTTTCCAATGTAGTCAAGTTAGGAAATGTATGAATTTCTCAAAGGCATAGATAGATAGACAGATAGATAGATAGATATGAACAGACTGAGATAGATAAGAACAGACTGAAATAGATAGATAGATAGATAGATAGATAGATAGATAGATAGATATGGACTGAGATAGATAGATAGATAGATAGATATGAACAGACTGAGATAGATAGATATGAACAAACTGAGATAGAAAGATATATAGATATATATGAACAGAGATAGATAGATAGATAGATAGATAGATAGATATGAATAGGCTGAGATAGATAGATATGAACAGACTGAGAAAGATATATGAACAGACTGTGTTTTCCTAAGGTGGTGGGTTGCATGACTTTTCCCGCGTACATTTTCTGTCTCATTCAACTCATTTCAAAGGACGACACAATGTCATTATTGCCAGCAAGGTCACCCGGCAATGTCTTGGGAAAAAAATGGCTTCTTTTGTTATCCACCCTCAACCCACTTCCGCTAAAATCATTTTCAAGACACCTACAAGAATGAACCTTATTTGTCTTCATTTTTTTTTAGATGAGGCTTGATAAGATCATTTAGATATGATCATTCATTGATAAATCGTCGGGGCGCGGCCTAAAGTCGGTATCAGCCAACCAGCGAGGGAGTCTATCCCCTTTTCACTTGCGCTAGACCAAGGAGATTCTTTTAGCGTCTGAGGTGGAGCGCCACACCTATTTCATTAAAATCCGACAATTCCCTGATTTTTGGTAAATTATTTTCTGTAGTGGGGGGGGGGCTAAAGTCATTTTGTCAAAAACGCATTTTAGGCTCATGAATAGGTACACATCTTTTAAACCAGAAATCTGCCAAAATTAGTGATAAATTGATCATTTGTATTATTTAGATTTTTCGGACTGTTGTCCTCATTTTTATAGTTATACAAGACAAAACGTGACTCGTTGGGTCAACTATTGAACATAGATAATTGGGATTAGGGAAGGGTGAGTTTGAAAAGCGTATTAAATTTTTCTCAAAAAATAAATACGGCCAGAGAATTAAAAAAACAGCAATATTAAAATCATTTTGTAAGATTTCTAAGAAAGGGAACATTTGATCTAATTGGAATTTATTAAGAGTCAAGATGTTGGCTGGGTTAGCTGCTCATAAAACTTAATATACAAATACATTTAAAACTCTCCAAATAACTATTTTTGTTCTTATAGAGAAACTAACACATATAACGAGGAGGTAATCAAAATGTACATAGAGAAGGGGAATGTGTCTAGCTAAATGTGAAGTAAGAGAAGGGTCAGTTTTTGATTTAATTGCAAATTATGACTAATTAGAACCAATTACAATGGAATATTTTCAAACATAACTCAATCCTAGCACTAAGGAATATTTTGATATGAATTTTGTGTCATTAAATTAAATAGGAAAAAAAGACTTTAGGAGACATTCGCTCAGCTTTAGTATGATAATAGATGTACAACGTTTCACCCTGCTCTATCGAACATTTCCTCATAGAATGTGGAGCTTACGCTTCTATCAAAAATAAATTTTTCAACGCAAATAATTTAAGGGATCTGTTTGAGAATGGATGATGACAAGAAACCAATCAGGATATTAGTCCAATATTCAATCCATGTCCATTTATATCATGTAGATTTTCGGATTGTTGTCCTCATCTTTATTGCTATGTACACAATTTTTCAGTCGATATTCCCTCCGGCCTTCTTCAGGTGTTCTTGTCATTTTTTTTAGATTAGATAGATAGATTTTTAAACAGACTCAGATAGATAG
>CM042168.1:9620729-9634589 GCA_023376005.1 Doryteuthis pealeii | reverse complement strand
AAAGTACACATAATATAATCGTACAGACATTGAGACTAAAGAATAGTCCATGCTGTATAAAATTACTTACAGTGACTAGTAACCGGCGTTGAGGACCAAAGCCCCAACGAGAATGAATTACAATTGTCTAACCCTGTGGGTACCTACGAGGAGAGTAGAAAAGAGGAAGAGAAGTTTGAAAGCCGCTTATATACCAGACTTCCTGGTGGCCGGGACGTAAACCCAGTGGGAAGATAACTCTTCCAGGCAAAGGGAAGATAATCCCCACAATACTAAGCAGGGCCTTTTTTAACATCGGAATGGTTAAAATTGGTATAGTTCATGTTTATTAGTTCAATGTACAATAATTCGGGAATTATATACACAGCAATATATTATATATATATATATATATATATATATATATATATATATATATATATATATTCAAAAGAAATGCCATAACTAGACTGCTTCAGTTCCAGTGATCTTTTGAAAAAGAGATATTATCTCGAAAATTCAATAATTAAATACAGGTTAACACACAACATCATTGTTACCGTATTATTATTATTTCTTTACACCTGCATTGTGATAGCCTTCTAAATCAACCTCCTAACCAATATATACACAATGCTTCAAGCAAATTATAAAACTCTCTTATATATATATATATATATATATATATATATATATATATATATATATATATATACACAAATGCTTAATTACCAGTCATATTAGCAGTTATATATTTCCCCATATATATATATATATATATATATATATATATATATATATATATATATATAGATAGATAATCTAATGATTTTTTTATTGGCTCTACTTAGGTATCGAGCACTTTTTACATATTAGCTTTCTCCTAGCGGTTATATGAATATATATCTTATATACATATATCTACATATAAATTGTTTTTCTTTTGGCCAAATACTGTACCAATAGATTATTTTTTGTTGGTACGAATATCTTGGTCCTTTCTTTTTTTCAAAAAATTTTTTCTTCCTGGTTGATATTTGGTAGTATATTTTTACAATCAAATTTGCTGCTGGTTTTTTTCTCTCGGCAAGGATCTACCAACACGCTTGGTATATTAAATTATATATATATATATATATATATATATATATATATATATATATATATATATATATAGGCCCTGCTTAGTATCATTAAATCATCCACAGACACGTGTTTTAGCGTTTCACGCATCTTCAGTGTGCCTAGACACAACTATCTCTGACCAGGAGCGAAATCCGACTGACTTTTCGTCCGCCCAATTCATTAACCCTTCGGGTGGTGTTTAAACATTATTAAATACATACATTTGTTTATATATTTTACAAGCACCAGAGAGATCCAGTCCGTAAACAGACGATCATTGCTTTATATGTGCTGGCAGTGAAAGCTAATTTAAGTCACCCCTAGAGAACTGTACCTAGTTTTGGGAGCATATATATATATACATATATATATATATATATATATATATATATATATATATATTTGAGATGTATTTCAGTATTTGTATCCGTTGTTGGAAATATATATACCAGGTTTGGGCATAGGTGTGAAGCATTAACGTACTATATTATGCTAATGTTGTTACCATAATATGTTAGTTAAGGAATAAATATCAGAAAACTTCTGTAGTTTTTTTTAGTTTCTTTTATTTAGACGAGTTCTGAATTTTCAGGACAGTCACGTTCTTTCTTCCTGACCGTGAATTGTATTAGTCATATATATATATATATATATATATATATATATATATATATATATATATATACGAGGGTGATCCCGAAAGTAAGGTCTTCAAAGCGCTAAAGGAAAACTTCGCTATGCCAATATGTTAAAAATAACCATGATGAGAATATTGTTGAGTCTGGCACAAGATCTCAGTACTGGGCACTTGGAGTGGATCAAACTCACTATAATAGCGAGTCATTTTTATTTACTAAGCTTGGTTTAGTATTGGTCAAAAATCTATTGGATTAAGGGAGCATTTTTTTCGGTGAACTCTTCTGTATTTTCAATCTATGAAATCAAAAAGACTAATCTATTATTTCGGCCCCCGGTGCCAAAAGTTTTATCAAATGTTGAAGAACTCTTGTGACTCTTCCAATACGATTTTTATTCTTGGCACCATGTCCAAAAATAAATTGAAAAATGTCCGTCACGTCTTTGATTCTCATAGATTTCTTCTTCTGAAACCCTCTGCGTCAGTGTACTCTTGTATGCATGGGGGCTGGATTGGGGAGGTGCAAATGGTGAAATCGGGATATGTGTGCTTCGGTCCATTATCGCCAGGTTAAACACGGGGTTGCCAAAACTACCTTATATGGGATGCAAACACACACATATACACAGGCTGATGCTTAAGAAATCGACCTTGTGTCACATCCTGCTCGTGCAGAGAGTTTGGTCAATATATATATTCTCTATGAGCCTTTTTGTATTTCACAGCTCTAATACCCTTGGGAAATGTATGAAGCTATTGGTAACTAATTTGGTTTGGTTTATTGGATTTTACGGTATGTCAGCCCTTGTTGAGTTAATATGTGCCGAAGACATATACCGAAGAAAAATATCATTACATATGCAGTTTATTTTTAATAGATTTAAAACTATTTGTTTTGGTCAATTTCGACGCAATCCGCCATTCAGCCTCTTTTTCAATGGTTTTAGGCGCTTGTTTACAATTTTTAAATTACATTCGCGATTGCAAAAAAAATTACCAAAAATCAGGTAATTATCCGATTTTAATGAAATTTTCAGTATTGATTTATCAATTAATGAATTTTATAATGCATTAGTTATTTTATTTAATACTTTAATTTAGTATTTTTGCTATGAAAAATTAATATATAAAATTCCTTGATAGGTATTCAATTTTTTTAAAAACTCTACTATAAAATTTGTTCGATTTAACCCATAGAGAAAACCCTAACAGGTATTACAACTCCTGGTTAGAGTGGACCTGGGAATCATGGCTATGAAGTGGTATTCCGCAATTCTCAGAGCTCCAGAACTGGAACCTCACCATGAGACACAGTTTTACGTCATACCCAGCACACTAAGACCCTCAGCCACTGCCATTTAGCACATATATGATAAAAAGGTTTATATATTGACCAACTCCTCCACACGAGCAGGATACGACACAAGGTCAATTTCTTAAGCGGAGTTCAACAGGTTTGAATTCAGAGTTTTCCTTCTCCTAGACCGGTTACCTAGCCATGGTTAAAGAACCCAGTCTGCCCTGCTATTTACCCATAGCTGGAGGGGAGTAGGATTCATACCTTTCCCAAGGGTATTAGCGCTAAGTGAAATGCAATTAGCACGTCCAGGATTTTGAACTCGGGTGACGAGTCCATTTCCTATGACTTTAACCATTACACCACGCGCTTCCTACTAAAAAAAAAAAAGGTTTAGGGCTTTGTCATAAGATCATTACGATCGGGACAATCATATAGGTGCTTGAGCTTGACGTGACCAGCCAATTGACAACAGAGGGCCTCTCCGACCGCCCGTCTAGCCCTAGTAAGAGTGAAACTGGGGTGTTACATGGCATGGACTGCTCAGCCACCAGGGTCTCGTCCACCCATTAGCCTCACAAGTCGCCACCCAGGGTTAACAGGTGGCGTAGTTGTGGGTGGGGGATATTTCCTCTCTGCAAAGGTGCAGTCAGCGTATTCTATAGTCCCAGCTGTCGTGGCTGGTATAGATAGATAGATATGAACATACTGCGATAGATAGATAGATAGATAGATAGATATGAACAGACTGGGATAGACAGATAAAATAACACAATAGATAGATAGATAGACAGACGGTTAGATAGATACATAGATACATGGATATAATAGCATAACAAGACAGATAAAACAAGATAGATTGATAGTGGATATATATATATATATATATATATATATATATATATATATATATATATATATATATATATGAAAAGTAAATGGAAGTGAATCCGACAGTATGAAGTAAATATTCTTAGAAAAAACAAACAAATGATGTTATAATTCGCTGACTGTTTCTACCTTTTATTAAAGCGGTCTTCATCAAGAGCGAAATGTTTGTGATAGAAAGACGGTGTGAGTAAACCGTTACAAACAAAAAGTGGTACAAACGAACTTTCATGTTCGGAGCCGGAAATTTTAAATTTTGAAAATGCATATTCTGTTTTAAAAAATAAAATAAATTATTTTTTATAATCCACAAAGAAAACTCAAAAGAGTTTGTTGTAAATATATATAAAAATGTATTAAAAAAGTATCAATATAATATATATATATATATATATATATATATATATATATATATATAGAGAGAGAGAGAGAGAGAGAGTGAGGAAGAGAGAGAAACAGAACAAGATAGATAGATAGATATAAAATCATAACGAGACTGGTAGATAGAACAATATAGATAGATAGATTGATACATAGATAGATAGATAGAGAGAGAGAGAGAGAGAGAGAGAGAGAGAGAGAGTGAGAAAGAGAGGCTAATAGATAGATAGATAGATAGATAGAGAGAGAGAGAGAGAGAATAGAATCATAACAAGATACACACACACACACACACACACACACATATATATATATATATATATATATATGAGAAGTGAATAAACAAACGATGTGTTTTTGATATGGCTTTTTTTTAACCGATAATTTTGGGGAGAATATGTGCTTAATTGAAGTCGTACCTAATTTTTGAAAATTAATTAATTAATAATTAATTAATTAGGCGGGCATACCTATTCAAATGTAAGGCTAAACAAATCGAGAAAAATATCAATCTCTGTATGTACATTTCGGCCTATTAGGCCTCATCAGCAGAGCTATAGATAGGAAATATATATATATACGCTAAGTAGCATCTGGTAAATAGGCTCCAATTCTGAAATGTATAGAGGTATGGAGCCACCCCTTTGGTTTCTCAAGAACTGCACACTAAGCTTACCAGCATCGCCTTGGAATAGATTTGAACCCTATCTGTGAACATCTGGCCTTTATCGCTATTTTTGTGTGCATCCGTTAGCCACGTGTGTCTTAAGGAATTAGAGAAAAAAACGCAAGACAAAGCGTGAAGGTGTTATGTTTAGAAAAAGAAAACTAGGCGTTATTAAACGTTCCCAGTAAGATAGAAAAAAATGTGCGAGGTGGCTAGGTACGTAATCAAGCATACTTTTCTGATCGTATTTCAAGCTTTTCACACCGGCCAGAAGGAGACGACGAACTTCATTCCCCGGAGGCAAACCAGGCAGACATTTAATGATCTTTTTTTAAAAGTTATTCTGTGGGGTCTGGGAACGCACCGAATTGTGTTCAATAAAAATAAAAACCGATTATGAGCTTCACGCCGTTTTTTCTCTCAAGAAGGATAAAAAGTCATCCATGCTAGTATTCTCAAACAGATCCGTCCGATTATTTGAGTTGAAAAATTTATTTCTGATATGAGCGAGAAAGCTCCACATTTTATGAGGAAATGTTTGACCGTGCAGGGTGTTTGACACTGTTTCGCAACGTGGTTGATCAAATGGTAATTGAAATAAGTTTTCACCCCTTTTTTAGGTTCGTTTTTAACTCTCTCTCTCTCTCTCTCTCTCTCTCTCTCTCTCTCTCTCTTCTCTCTCTCTCTCTCTCTCTCTCTCTCTGTAAAACATCGCCGAGATGCACCAAAGGAGGACAATTGGTGATGTTACACCAGTATCCTTACAGATTTCGGGTTTCGCAACATCATATCTGTTCTATCGGTAGACCTGGCATGTTATTAGGCCGCCTCCTTTCTAGATTCGCTCTGGGTAATTTTACGAATAGATCATTTATTCTTTAATATTGGCTCAGGGATACGCAACAGCCGCGCAGAGACTTGCTCGGTACTTGTATACAATAGAATACCTGGAATTACCTAACTAAAAGTTAGTCATTGAATATGTACGCACTTTATTACGTTTTAGAGGGCGTCGTCAGTGATGCCAATGCTTGGTTCCTCGGGGAGTTTCGGGTCTTACAATATCAGACTCCCCTCGCGCAAGCACTAAAAGTTAGTCATTGAATATGTACGCACTTTATTACGTTTTAGAGGGTGTCGTCAGTGATGCCAATGCTTGGTTCCTCGGGGAGTTTCGGGTCTTACAATATCAGACTCCCCTCGCCAAGCACTAAAAGTTAGTCATTGAATATGTACGCACTTTATTACGTTTTAGAGGGTGTCGTCAGTGATGCCAATGCTTGGTTCCTCGGGGAGTTTCGGGTCTTACAATATCAGACTCCCCTCGCCAAGCACTAAAAGTTAGTCTATCAGAGAAGATTAAACTCTGATCCGCCCTCCTTGAACACTTGAGAAATATTTGGCTCTTATTGATATTTGATGAGTGTCTACTCTTCTACCAAGCTCCTGATTGGTGGTTCCCAATAACCAATCAAATGCGCGAGAACTTTGGCACTTTTTTTCATGCATACTTGTCAGACTTCAGACTTGTTTTGTGAAGAAAGCTGTAGGCTGTGTGATGGGTTTTCTTTCATTCACACTCATTACTGCTCTTGGACTTGTATCTTCATGTTTTCCTTGTTTCTTGAAAATTTCTCAGGGCTGTTTTAAAATTTTGAAATGTCATGGGGGTGTCTTTTTTTTTATTACAACTGTTGTAAATATCTTATACTCGTTCATTAAGCCTTTTAAAATCATAGCTATGGGCGACTGACGCTTATCTCCCCTACATTTTTATAGAAAGGTAGCAGCATTTTTTGCCAAGATAACGTAATCTTTTATATGTTCTTCCGAACTTTTCCGTAAAAAAGTCAGTTCAGTATATAAAGCTATTTTTGAAGAATCGTAAGTGAAAAAAGTTTTATTTTTCAGAAAATGAACCAAGTGCTCAAGATGAATCCGTTTTTAAATGCCATTTTCAAATTTTGTCCACACAAAAATAAAATGACTTCGGCATAAAATAACCCTAGGGCTGACATGCCATCTGGTTCAAGATTGCTCGCAGCATCTAATGGTGTATACCTCTTTACTTACTTCTATTCTTCTATTCTTCTTCTGACATCTTTGATATGTTAAGTTCTTCTAGGTCTCTTCTAGTGTCTGGACTTCTCTTGGGGACTTCGTGTCTGGTCTTCCATTGGGGATTTCTCTTTATCAGAAGCACTGTGTCATTGGTAGTTTTTAGATAATAACACAAGACTTCGATTTACTTAGATCACATTTTATTTCGAAATCCCCACCAGACTACCTGCGCAGATCGAGTTGGAGCGTGTATAACACGACTCACCACCGTCGTGGTTTCTCGCCGACTGACTAAAATCTATTTCTAATCTAAACCGGAAGAGGGTCTCCTCCGCCGATTCTCACGGTATCCACCGGAAAGGATCAAGATGAGATCAAGCCTTGTCACTCATCCTTCAAGGCCGTGGGCTGCAACTTAATAACAGCCATTTTGATTTCTACACTATTGCACATAAATATTAGGTATCTAATAATTATGTAACACTAATTTTTTCTCTAGGCGCTTTGGTAGGGTCCAGGTATAAAAACGCACTGACACAACCGCGGCTTGGAAGAATTGTCGCTTTAACTTGTCTATGAGATCTAATTTATATATAACACTCCACAAGAAAATAGTTGTACGGCCACTTGCCCCATATCACACAAACCATCCGAGTAAGACGAACAAGACACTCTGGGCACTGCCGGAGAAGCAAGGACGGACTCTCTGAGTGACGTTCTCCCGTGGAAACCAGCACACGAGGACGCCAGAGGTAATTTGACCAGATCTGCACGGTTACTGGATGCTGCGCATAGGACCTCCCGGGGGCGATGAATGTTTGGGTCGGTTGGCGAGGGATTGTCATGGATATCCGCACTGCTTGCGCGACATGATGATGCTGATGATGATGCTGTTATATACCCATCGCTCATATTGTGGGTATATAAACAATTCTTTAACAGAAAGAGGAGACAGATAGACAGGTAGACAGAGATTAGATGCATAACTTGCATTACTTACTTCTTTGACCATTGGTGATCTCAAGTCGTTTCTATTCTTTCTCTCCATGTTGACTTCTTTTACTAGGTTCCTGTTGGTTGTTCATCGTTTATTCATTTTCTTCTTCTTGGTCAGTCTTTTTGCCAAGACATGCATCAACCAACAACACCATGTTATTCCTTTAAGACTTTTATTCTTAACTAAACTTCTTTCTCTAACTAAACACAGCGCGCGTGTGCAAGTGAGTCCCAGCTAAGGCAAGACATGCCTCCTGTCTGACGTCCAAGCTGGTACTGGTCAGTTAACTAGCTCCCACGTGACTTCGCGTGATTCGCGGGCTTTCTGATTTACCTGTAATATTCCATGGAAAGTGCAGCCCGTGATATGAAAAAAGTACCATCCCTGCAGAAATACAGGAGGGGGGTGACAATAATCTATGCAACCGCGTAGATTATGCAACAAGGCCATGCCGTAAAATCCAACCAACCTACCAACCAACCAACCAACCAGCCAACTAAATTAACCACAGTCTTTACTAGATGAGCCATGATCCCCACCCCCATAATTTAGTAGCCAAGAGACATATTAATTTCAGATATAGAAATCCTCTCTCTTAGATTGAGTAATCTCTTGAGTTTTGTTTCTTTTTCTTCCTTTTTTTCTTTGTCTTTTTCTTTTTTTTGGGGGGGGGCGGTATTCAATACTTTTTCTTTCCAATGTAGTTCAAGTTAGGAAATGTATGAATTTCTCCAAAGGCATAGATAGATAGATAGATTAGATAGATAGATAGATAGATAGATATGAACAGACTGAGATAGATAAGAACAGACTGAAATAGATAGATAGAGATAGATAGATAGATAGATAGATAGTATGAACCAGACTGAGATAGATAGATATGAACGTACTAGGCTAGATAGATAGATAGATAATAGATAGATATGCATAGAGATAAATAGATATGAACAGACTGAGATAAATAGATAAGAACAGACTGAAATAGATAGATAGATAGATAGATAGATAGATATGAACAGACTGAGATAGATAGATATATAGATATATATGAACAGACTGAGATAGATAGATAGATAGATAGATAGATAGATAGATAGATAGGTAGATATGAACAGACTGTGATAGATAGATAGATAGATATGAATAGACTGAGATAGATAGATAGATAGATAGATAGATAGATAGATATGAATAGACTGAGATAGATAGATATGAACAGACTGTGTTTTCCTAAGGTGGTGGGTGGCATGACTTTTCTCGAGTACATTTTTGTCTCATTCAACTCATTTCATAGGACGACACAATGTCATTATTGCCAGCAAGGTCACCCGGCAATGTCTTGGAAAAAAATGGCTTCTTTTGTCATTCACCCACTTCCGCTAAAATCATTTTCAAGACGCCTACAAGAATGAACCTTATTTGTCTTCATTTTTTAGATGAGGCTTGATAAGATCATTTAGATATGATCATTCATTGATAAATCGTCGGGGCGCGGCCTAAAGTCGGTATCAGCCAATCAGCGAGGGAGTCTATCCCCTTTTCACTTGCGCTAGACCAAGGAGATTATTTTAGCGTCTGAGGTGGAGCGCCACACCTATTTCATTAAAATCCGATAATTCCCTGATTTTTGGTAAATTATTTTCTGTATGGGGGGGGGGCTTAAGTCATTTTGTCAAAAACGCATATTAGGCCCATTTTAGGTATAGCTAGTATATGCTCATGAATAGGTTACACATCTTTTAAACCAAAAATCTGCCAAAATTAGTGATAAATTGATAATTTGTATTATTTAGATTTTTCGGACTGTTGTCCTCATTTTTATAGTTATACTAGACAAAACGTGACTTGTTGGGTCAACCATTGAACATAGATAATTGGGATTAGGGAAGGGTGAGTTTGAAAAGCGTATTAAATTTTTCTCAAAAAATAAATACGACCAGAGAATTTTAAAAAAAAACAGCAAAATTAAAATCTTTTTTGTAAGATTTCTAAGAAAGGGAACATTTGATCTAATTTGAATTTATTAAGAGTCAAGATGTTGGCTGGGTTAGCTGCTCATAAAACTTAATATACAAATACATTTAAAACTCTCCAAATAACTATTTTTGTTCTTATAGAGAAACTAACACATATAACGAGGAGGTAATCAAAATGTACGTAGAGAAGGGGAATGTGACAAGCTAAATGTGAAGTAAGAGAAGGGTCAGTTTTTTTATTTAATTGCAAATTCCGACTAACTAGAACCAATTAAAATGGAATATTTTCAAACATAACTCAATCCTAGCACTAAGGAATATTTTGATATGAATTTTGTGTCATTAAACTAAATAGGAAAAAAGCCTTTAGGAGACATTCGCTCAGCTTTAGTATGATAATAGATGTACAACGTTTCACCCTGCTCTATCGAACATTTCCTCATAGAATGTGGAGGTTACGCTTCTATCAAAAATAAATTTTTCAACGCAAATAATTTAAGGGATCTGTTTGAGAATGGATGACTACAAGAAACCAATCAGGATATTAGTCCAATATTCAACCCATGTTAATTTTATATCATGTAGATTTTTCGGACTGTTGTCCTCATCTTTATTGTTATGTACACAATTTTTCAGTCGATGTTCCCTCCGGCCTTCTTTAGGTGTTTCTTGTTATTATTTTTTTAGATAGATAGATATTAACAGATTAAGATAGATAGATAGATATATAGATATATAGATAGATAGATAGATATTAACAGACTCAGACAGACAGATAGACAGACAGACAGATAGATAGATAGATAGATATTAACAGACTCATATAGATAGATAGATATATATTAACAGACTCAGATAGATAGATAGATAGATAGATAGATATTAACAGACTCATATAGATAGATAGATAGATAGATAGATAGATAGATAGATAGATAGATAGATAGATAGATAGATAGATAGATATTAACTGACTCAGATAGATAGATAGATAGATAGATATTAACAGACTCATATAGATAGATAGATAGATAGATATTAACAGACTCATATAGATAGATATATATTAACAGACTCAGATAGATAGATAGATAGATAGATATTAACAGACTCATATAGATAGATAGATAGATAATAACATACTCAGATAGATAGATAGATAGATAGATAGATAGATAGATAGATAGATATTAACTGACTCAGATAGATAGATAGATAGATAGATTAACTGACTCAGATAGATAGATAGATAGATAGATATTAACAGACTCAGATAGATAGATAGATAGATAGATTAACAGACTCATATAGATAGATATATATTAACAGACTCAGATAGATAGATAGATAGATAGATAGATATTAACAGACTCATATAGATAGATAGATAGATAATTAACATACTCAGATAGATAGATAGATAGATAGATAAGATAGATAGATAGATAGATATTAACTGACTCAGATAGATAGATAGATAGATAGATAGATAGATATTAAACTGACTCAGATAGATAGATAGATAGATAGATGGATAAGGCTTGATAATTTGTATCATAATAAAATGAGGGAACTGTTTGAAGAAATTGATGGGGATATTAGTCCAATATTCAATACACGACCATTCTTTTATTATTTAGATTTTTCGGACTGTTGTCCTCAACTTTATTGTTATATACACAAGGTTCACCCCTCAGAATTACAGGGGATTGAAAATAATCTTATGCAACCGCATAGATTATGTAACATTTTTGCTCACATCAGACACCGTTATTTTAAAGCAAACAATATGAGAGATCTGTTTGAAAACGTCAACATGTAGGATATTCTCTCTTTTTTAAGGGAAATAAGATTATACCATAGAATATAGACATGAAACAAATCAATACCATACAACATAATCCCCAATAATGCTAACACATTGTTAAAACCAATTACTAAAAAGTATAAATATAAATACACGATATGTATTACTTCCTAACCGTCAGGCATGACATAACCCCAGACGGGTTGATATGCCGTTAAAATCAATAAACAAACAAACCAACCAACCAATGGTTAGAATCTTTTAGAAGATACTACACTAACTACCAAATAAAAGATAATGCTAATCTTTTATTTAATGAAGACAATAATGGTAGTTTTTGTATGACGCCATGTCATTGAGGAAGCATTAAACATTGTTTTCATTGCAAACCCCTTAGAATATTTGCGGACGTTTAAATACACGATATGTATAACTTCCTAACCGTTAGGCATGACATAACCCCAGACAGGTTGATATGCCGTTAAAATCCATAAACAAACAAACAAACAGAATGGTTTGTAAGATGGGAATGGTTTGTTTGGTTTGTTTTGTTTTACGGCATATCATCATCAGTGGGTCATTTAATGCCGATAAAGTTTTGAAATTCTTAATGGATAATACAGTTTTTTTATAAATACATTTTTCTATTTAACCCATAGATGGGACCCTAACAGGTACTACCACTCCGGGTCAGAGTGGACCAGTGAGCAATGGTGATGAAGGGGTGCTCCACATTCCCCAAACCTCCAAAACTGGAACCTCACCATCAGATAGAGTTTAACGTCATTCCCAGGACATGTAGACCCGCAGCCACCGCTTCTAGCACCCATATTGTAAGATGGGAAGTAAGTGGCTGTGTGAAACTACTATTTTGTGAGGTGCTGCTCCAGTATTTGGTCAAAAACCACATGAAGCACTTTTTATGGTTTCCATCTCGCTCCCCCCCCCCCCTTGCTTTTGCTGTTCGGTTTATTAGTTGGTTGTTGTTTTCATAGCATATCAATCTTTTTCGGGTCATTTAATGCCGAATCAAGTCATTTTGATATCATGTTACTTACATTACCTGCTGTTACTTAAATGGTCATCCATCTAAATATTGAACTGGCTGATAGAGGTCTGTTACCAAAGGTTCCAGTATTTTACCTTGCTGCACATCAAATGTATCCAAACTCTATCTGTCTCTTTCTCTCACTATCTCTCTCACACACTCTACCATACTTGTCTATTACCAGAGGTTCTAATACTTTACAGAGTCTCCAGAGTTTGGCTGCCTGTCCGTCTGCACCCTCTCTCTCTCTCTCTCTCTCTCTCTCTCTCCTCTTCTCTCTCTCTCTCTCTCTCTCTCTCTCTCTCTCTCTCTCTGTGGCATTCAGACCTGTTACCAAAAAATGCCAATACCTTACTTTGTTACAAATGTCTCTATAGTCTGCCTGTCCCCAGCATCTTTCTTTCTTTCTTTCTCTCTCTCTCTCTCTTTCTTTCTCTCTCTCCCCTCTCTCTCTCTCTCTCCCCTCCTCTCTCTCCTCTCTCTCTCTCTCTCTCTCTCTCTCTCTGTCATACGCGTCTGTTACCAAAGGTTCCAAAACTTTACCCTGTCGCAAATTAACTGTCTCCATAGTCTTCCTGTCCCCAGAGTCTCTGTCTGTCTGTCTCACACACACACACACACACAACACACAACACATCACACATCACATACACATACACACACACACACACACACTGCCATACAGGTCTGCAACCAAAGGTTCCAATACTTTACCTTGTTGCAAATTAACCGTCATTCTTTTTGTCTATCTGTCTGTCATTGGCTCTGCCTTATCTCTCTCATGCAAAAGAAAAAGCTGACTTCAACCTTAAATAATCTGATAAATGTTCCTATACTAAAACCAACCAACCAACCAGCCAACCAACCAAATTCACCCTTGGGATACGACCTGTATCTCACCAAGTGGGTTGGGGGGCGTGTGGTGGGATAGATATAATAAGCAAAGTGAAACTTAACATTTAAGAAAAAAAGACAACCAGCCAGCCAGCCAACCATA
>CM042168.1:9575729-9618229 GCA_023376005.1 Doryteuthis pealeii | reverse complement strand
TATTTAAAATTAAACATTGAGCTCTCATATGTGACATGAACTCTGCACCAACATACGGTTAGAGAAAAGGACCAGCTTAAAATCACCCTTATAGCCAAGAAACTTGGTACCCCACCAAAGAATATATATATATATATATATATATATATATATATGATTGTAAAGTAATCCAAATGACTGGTAACTAAGGGATGATTCTATTTGGGATCATCAAAATCTCATTGTACAACCACACTGTCTGCTCTTGTGGTTGACCAGATTCCCAGCCCCCACGAACGAAACGATTCCAGATATGTTTGGTGAGTGACCATGGAAATTGAAGTTGTCACCTCTTCGTTGCTGAAATACTGGTGAAATTCCGCACGAGTAACCCGGATGTAAAGTCTCGTCGTGAGGATTGACATGTGCTGGTGAATGTCGAACGTGCAGCACAGACTTTTGAAAGGGAGGGATACACTATATGAACAGTGTTAATTCCAGTGGTCCTAATAAGAATGCTTGATATTGAAATTCATTAAATTTGAAATTTATCAAAGTTATTATTTAATTTTTTTCAAATTTTCTCTAACATAATTTATTTCTTAGTAACCACAAATGAATTCAGGGGTGATTATAGATATCACCACTGGATTTGTTGTAAAATTTTACTCTGGAAACTTTTGTTTGATCTTAGTTCGGGGCTTTCTTTGCAATTACATCCCCGTACAGAAAAGGGCTGGGTTAGCTTAGTCGGTAGAGCATTCGGCTAGAAACCACAAGGTTACTAGTTCAATACCCACCCTCGCCAACTCAGCGTATGAGTAGCACAGGGATCTGTGCGGTAAAGCAAGGAGCTGATGGTAGGTGTGGCGCTCCACCTCAGATGCTAAAACAATCTCCTTGGTCTAGTGCTAGTGAAAAGGGGATAGACTCACTCGCTGATTGGCTGATACCGACTTTAGGCTACTTTACTTACTTACTTTACAGATAGACAGACAGATCGAAAGGGAGAGATGCTATCAATATGAACAGATTGGAATTTTGGAATTCATTAAAATTGCAAATTTATCCGAGTTATTCTCATAATTAGTCTACTAGAGAATCGGGTAGAGTACACTGTATGCTCTTTTCAGACTGCACTCTGATCACTGCTGATGTCACCGCCTACAACATTTTGTGCATCTTATCAAGGTGTATCTGTAAAACAAATTTCAGCTCTGTAGTTGCTCAGCTGAGAATGTTATGAGTGTACAGACAGAAAGATAGATAGATAGATAGAAAATACATAGACAGATAGATAGAAACAGAATGAGATAGATAGATAGAAACAGAATGAGATAGATAGATAGATAGATAGATAGAGAGAATAGAATAGAGAGAAACAGAATGAGAATAGATAGAAACAGAGATAGATAGATAGATAGAAACAGAATAGATAGATAGATAGATAGATAGAGATAGATAGATAGATAGATAGGATAGATTAGATAGATAGATAGATAGATAGATAGATAGATAGATAGAGATAGAGATAGAGATATAGATAGAAACAGATAGATAGATAGACAGATAGAAACAGATAGATAGATAGATAGATAGATAGATAGATAGATAGATAGAAAGATAGATAGATAGATAGATAGATAGAAACAGAATGAGATAGATAGATAGATAGATAGAGAAACAGAATGAGATAGATAGATAGATAGATAGATAGACAGATAGAAACAGAAATGAGATAGATAGATAGATAGATAGATAGATAGATAGAAACAGAATGAGATAGATAGATTGATAGATAGAAACAGAATGAGATAGATAGATAGATAGAAATAGAACGATATAGATAGATAGATGGATAGATACACAGATAGATAGAAACAGAATGAGATAGATAGACAGATAGAAACAGAATGAGATAGATAGATAGATGGATAGATAGATAGATAGATAGATAGAAACAGAATGAGATAGATAGATAGATAGATAGATAGATAGAAACAGAATGAGATAGATAGATAGATAGATAGATAGATAAATACTCCACAGCCTAAGGTTTTTCTTCCTTTTTCACTCTCCCGCATTTTTTTTTATTGGTGTCTTTCCATTTTAGATAATTCTGTTTCATCATTTAAATTCTGTATTTTCTTTATCCTCTTTTCTTTCAGTATTTCTTAATCTTTCCTTATTTTTATTTTATTCTTTCTTTTTTTTTTTTTTTTGAAGATGTTGATAAGAAAAACACTGAATTCAAACTTGTTAAACTCTGCTTAACAATTAACCTGTTTGTGTGGAGGGTTTAGCTAAATGTGTATGCATATATCTATGTATGAAATTTAACATTTTTGAAAAAACAAATGATGTTATATATTTTTCAAAAATGTTAAATTTCATACTGTCAGATTAATTTCCATCTATTTTTCATATCTATGTATATATATATATATATTTATATTTGTATATGTATGTATATGTATGTGTTTATATATCTATTATGTAGGATATGTGTATTTTTTTATTAATATATTTTTTTATTGATATTATATTTATACAACATTATATTATCTATTATAATTAAAGGTTTTACTTTGTTTATTTGGTTAATAGCAGTAATAATATTTTTTTATATATCATAAAGGGGCCGGTTTAGCTCAGTCGGTAGAGTGTTCGGCTAGAAACCACAAGGTTACTAGTTCGATACCGGTCCTCGCCAACTCAGCGTATGAGTAGCACAGGAATCTGTGCGGTAAAGTAAGGAGCTGATGGTAGGTGTGGCTTTCCACCTCAGATGCTAAAATAATCTCCTTGGTCTATCACTATTGAAAAGGGGATAGACTCCCTCGCTGCCTGGCTGATACCGACATTAGGCCGCCCCGACGACTTTACTTTACATTTATATATCATAATATTTCATAATTTTTTATTTTTACTAGATAAGAATACAGATAAAAAAAATTGAAACAGAGGGAGTATAATAAAAGATTTGAAACAGAGGGAGTATAATCGAAAAATAGAACAACTGAACCTTACTCTTCCATCACTCTCGTCTTTCATTGTTATTTTTTCTAATTTAAGTATTTAGTTAAAAGAAGAAGTAAAGAATAAAATGACAGTTATTTTTTCTTGTTAACAGCTTTCATTTAAGATTCATTGAAGAGATTGTTGCTTATACTCATTAAAATAAAACCAAACAGTTAGAAAACAATAATACTAAGCACATATTTATTAAATTCGATTTTTTAATATCAATATGCAAATTAGCCTTCCCGTTCACACTGTAAACCGCTATTTTGTTGTATATATAAATATAATTGTTTTTTGTCAGTATGTAGACATAGTTAACAGTATTAATAATGTAAGACAATTTTATTAATAATTGAGGTTTAGATAAAAATAAAATCATGGAGAATGTGATGTCAATAACTATTTGTGACTTGAGTAGGAATATAGTTTCGGTTACAGACAGAAAAACACACAATCTCCATTATAATAATATATATATATATATTTTTTTTATATTATATATTTTTTTGTTTTATCTTTGCTTCATATTTTTAAGACTTATTTAATTCTCAAGTTATTAATTTGACTGACTACTATCCCCTGAAAAATATTCTTTTTTCTCATTTGACTTCCTGTCGCCATGGTGACAGTCTTTTAATGTATACATTTTGTAAAGAAAAAAGTTTTTTTGAGGAGAAAATTTTTCTGTTATGCAATTCATTGTTGATTTTCCATCTGATGAGACAGAATTTTGGAGAGCTTTGTTAAATCAATTTAGATTTATAAAGGCCCCAATTTTGGTCGAAATAAATTTATTATGGAATAACGGTGTTGAGTTTTTCCTTCCTTTCAAAGATAAATATTGCTCTGTATATAATCTATAAAGATTATTATACATTGAGCTCTTTTTAGTGATTTAAAGATTCACTGTATTTATACATACTCGATCATACAATAATAATACAGTGTGTCTTAGAAATCACATATAAAATCATCACTTACTACCAGGTTTTGGATACCTCACATCTATATATATATATATATATTATATATATATATATATATAATATGTTGGAGACGTGTAATATAATGGTTAGAGGCATAGGAAATGAACTCGTTGACGCGAGTTCAAATCCTGGACAAGGCTGTTTGCATTTCATATTGTACTAATACCCATAGGAAAGGTATGCATCCAACCACTCATCCTCTATGGGTAAATAGTAGGGCAGACTGGGCTGTTTAACCTTGGCTAGGTAACCAATCTGGGAAAAGAAAAACTCTAGGGTCACATACTGCTCCTGTGGAGGGGTTGGTAAATATAATATATATATATATATATATATATATATATATAATATTAAAAGAAAGGAAATGAATCCGACAGTATGAGTATGAGCAAGATGGAATAAAAACAACACAACTTTCAACTTTTATCTCCGACCACCAACAACACGGAGTAACTGGCTCTGATGATGATTTTTGTAAAATCGAAATATTGATCAGTATCAGCTATGTATATTTTATAAATCGTTTTCTCTTTAATGGCATTGTGTGTTGTTTTCATTCCATCTTGCTCATACTCATATATATATATATATATATATATATATATATCTTATTATAATGGAGATTGTGGGTTTGTATGTCTGTAACCGAAACTATATTACTATTCAAGTCACAATTCCCTTTGTTATTTACATGACATTCTCCATGATTTTATTTTTATTTAAACCTCAATTATTAATAAAATTGTTTTACATCATTATGACTGTTGATCACATCAACATACTAATAACATGCAATTGTATTTATATATACAACAAAATAACAGTTTACAGTGTGAATTGGAAGGCTAATTTGCATATTGATCTTAAAAAATTGATTTTAATAAATATATGCTCAGTATTATTGATTTCTAATTGTTTGGTTTTATCTTAATGAAATATGAGCAAAAAATCTCGGTGATAAATCTTAAAAGAAATCCCTTAACAAGAAGAAATAACTGTAATATTATCTTTACTTCCTATTTTAACTAAATAGTTAAATTAGGAAAATTTACCAAATGAAGAGACGGGAGTAAGGGAAAATGATGGAGGTTAGTTTCAAAGTTGTTAATTTTTCAATCATACCCCTCTGTTCCAAATATTTTTTATCTGAATTCTTATTCAGTTTCATTAGACTTTCTAATTTAACATATTTTATTATATTAAAACTTAAATACTTGCACGCGGAGGGTGCATATATTTGATAGTATTTATAAATATATATAGATAGATAGATAGATTGATTAATAGATAGAGACACCACAGCATAAGATTTCAGTAACTCCCTCACTTTCTCTTTTCACTCTCTCACTTTCTCACTCTCTCTCCCTCTCTCTCTCTCTCTCTCTCTCTCTCTCTCTCTCTCTCTCTCCTTTTCTTTCTTACTCTCTTTTATTTTAAATATCTAATTATTTTTTATTTAAATTATTTGTTTTTTGTTGTTTTTCTTTACTTGTTTTTTTTTTTGTTTTTTTTCATTATTTCTTGATCTTTGCTAACTTTGATTTTATCCAACTTTTTTTTTTATTGAAAGATGTTCATCTTCATCGTTCCGCAAAATTATCCAGCATCACTGCTTTTTTTTTTTTTTTTTTCCTGTTTTCTCCGCTTTATATTCACAATTAATTCACCGGTTGTATTGATTTCCGAGACAATTTCTTTTTTTTTTAAATTGTTTAAAATCTTTTGATTATTTTGAAATATTTTTTCACAAAAATATTGAGAAAAAATTACATCATTTCTTGAATTCCTTTTATCGATTTCCTTTTTAACATTTTTAATACATTTTTGCTATTTACTCATTTTCATTTTGTTTTTGGTTTTTTGGGCGGGAGGTTCTTACTTCTCAAACTTCTACCTCACTTTTATTTCTCTTCTCCTTTCCTCTCTCTCTTCTCTCTTCTCTCTCCATTCTCCTTCCTCTCTCTCTTCCTCNCTCTCTCTCTCTCTCTCTCTGTGTCTCTCTCTCTCTCTTATCTCTCTTTGTCTCTCTCTTTCTCTCTCTTGTCTCTCTTCTTTCTCCTCCTCTCTTGTCTCTCTTTCTCTTCTCTCCTCTCTCTCTTCTGTCTCTCTCTCGTCTCTCTCTCTCTCTCTTTCTCCTCTTTCTTTCTCTCCTCTCTTTTCTCTCTCTCTTTGTCTTCTCTCTCTCTCTCCTATTCTCTCTCTTTGTCTCTCTCTCTCGTTCTTCTCTCTCTTCTCTCTCTCTCTATCTCTCTTCTTTTGTCTCTCTCTCTTCTTCTCTTCTCTCTCTTGCTCTCTCTCTCTCTCTTCTCTCTCCTCTCTCTCTGTGTCGCTTTTCTTTCCTTTGTTTCTCTTGTTTCCTCTCTCTCTCTCTCCTCTCTGTCTCTTCTCTCTCTCTCTCTCTCTCTCTCTCCTATTTGTATATTTCTCTCTTTCTTTTGACTTTTCAATCATCTTATTCTCATAAGTTCTTACCTCTCTAATAAAGAATTAATCCCCTTGTTTCTTCTTTCATTCTTTCTTTCTTTTCTCCTTACTCAAGATACACAACTCACTCTCTTCTTTGCCCTTATCTCTTCCTCCCTTTCCTCCTCTCTCTCTCTCTCTCTCTCTCTCTCTCTCTCTCTCTTTCTCTTCTCTCTCTCTGACTCATTAGCTCTTTTCTTCTCTAATAAAATCTTATTCCTTGATTTTATCCTTTCTTTCCGTCTTTCTTTTCTTTTCCTTCCTGGCTCCAGAACACAACTCTCACTCTTCCATGCTCTTATTTCTCTCTCTCTCTCCTCTCTCTCTCTCTCTCTCTCTCTTCTCTCTCTCTATTCCTCTCTCTTCCTCTCTCTGTTTTTTCTTTTCCCCTCTCTCTCTCTACCCTCTCTCCTCTCTCTCTCTCTGCTCTCTCTTTCTTTCTCTTCGTCTCTATTCCCCTTCCTCTCTCTTCTCTTTCTTTCTCTCTTCCTTCTCTTTTCTCTCTCTTTTCATCTTTCCTCTCTCTTTCTCTCTCTTTCTCATTCTTTCCTCTCTCTTCTCTCTCTTTCTCATTCTTCCTCTCTCTTTCTCTCTCTTTCTCTTTCTTTTCCTCCTTTTCCTCTCCTTCTCTCTTTCTTACTCTCTTTCCCTTTCTCTCTCTCTCTCACTCTCTGACTTTTCAATCGTCTTTCTTCATTAGCTCTCTTCTCTCTAATAAAAATCTCATTATATATAATAAGAAAGATATATATATATAACAAAGAGATGCTTTGGCAGTTACATCTCCTCCACAGAAAACGATGTTAATGCCACGCATAGGAAAGGCATGGGCGCTATAAATAGATTATCTATCATTATGGAGGTCCAATCTCAACAGACAGCTAAAGAGAGACAGTTTCTTCCAGGCCGTCGTCATGTCAGTACGGCTGTATGGCGCTGCATCACCAACTAAGCGACTAGAGAATAAACTAGATGGGAGCTGCAACAAGAATGCTGCGGGTGATCGATGAACAAGACGTGGAAACAATTACCCTACGAGAAAACAGCTGTACGGCCACGCTACCACATATCACCCAGACCATCGAGTAAGACGGACAAGACATGCGAGGACACTGCGAGAGAAGCAAGGACGAACTTCATAAGCGGACGTCCCCCTGTGGAAGCCAGCACATGGACAAGCCATGTGTGGCCGACCAGCAAAAACGTACGTTGTCAGCTCTTTTAAGTAAAGAGTGCTCAATATCACTGATATATATATAATATATTATATATATATATGTTGGTGATGTGTAATGTAATGGTAGAGGGCATAGGAAATGACTCGTCGACGCGAGTTCAAATCCTGGACGAGGCTGTTTGCATTTCATATTGTACTAATTACCCATGGGAAAGGTATGCATCCAACCACTCATCCTCTATGGGTAAATAGCATGTATAGTTAAGTAGAAAAAACAAAGTCAACACTGCTTGGTAAGTGACAGTTTCTCACCTATCTGATTTTTCAAACCAAGTAAAGTAAAAATGAAAAATGATAGCTAATCTCTTTCTTGGTGTTTTTAATTGAATCTAATTCGTTTTAGATTATATTTGTCTTTTTCAATTATGTCATTGTTCTTGTTTTTTCTTCAAATCACTTAAGGCATTCTGCACAAATTTATTTTCTCAGCCTTTCAAAATATGACAATAGAAAAGAAAAGAAAAAAACAAAAAAAACATTGATACAAAAGACGAGAAGAAAAATAGAAGGTAAATTACAGTCGTTTGTTGTTTGTACTTGTTGCTGGGTTTTACAAACAAAAAACCACAGGAATCTTTTACCAATTGAATTCAGAGCCGTGGAGAAAAAATTGAAGTCTGATGTCCCTGTATTTGTTTCAAGAAATGAGAAAAATGTAAAAAAACAACAAAAAAACAAGGGTATTAAGTGTGTTGGTTGTGGGTTGTTGGTTTCTTGTTTTATGGCAGGTTCAACCCCTTCCTGGTCAGTTTAATGCCAAATCAAGTCATTTTATATTTGGTTTACTTACAGTACCTGCTTTTGCTTAAATGGTCACCCATCTACATATTGAACAAGCTCATTGTTGCTTAACTTTGGTGATGAATAATTTCTATTTCTACACCACACAGATATTGTTTTGTTTTTTTATGGCATATCAACACTTTTTTGGGTCATTTAAGCCAATCAAGACATTTTGATTTTGGTTTACTTACCAGTACCTGCTTTGCTTAAATGTCACCCATTACATAGTGAACAAGCTCATTGTTGCTTAACTTTTGGTGATGAATGATTTCTATTTCTACACCACACAGAATATTTTGTTTTTGTTTTTTATGGCATATCAAACTTTTTTTTGGGTCATTTAATGCCGATTCAAGTCTTTTGATATTTGGTTTCTTACAGTACCTGATGTTGCTTAAAGTTGTCACCCATCTACATACGAACAAGCTCATTATTGCTTAACTTTGGTGATGAATGAATTCTATTTCTATCCACACAGGAATATTTGGTTGGTTGTTTGTTTTATGGCATATCAACACTTTTTGGGTCATTTATGCAAATCAAATCTTTTGATATTTGGTTTACTTAAAGTACCTGCTGTTGCTTAAATGGTCACCCATCTACGTATTGAACAAGCTCATTGTTGCTTAACTTGGTGATGAATAATTTCTATTTCTACACCACACAGAATATTGTTTTTGTTTTTTATGCATATCAACACTTTGGTCATTTTATGCCGATTCAAGTCTTTTTGATATTTTGTTTCTTACAGTACATTGCTGTTGCTTAAATGGTCACCATCAACGTATTGAAACACGCTCATTGTGCTTAACTTTGGTGATGAATGAATTCTATTCTATACCACACAGAATATTGGTTGGTTGTTGTTTTATGGCATTATCAACACTTTTTGGGTCATTTAATCCAAATTAAAGTCATTTGATATTTGGTTTCTTACAGGTACATGCTGTTGCTAAATGGTCACCCATCTACATATTGAACAAACTCATTTGTTGCTTAACTTTGGTGATGAATGATTTCTATTTCTACACCACACAGAATATTTGTTGTTGTTTTGTTTTATGGCCAATCAACACTTTTTGGGTAATTTAATGCTGAATCAAGTCATTCTAATATTAGGTTTATTTACAGTTCCCTGCTTTTGCTTAAATGGTCACCCATCTAAGTATTGAAGAGGCTCCTCAACTGCTTAACTTATCTGACTCTGACCTATTATTGCTAGAATGGTTAAAAAGTTTTTAGGATGAGTGTCTTGCACAGCATCATCATCAATGCCTTTTATTGCAATATCAAATATTTAAAAGCCAATGTATTAATATACAATATACATATATATGCAGGAAGCATGTGGGATGGTTAAGGTCATGGGAAATCCGAGTTCAAATCCGGGACTTGGTAATTGCATTTCACTTTAGCGCTAATACCCTTGGGAAAGGTATGAATCCTACTCTCCCTCCAGCTATGGATAAATAGCAGGAAGACTGGGCTCTTTAAGCTTGGTTAGGCAACTGGTCTAGGAGAAGGAAGACTCTGAATTCAAACCTGTTGAACTCTGCTTAAGAAATTGACCTTGTGCACATCCTGCTCATGCGGAGGGTCGGTAAATATATATATATACATATATATATGTGTGTGTGTGTGTGTGTGTGCGTGCGTTGTGTGTGTTGTATTTAGTTTGCATATATTTATCAAGGTTGGTACCAGCCCTTGGATCAGTTTGGATCTCTGATGAGGGGTCGGTAATATATATAATATACCTATATATGTGTTGTGTGTGTGTGTGTGTGTGGTGTGTGTGTGCGTGTGTGTGTGTATTTAGTTTGCTATATTTATCGAGGTTGATACCAGCCCTTGGATCAGTTTGGATCTCTGATGTCAAGAAGAATTACTAGAATATCAAGTTAATCGCAACATCAACGGTTGATACAATTTTATTCTGCAACTGTTCTAATTAATCCCTTTGATTAATTCATTACAATTAAGCCCTGATGATCCATTTTTGGTGAAACATATGTAGGTTATCAATAAATACCTTTCTACAAAATATAATATATATGTATATATATTGATTAATATATATATATATATATATATATATTATTATTATTATTATTATTATGGTACACAGTAATAACCTACTCGAGTTTCACCATAGGGATCTTCAGAGTTAAATCCACTGAATTAATCAAGATATTTATTATTACAGCCAATTGCAACATGTGTATTTTTTTTTTTTTTTTGTGAAAAAATACCACCGTGCCAATTGGCTGTAAATTTATCAATATCTTGATTAATTCAGTGGAATTTAAACTCTGAAGATCCCTATGGTGAAACTCGAGTAGGTATTTACTGTGTACCATTATAATAATAATATAATGATATATATATTATATATTAATATTATATTTTTGCTTGAAGGCAATTACAATGCGCATATCACATTAAATTCGATAATTTATAGAAGATAATAATGATCAGTGAGTTTCGCAAAGAATTACTCGGTGTGTAGAACATCGTAAGACTGTTTTCAACTTTATAAGTCTCATCAGCGATGTATACTAACGATTTCCCTCGAAGAAATCGAAACGGGGACTCAGCAGGATAGTCAGAAACTATACTGCTTCGGCCATGATACAGCACGAAGAAATTCCTGCAAAAATTAACCTGTCAATGATTACTGAGACGTCTCTACCATATGAGGCAAGGGGGCACTGAGTGAACAATAACAAACCCGGCTTATGGCTCTTCGGCGAAGGAAATAAGATTTTGGATGTTTGTTATTTTTAGAAGCATATATATATATATATATATATATATAATATATATATAAGGTGTCATCCACAGACACGTGTTTCGAACTTATCAAATCTCTTCAGTGTGGCTAGACATTTTTGTAAGCTACCTACAGCCGGAATTGAAATCCAATCGGTTTGGTGTCAGTCCGGCACCTTAACCATTAGGCTGTCTCACTTACAGAATGGAAGGGGGTTTTAACTGTTTTTAATACACATATCGCTTTTGTGTTGAAAGGCCATCACAGAGTGCTCCATTCCTTAGAAGAGCATTGCGTTTACACTTTAGTTGGCGGCCGTCAGCGAGATTCCCCCCCCCACCAGAGGCTCAACCCTAGGGGATGGGGAGCATATATATTTATAACTGAACTGCAATTCAAGCAAGCCCGCTGGTTTTTTAGATGTGTATTTGGTTGATTGGCCAGCTATGTTTACAAACTGAGCCATCTCTGTGCCCATGTGTCATTCATTTCCCTGAGTCATTTGATTACTTTAAGAAAATTAACAATTGCTAATCAAAGTTGATTACTTCTTGTTTTTTTCTTAATCTCAGTATTATGTCCGCACTCTGAACATTTGAACTCATTTTTGTTAAGGTTATTTTCAGCTCAGTGGATTTAATTATGTTTCCCGCTCGTTCGTTTAGATCGACCTATATTTAGATTTGTGTAGATCTGCTTATTTTATTGAACTTTTATTAATCATTTGATTCAAGTGGGCACTCATACAACCAAATATATTCTAAAAATATCCATGTATATAGATATATTTTTATAATATATATATATATATATATATATATATGTATGTATATTGTATTTTATATATATATGTTGTATGTGTTGTGGGGAGATGTCTTGTGTATATAATATTATATATATATATATATATATAACATATTAACATGTGAGTTGTGGGTGTGTGTGAGGCTTATATACTATATATATATATGTATGTATTATTTATCGTTTTATTGAACTAGCAAATATATGCACCCTCCGGGTGCAAGTATTTAATTTTAATGTAATAGAATAATATATTAAATTGGAATGACTAATGAAAACTAAATAAGAAGGCAGATAAAAAGATTTGAAACAGAAGGGGGTATAATCGAAAAAAATGAACAACTGAAACTTACTCTTCCATCACTCTCGTCTTTCATTGTTATTTTTCTAATTTAAGTATTTAGTTAAAAGAGGAGTACAGATAATTTTTTTCTTTTTAATGGATTTCATTTAAGATTCATTGAAGAGATTTTTGCTCTTATTCATTAAATAAAGCCAAACAGTTAGAAATCAATAATACCAAGCACATATTTATTAAAATCAAATTTATGATATCAATATTGCAAATAGCTTCCCATTCACACTGTAAACCGCTATTTTGTTGTATATATATAAATACAATTGTATGCTATTAGTATGTAGATATGGTCAACAGTGGCTTCGGCCTCTGGACCATTGATATAATTAACGGCGTCAGATCCCAGGGGGCCATCCCCCAGGCAACACTGCCCCCTTGATTTAAAGGGCAGGGCTGGGTTTATTGCCCAGTGCCTGAGGCGCCCCCTTGAGGGGGAATGCCGACGGGATCGACGCAATTTTTCACCTGCACTCCATGAGCTTCGGTTTGTGGGTGGCCCACGTTATAGGGACTTTTGTGCCTGACCCGTTACAAGTGGGGTACACGGTAAATATCATGTAGATATGGTCAACAGTATTAATAAGTGTATAATCAAATTTATAATAAGTAGGTTTAAATAAAAATAAAATCATGAGAATGTTGATGTCAATAAACTAAGGGTAATGACTTGAGTAGTAATATGGTTACAAACAGAAAAAACACACAATCTCCATTATAATAGATATGTTATTGTACATATACATGAAGAATTTCTGAATATGGTTATGTATATATATACATATATATATGTTTGTTGTGTGTGTGTGTGTTCTATGGTAAAGGGCACTTGGTTAATTTAATAACATCATATTCTCCACTCACTATACACTTAACATCTTTCATTTTTGTCCCTCACATAAACATTACTTAACAGTGTGCCTGAAGATTGGTTACAATTAGTACTGAAATGCTTAAGTATTGACACAAAATATTGTTTCCCCAATCATAACATCCTGTGTTGTTATATTTTAAAATATATCTTCTCATATATATATATATATATATATATGCATTTTTTGTGTTTACAAACTTGGAGCAAAGAGGTCAATTGTATATAGCCCTGAATATAACCACTTTGAAAATGTACAATTGCAAGAATATCCAATGCTCAGGCAAAGTCAAATTATGCTCAAATCCATAGAGTATCAATTGGAGAGTATTAGGCGAAACTCAGCATTTCCCACTCCAGTTTTGATTCATCATCTTCGGCCTCAGTAAAGCATATACATATTTACCAATCTGCCTTCACATGAGCAGGATGTGGCACAAAATCAATTTATTAATGAGAGTTTTAACAGGTTTGAATTTAGAGTTTTCCTTCTCTAAGACTGGTTGCTTTACCAATGTTAAAGAGCCCAGTCTGCCCTACTATTCTCCATAGCAGTAATTTATGAGAAGTGGCGTCCGGCTCTGCCTTCAGAAATTGCTACACGGTGACTATTCAAAATAACGTCCCCAGCTATGTTGGTGTTACTTGAAAGAAAACAACCAACTTTAGGGTGTTAAATGTATTTTAGAGGGGGGGGTTCTTTTTTGGCGTAATCCTTATTATTTATCATAATTTGTCATTTAATATGTTCATTTTATTAGAAATTTGTCGTAATTCTTGTTCTATATTCATAATTCTGTCGTAAATTCTTGTTTAGATATGAAGACGGATATTTAGTTTGAATAGACTGAGATAGTATAAACAAATATAATAGATAGATATGAACAAATGGAGATAGATAGATATTTCTACTAAGTAAATGTGTATTTGTGTGGGTGTCGCTTCTTTTTGTCGTAATCTCTTGTTTATTCAAACTAAAAAACAAGACATTAAACAAACATGAATAAAAAGAAAATCTGAGACGACATAGTTGGGGTACGTTATTTTATAGTCACCGGGTAGCAATTTCTGAGGCGGGAGACTGGAACCACACTTCCTCATAATTACCCCATAGCTTAAGGGTTAATAGTTGGATGCATACATTTTCCAAGGGTATTAGCATTTGCGAAAAGTAATGAGCCTTGTTCAGGATTTGAACTCGCATCGACGAGTTCCTCGTTTACCTACGACTCTAACCCTTACACACCAAAAGCATATAATTTACCAAAATATTTCAAAACTTTTAATCCGCTCTTGTAGACACTAAAAATAAACAGAGAGAAATCTTTTCAAATTACAATAAATGTGCAGACACAGAATTGAGAAATTAAGTACAAATTGGTTTTGACGACTCTAAGTAAAACAAAAACATAAAACTTATAAAAAGGGCGGTTGTATGTATTGTATTTCTTTGTAATGTTATGTCCGGAGGAAACTTTGAATATAAAACAATTAGCCATCCATTGTTGTGAGAATAAATAAAACAAATATTGTTATATGTTTAAACATATATTCACTGTTTTTGCCTATCTTTTGCTATTCCTACATCTTTGGGATATAAACTAACATAGCTTAGTTGTAGCACAAGCATGAGGCACCCAGTTGAGAAGCAAAAACTCATTGATTACCATTATATGAGGCATTCTTTGTAGTTTTTAATCTTTTTTTGTTTATTTCTTTCTCTTCATTCTCTTCTTTTTCATTCCATCTAATGCTCTCTCTCTCTCTTCTCTCTCTTCTCTTTGTATTCTTCTTTCTCTTCACTCTCTCACTCTGTTTTTCTAACTCTCTCTGTCTCTCTGCACTCTCTTGTGTTTCTTTCTCTCTCTCTTCTTTTTCTGTCTCTCTTCTACTTCCTATCTCTTGTGCACTCTCTCTCTCTCTTTTCTCCTTCCTCTCTCTCTCTCTCTCTCTCAGTGCATTTTTCTTCTTCTTCCACTCTCTTTTGGGAGGATTTTTACCCCACTTGCAGAGGTGCAGTCGGTGTATTCTTCGGTCCAGCTGACAGGGGAGGCCACTCAGCCTAATTTACTTTTCTACTTCCACTTTATGAAAATTGGACATGTAGTTTAGTGGGGGCCCCAAATCAAAGATTCAGATGGAGCCAATAAGCACTAACACCAGCCATGGCAACACTTTACCCCAATGGAGTACCTGTTTGCTCGATGAATAATGATCCAGGATTGTGATGGCTAATGACTGAACTTGCACAAAGGTGTGAAAAATTAGGGTGAACCCAGAAAAAACAGAACCCAAAATATTTATTTATTTTCCCTTAAACTAACCTTAAACTCCAACCCAACCTAACCCTAACCCCTAAAACCTAACCCTAAACCCCCTTGTCTTAAAATTAACAGTTTTATTACAAAATGTGGGGTTCTGTTTTTTCTGGGTCACAAGTATACAGGGTGACCCAGAAAAACAAACCCAAATTATTTATTCATTTTCCATTAAACTAACCCTAAACCCAACCCTAACCCTAATCCTAACCCTAACTCTAACTCTACCCTAAACCCTAACCCTAGACCCCCATAGTTAAAATTAACAGTTTTATTATAAAATTTTTGAGTTCTGTGTTTATGGGTCACCCTAATTTTTGACACCTTTTGGCAAGTTCAGCCGGCTTAACAGTCTGTGAACCAGGTACTAAAGTATTCACAATGACATGCAACACTTGACTTCAGTGTTTACTTGGGCTTGACGGCCAATCGGAGAGGCCCCATCTGAAGCAATCGGCTGGTTCATTTCAAATCCTAGCACTGAAAGGATAAAGTCGATTCTTAAATTTGCCCTTATGGTAAATAAACACCAACCTGTTTTATCTTAAAAATGCTTTCTTTCAAACTTAATTTATTCATTACTTTCTTCTTCATATTTTCTTTCTTTCTTCCCTTCTTCTTTCTTTTCAATTCTTTTCTTTCATTTATTTTCTTTGTTCTTCTCCCTTTCTTCTATCTATCTATCTATCATCTGTCTATTTGCTTCTAATATCTTATTGCACTCTATTCATCTACTACAGCCATTCTACTATATATCTGTCTATACTTTTCTTCTTTTTCTTTCATCATTCATCATTTTTTTTTTTTTCTTTCTAAAATTCCTTTCTTCCAACTTAATTGTCTCATGTTTCTTTCTTTTCTTCATTTCTTCTTTTCTTTCTTTCCTACTTTCTTTCTTTCTAATTCTCTTTCATTCAACTTAATTCTCATTGTTTTCTTCTTTCTTTCTTTCTTTCTTTTCTTCTTTCCTACTTTCTTTCTTTCTAAAATTCTTCTTCATTCCAACTTAATTTCTCATTGTTTTTCTTTTCTTCTTCTTTCTTCTTTCTTTCTTTCCTACTTTCTTTCTTTCTAAAATTCTCTTTCATTCCAACTTTAATTTCTCATTGTTCTTTCTTCTTTCTTTCTTTCTTCTTTCTTTCTTCTTTCTTTCTTTCCTACTTTTCTTTCTTTCTAAATTCTCTTTCATTCCAACTTAATTTCTCATTGTTTCTTTCTTTTCTTTTCTTTCTTTTCTTTCTTCTTTCTTTTCTTTCCTACTTCTTTCCTTTCTCTAAATTCTCTTTCATTCCAAACTTAATTCTCATTGTTTTTTTCTTCTATGTTTCTTTTCTTCTTCCGTCTTCTTCTTTCTTCCTTCTTTTTTCCTTCTCTTATTTCTTTCTTCTTCTTCTTCGCTTCCTTTCTTCTTTTCCTTCTTTCTTTTCTTTGAACTTGTGAGCAATTACCTTTTTTTTCTTGCCCTTCTGTCTGTCTGTCTGCGGCATTTTCTCAAAAAATTTTATTGATTGTTATTTTTACCAACTACCTTACAATAATTATCCCCCCCCTCTCCTTACCGCATGCATCTTCGAATTCACTCCCCACATCTTGGCACGCTCGTACGGTTTTAGAACTTTCATCAAGCCATGTTTAATTTGTTATGTGTACGAAATCGTTTTGATTTCTTTCTTTATTTTCTTTTTTCCTTTTTTTTTCCTTTTCTTCATTTTTCTTTTTATTATCCTCCAAGGAGAGTTAATTTTTTTTTTCAATTTTTTTTTTTTTTTTTTTTTGATGTTTGTAATTTACATTTACTTTGATGACATTAGATTGTTGGGGTTTTAATTTGTTTGATTTTTTTTTTGTTTATTTTTTTGTTTTATTTTTGTTTTGATAGGATGTCCTTTATTTTGTTTTTATTTTTTTTATTTATCCATTTATGCTGTTAGTAGTTGCTTATTGTATAGAGAGTAGCGGTTGTTGTCAGCTAATGTTCAACTTTGTGGTGAGGTTGTATTCTTGATTGTCTGGTGTAAACCAACAGCTCGTTACTCATTTAGATTGGTTTAATCGGTTGGCTGGTTGGTTGGTTGGATTTACGCATTTCAACACATTTTTAACTAAATTTTGTATCTCTTCACTGGTAAGGAAGTGTTGCATAATTGTATGGTAGCCATGGGCTATGACAAAACCCTGTAGCCGAGAATGCAAGGGCCCAAGGGGGAAAAATACAGACCGTCTGGACTTTACCCCAAAGGGGGAATCTTCTATGAGTCAGTTGTGATAACTAGTAGGTAGGCCAGTTTCAAAACTAACTGCACGCAGTAAGAATGTTCTGTGGAGGGTTGGCTCAGACATGTGTGGTAATGGGAAAAATGGCAATAAAGCTTGATCAAAGACAAACAAAGTCTTGTTAAATAAGTTACTGAATTTAAAGAACTAGCACTGAAGAATGCCCCTTAGAAAAGAAGAGAAAAACCACTAGACAAAAAAAGATAAGGAAAAGAAATGTAAGTAAGTCCACACGACTCTATCGGTCTGTTCACTCTCATCTATTTGTCCACTCTCTCCCTATCACACAAGAATTTCTGTTATGTCCCCGCAATGCTACATAACGAAGGCTATTAACAAAGAGTTTGTTGTATTTTTCTTGTTTTGAAATTATTAAAAAGAAAATACAAAATGTTATTTAATTTGAGGTTATTTTTTTGGTTTTGAGAAAATTAGGCTTTTACTTTACAAGTTGTAACTAAAGCTTGGTTGTAACCTGCTTAAACTTTGTGTGGATCCATGAGCTGAAGGCTGATGAGCTTCAACGTTTGATTCTCGTGGAAAGCTGGTTTGCCCTTATTGGCATCATCGTCAACTGCCTTCTCCCAATGTCTTTCCTGACTCCCTTACAAGTACTACTAGCTACCTCCTACTTCTACCTCGTCATCTTTCCCATTTAAAAGAACGGTTCCTTATTTTACTGCCCAATTTTGAATTCTTGGCGTCAGTGTGTCGTACCATTTTTCTATTTTGTAGAACACTAGCCAATTCGCCATTTTATCAAACATAACAAGTCCAATTCTCATTGGATCCGCCCATAATTTGGTCTAGTGGTGTATCAAGCTCAGCCTCCATCCAGGATTTGAACCGGGTCACGAGTCTATCCTATGACTCTAACCCTTACACAACATGCCTCTATGGATATGTTGGGCTACGGCTCGTAGGAGAAAAAATTCAAAAAAAGATGCACACACTGCTGCCAACTTTTAGTAATTAAAACTTGGGAATCCAAAATTAAGTATTGCGGGGTCTAGATTCAGCCTGGAATGTTTTTAATTTGGCGCTCACCAAGTCGGCCTGAGTTTCAAAATGGTTATGATATTTGGGCTTACTGCCTCAGGAGGGAAAAGTTGAAAAAAATATGACACACTGCTGCCAACTTTTGGTAATTTAACTTGGGAATCCAAAATTTCAAGATTGCGGGTCTAGATGCAGCCTGGAATGTTTTTAATTTGCTCACCGAGTCGCCTGATTCCAAAATGGTATTGATATGTTGGGACTACTGCCTCTTAGCGAGAAAAAAAGTTGAAAAAAAGTTATGACACACTGTTTGCCGAACTTTTGGTAATTAAAACTTTGGATTTCCAAAACTTTCAGGAGTGCTGTCGTTAGATTCAGCCTGGAATGTTTTTAAATTGCTCACCGAGTCGGCCTGATTCCAAAATGTATGATATTGGCTACATGCCTCTAGGAGCAAAGTTGTAAAGTGACACACTGACAACTGATATTCGTATTTATTATTAGAGAAGGATACATCAAGGTTACCTACCTTCTTATCACCCTACTTTTCTTAGTAAACAATTTAAAAGATCTAATCTTTTAATCAGGCTTATGTACATTATGGGAAAAACAATAAAACAATTTCTTACACACAGACTGCTTAATTCATTTTAAAAAAATCCCCAGAGGCTTCCAGGCAGAGAACTTTTCTTTTTTTTTTTGAGATTTTCTATTTATAATATTATGTTTTTTCCTGCCAAACCGTTAAAAAGAAACCTCAACAAAATCTCCTAATAGCTACCACCCGGTCGGCAGAACTTTAGAATATACTGGGTGTATCCCCTGCAGAGAGGGTACGCACCTAACCCCCTTCCCCCGAAAAGAGGAGTTCTGGGTATGGGTACCACACTTAACTGAATTTGATGGAGAGCTCCAGTCTGAGCTCTGGGTATGTGGAGTACATTATAGCTCTTAAGGTAAACATATCAAATGTTGTCATAATCAAATTATCATTCAGTTGGTATATCCACAGGTCCTGCTATTTAAGATTATTATACTTTTACATATTGAACTACTTGGCAATAGCTCTTAAGTAAAACATATCCAAATTGTAATAACCCCAACCCCTTTTTATCATATGGGTGCTAGAAGGCGGTGGCTGCGGGTCTACATGTCCTGGGAAATGACGTTAAACTCTATCTGATGGTGAGTTCCAGTTTTGGAGGTTGGGGAATGTGGAGCACCCCTTCATCATCAGTTGCTCCCTGGTTCACTCTGACCCGAGTGGTAGTGCCTGTTAGGGGTCCCATCTAGGGTTAAATTAGAAAAATGTATTTATAAAAAAATTTGTATTATCCATTAAGAATTGATTTATTTCAAAACTTTATCGGCATTAAATGACCCACTGAGGTTGAAATGCCATAAACAAACCAAACCAAACCAAAATGTAATAATAAAAATTATCATACAGTGGTAGATATTCACATATCCTCCTAGTCAAAATCATAATCTGTTTTATATATTGAACTATTTGGCAATATCTTTTAAGTAAACATATCAAAATGTTGTAATGATTAAATTATCATACTATTGTATGTCCACAGGCCCTGCTAGTATGTATTTATTGTAGGGGGAATTACCAGCCTGTTTACTGGAAAATTTCTTTGCTATAGAAGGAAACTTCTTTTTTAAACTTTTTTTAAGAAGAGTTACTTAAAAAAAAAAAAGAGAATCAAATTAAATAGAATTAAATAACTGCCTTGTTGGATCTAATTAGTTCCCAAACAGGAGGCGAAAAATAAGAAGAGGACTTCCTGCAAAATTGGCCGAGAGGAATTACGTTGAATTTCACTTGCAATTTAATCAGATTTTAATTTTCAAAAAAAAAAAAGGAAAAGAAAACTAGTGAAGACGTACCCGGAGGCAAGCATTTAGGGTGTTTTGATATATCAAGTTTCAGTTATATTCAAGATATGCACTCCCTGATTTTTGAGCATTTTTTTTTTTTAAGAAATGCTCCCTTCAAGTTAACAGCTTTCTTTGGGGGAAAAATGCTTAAATAATTTATTGGGCATTTTCAAAAATATCACTCAATGAATTATTTTATAGCAATGATTTGATTTTATTGTAACATAAATTTTCAATGAATTAACTTTTTTATTTATTTTTGTAAAAAAAAAGAATATTTTATTTATTGTAAAAGAAAATTATTAGCAGTGTGTACATGAAATCAACAGCACTTTTGACCTCATGATTATGCTACTTATATATATATATATATATATTTTGGGAGAATATGTGCCTAATTGAAGTCATACCTAATTTGAAAATTAATTAGTTGATAATTAATGAATTAGGCGAATATAATCTATCAAATGTAAAGCGTAAACAAATCGAGAAAAAGTGAATCTATGTATGTACATTCGGCCTATTATGCCTCATCAGCAGAGTTATAGACTGGAATCCGCTTAGTTTGTGTGATTCGAACCCTAACTGCCAGGTGACAGGCTGGTGGATTCTAACCGTTACACTAGCTGCTCTTCCCAGATATAGGCCAAATATGTACATACAGAGGAATGTCTTTTCTCGATTTGTTTACGCTCAAATTTAAACAGATATTATTCGCCTAATTCATTATTATCAACTAATTAATTTTCAAATTAAGTATGACTTCAGTTAAGCACATATTTCCCAAAAAATTGTCGCGCATAGCAATATCAAACAAACTTTGGCGTACTTTATATAATATATATAGTATATATATAAATATATATATATATTTATATAATATTTAACAACTTAACTAGATATATATAGTCTAGCCATGTTATTGAACACTATTTACTGATAGATATAAGCAATTGCATTATTCAATATTAAATATTAATATCAAATATATGTGTGTGTATCTGGTGTGAGTGTGTGAGTGTGTTGTGTGTGTGTATGTGTGTGTTTTTTAGATATAGATAGATAGAGACCATATTCATATATATATATATAATAAAAAGTAGTCGGGGCGGCCTAAGAAGTCGATATCAAGCCAATCCAGTGAGGGAGTCTATCCCCCTTTTCAGAGCGGCTAGGGACCAAGGAGATTGTTTTCAGATCTGAGGTGGAGCACCACACCCTACCCATCAGCTCCTTACTTTACCGCACAGATCCCCTGCTACTCATACGCTGAGTTGTGCGGGAACCGGTATCGAACTAAGAACCTTGTGGTTCTAAGCCAAAACGCTCTGACCGACTGAGCTAACCCGCGGTTTGTGTAAGTACCAACGAGGGGAAAATAAAAATTTATAAGAAAATAAGGTCACAAAATGCTTTTTAAATTTTGTTTTTCATTTGATCTAATTAGGACAAAAAACAGATATTTCGGATGTTTCAAGTCTTCATAGTACTATACTATATATTATATATAGTATATAATATATTTTTTTTTTTTGTAAACAAAGAGAGGGCTTACTTTATATTTATTTATCAATCTATAAGGTCTTCTTTCCTTCTCCTTTGTAGCGTGAAAAGAAAAGAAAATTGTTCTTTCTTTTATTTATTTTCCTACTCGTCCCAGTTACCTGTTTTATCTATTACCTCGATATTTAGCTCTGTTGAGCGAGGATCGAAACTAGTGAGCATGCAACTCGCTTTTTATTTTCCTTTTTACCCCCATCCCCTTCTATTGTAAAATACTAACATTAAATATAATCTTTTTTTTTCATACAATGAATCTTTTAGGAGGTCTTTTTAAAGCACTAATATATATATAACATATAATATATATATTATATATATAATCTGAAGCAAAGATTTTCTTACATGTCTTGAAGTTTACAAAATCTCATGAAAATGGAAGTAATGTAGGGACATGTTTTTTTTTTATACAATTACCCTACACACACAACACACACCACACACATGCACACACACACACACACACACATACATACATATATATGTGTGTGTGTGTCTGTGGTGTGTGTGTATGTGTGTGTATGTGCATGTGTGTGGTGCAGGGTCTTTATATATTAAAGTAAAGTCGCGGGGCGGCCTAAAGCGATATCAGCGCAGTCAGCGAGGGAGTCTATCCCCTTTCGAATAGCGCTAGACCAAGGAGATTTGATGTTTTAGCGTCTGAGGTGAGCCGCCACACCTACCATCAGCTCCATTAACTTTACGCAACAATCCCTGTTGCTACTCATTACGCCTGAGTTGGCGGGGACCGGTATCGAAAACTAGGAACCTTGTGGTTTAGCCGAACGTTCGCGATTAGGAAAAAGCTCTACCGACTGAGCTAACCCCGGCCCTTTAATATATAATATAGGACCCTGCACAAACACACAACACACACACACACACACCCACATACAAATACATATATATATAATTGTGTGTTGTGCGGGTTGTGCAGGTTCTATATATATATATATATAATATATATATATATATAGAGAGAAGAGAGAAAGAGACGAGAGAAGACCTGCACAAGACAACAACACGCACACACAAATACAATATATATTTATATATTATATGTGTGTGTGTGTGTTGTTGTGCAAGGGTCTTATTAATGTATACTATATATATATTATATATATGCAATCTTTTACATGTCTGTGTTCAGAAAATCTCACGGAACTGGCAGTAATGCAGGCGAGCATGTTTGTTTAGAAAGCCCTACATATTAGTACTATATATTAATATATATAATCACACATATATATGGTATATATATATTACATGATGCTCAGCAAACTCGTGTTCAAGGTATTGCCATTGTGATATAATATCTAAAAAGTAAATAAACAAAAAAATAAAAATATATATTAACATACAATAAACATAGCATTACATACAATATATATTTAGTATGTTTTAGAAAGCCACTTCGCTGAAATTCTTTGAAGTACTGTGCTTTAATGAGGATTTTAATTATCAACAAACCAAACAGATTTTCTATCTTTATATTGGACACCGTATTCAAAGGGGGAAAACGACAAACTACATTGGTTCATGCATTATACAATTTGCATTAAACCTTTAAATTGTTTACCTACACTTTGTAAATACTTCTTTGTTAAAGAAAGAAAAAAAAAAAGATAAAACGAAAACAAAAAAAAACAAAAAACACTGATGCCCAAATATTTAATATAAACAAATGAAAAATTATACACAAGGTAAAATGAGATCTTTTATTTTGTCACCGAATTTATATTGTAAACTTGCAAATCATACTCAAAATCGCAATATTACAGATGACCATTCATTTTCATTTTCCTATTAAACTAACCCTAAAACCCTAACATAACCCTAACCCTAATTTTAAAGCCCCCTAGTTAAAAATTAACAGTTTATTTACAAAATTTATGGGTTCTGTTTTTCGGGTCATGGGATTTGAGTATTGATTTGCAAGTTTTACTTTTATATTTAACTACAGGAATAAGTAAAATCTTGGTGTGGAAAAAAGTCAGTATTGGCTGACAGTGCTAGACAAGAGATTATGTTGGCGTATGAGCTGGAGCACCACACCTACCCTAAGCACTCACTTTACTGCACAGATCCTTTGCTACGCTCAGTTGCAAGGGCCGATATTGAACCCAGAAACCTTGTGGTTCCTAGTTGAATTGCTGACTAAAAAATATCATTAAACACAAATTGCTTAAAATGTAAATTCATGTCATTGTTTTTTCTATAGAAATAAAATTTTTTAAATCAAATTTACATTTATATATATATTTACCAAACCCCCCGCACGATGCAGGATGCGATACAAGGCAATGTCTTAAGCGGAGTTTAACCTGGAACTTTGGTGACTTATCCACGAATTCCACCCAAAAATTTAAAAGTTGGCCAGAAAACTCGAAAAGATCAAAAATAAAATGTTAAACAGGAGATGTCGTTTTTGTTTTAATTCTACATGTATAAATTGAAAAGAATGCGCCCAAATACACACATTATATATATATACATACTATTTACCAAAACCCCCCGCATGGTAGGATGCGACACAAAGGTCAATTTCTTAAGCAGAGTTTAACAGGTTTTGATTCAGAGTTTTTCCTTCTCCTAGACTGGTTACCTAGCCATGGTTAAGAGCCAGTCTTTGCCCCCCCCTGCTATTACCCATAGCTGGAGGAGAATGGATGATACCTTCCCAAGAGTATTAGCCGCCATGTGAAATGCCAACAGTTCATCCAGGAATTGAACTCGGTTGACGAGTCCATTCCTACGGACTCTAACCATCTAGACACGCGCCTCCATATTTACATTTATAAAAGAGCCCAGCTAAAATCTATATTTCAAAATTCTTGTTTTTAAATCAGAACCTTCATTGTTACATTTATCTGGATGGTTTCATTTTTAACCAGAAGGTGTTGCAGGATGATAATGGTCGGAAGATTAAAAAACAAGAATTTTGAAATATAGATTTTAGCTGGGGTCTTTATAAATGTAAAATATGAGGCGCGTGGTCTAATGGTAGAGTCGTAGGAAATGGACTCGTCAACCCGAGTTCAATTCCTGGATGAAACTGTTGGCATTTCACATGGCGCTAATACTCTTGGAAAGGTATCAATCCAATTCTCCCTCAGCTAGGTAAATAGCAGGGCAGACTGGACTCTTTAACCATGGCTAGGTAACCAGTCTAGGAGAAGGAAAAACTCTGAATTCAAACCTGTTAAACTCTGCTTAAGAAATTGACCTTGTGTCGCATCCTACCCATGCGGGGGGGTTGGTAAATATGTATGTATATATATATATGTGTGTATTTGGGCAGCATTCTTTCATTTATACATGTAGAATTAAACAAAAGACATCTCCTGTTTAACAATTTTATTTTTGATCTTTTCGAGTTTTCTGGCCAACTTTTAAATTTTTGGGTGGAATTCGTGGATAAGTCCACCAAAGTTCAGGTTAAACTCCGCTTAAGAAATTGCCCTTGTATCGCATCCTGCTCGTGCGGAGGGGTTTGGTAAATATATATAAATGTAAATAAAATTGATTAAAAAAATTTATTTCTATAGAAAAAACAATGACAATGAATTTACATTTTTAGCAAATTGTGTATTAATGATATTTTTAGCGTCAGCATTTCAACTAGGAACCACAAGGTTCTGGGTTCAATATCGGCCCTTGCCAACTCAGCGTAGCCAAAGGATCTTGCAGTAAAGGAGTAGCTTAGGGTAGGTTGGTGCTCCAGCTCATACGCCAAAATAATCTCCTTGCTAGCACTGTCAGGCCAATACTGACTTTTTTCCACACCAAGAATTTTACTTATTCCTGTAGTTAAATATAAAGAAAAACTTGCAAATCATACTCAAAATCCCATGACCAGAAAAAACAGACCCATAAATTTTGTAATAAAACTGTTAATTTTAACTAGGGGGCTTTAGGATTAGGTGTAGGGTAGTTTGGGTTAGGGTTAGTTGTAATAGGAAAATGAAAATGAATGGGTCACTCTGTAATATTGCGATTTTGAGTATGATTGCAAGTTTTACAAATATAAATTCGGTGACACAAATAAAAGATCTCATTTTACCCTTGTGTATAATTTCATTTGTTTTATATTAAAATATTTGCATCAGTGTTTTTGTTTTTTTTTGTGTTTTCCTGTTTCTTTTCTTCTTTAAAAAAGAAGTATTTACAAAGTGTAGGTAAACATTTAAAAGGTTTGAATGCAAATTGTATAATGCATGAAAACAATGTAGTTGTCGTTTTCCCTTTGATACGGTGTCCAATATCAAGATAGAAATCTGTTTGGTTGTTGATAAACTTTAAAATCCTCATTAAAGCAACAGTAACTTCAAAGAATTCAGGAAGGGCTTCTAAACAATTATATATATATATGTATGATGTATGTATGTATGTATTATATATTTTATTTTGTTTATTTACTTTTTTAGATATATATATCAAGCAATGGCAATACTTGAACACGAGTTTGCTGGCATCATGTATATATATAACATATATATGTGTGTATATAATATATATATATATATATATGTAGGGCTTTCTAAACAAACATGCTCCCTGCATTACTGCCAGTTCCGTGAGATTTTCTGAACATCAGACATGTTAAAAAATTGCATAATATATAATATATATATTATATATATATAAAACCTGCACAAAACACACACACACACACACATATATATATAAATATATATATGTATTTGTGTGTGCGGTGTGGTTTGTGCAGTGGTCTCTCTCTCTCCTCTCTCTCTCTCTCCTATATATATATATATATATATATATAATATATAGACCCTGCACAAACCACCACACACACACATATATAATAATATGTATTTTATGTGTGGTGTGTGTGTGTGTGTGTGTTTGTGCAGGGTCTATATATATATATAAAAGGGGCCGGGTTAGCTCAGTCGGGTAGAGCGTTCGGCTAGAAACCACAAGGTTCCTAGTTCATACCGGTCCCCGCCAACTCAGCGTATGATAGCACAGGGATCTGTGCGGTAAAGTAAGGAGCTGATGGTAGGTGTGGCGCTCCACCTCAGACGCTAAAATCAATCTCCTTGTCTAGCGCTATTGAAAAGGGATAGACTCCCTCGCTGACTGGCTGATATCGACCTTTAGGCCGCCCCGACGACTTTACTTTATATATATAAAGACCCTGCACACACACACATGCACATACACACACATACACACACACACACACACACACACACATATATATGTATGTATGTGTGTGTGTGTGTGTGTGATTGTGGTGTGTGTGTGTGTGTGTAGGGTATTTATAAAAAAAAACATGGTCCCTACATTACTTCCAGTTTCATGAGATTTTGTAAACTTCAGACATGTAAGAAATCTTTTGCTTCAGATTATATATATATATATATATATATATGTATATATATATTAGTGCTTTAAAAAGACCTCCTAAAAGATTCATTGTATGAAAAAAAAAAGATTATATTATATTATGTATTTTACAATAGAAGGGGATGGGGGTAAAAGGAAAATAAAAGCGAGTTGCATGCTCACTAGTTTCGATCCTCGCTCAACAGAGCTAAATATCGAGGATAATAGATAAAACAGGTAAATGGGACGAGTAGGAAAATAAAATAAAAGAAAAGAACAATTTCTTTTCTTTTCACCTAAAAAGGAGAAGGAAAGAAGACCTTATAGATTGATAATATCAAACCAAGTAAGCCCTCTCTTTGTTTACAAAAAAAAAAATATATATATATATATATATAAATATATATATACTATGAAGCTTGAAACATCCGAAATATATGTTTTGTCAATAGATCAAAATGAAAAAACAAATTTAAAACATTTTGTGGACCTTATTTCTTATAACATTTTTATTTTTCCCTCGTGTACTTACAACAACCGCCGGGTTAGCTCAGTCGGTAGAGCGTTTGGCTAGAAACCACAAGGTTCTTAGTTCGATACCGGTTCCCGCCAAACTCAGCGTAATGAGTAGCACAGGGATCTGTGCGGTAAAGTAAGGAGCTGATGGTAGGTGTGGTGCTCCACCTCAGATGCTAAAACAATCTCCTTGGTCTAGCGCTATTGAAAAGGGGGATAGACTCCCTCACTGATTGGCTGATATCGACTTTAGGCCGCCCCGACTACTTTTTATATATAATAATTATATGAATATGGTCTCTATCTATCTATATCTAAAAACACACACATACACACACACACACACTCACACACTCACACAGATACACACACATATATATTGATATTAATATTAATATTGATAATGCAATATGCTATATCTATCAGTAAATAGTGTTCAATAACATGGATAGACTATATATATCTAGTTAGTTAGTTAAATAAATATATATATATATATATATATATATATATATATATATATATATATATAAACGTACGCAAACAGTTTGTTTGATATTGCTATGCCGACAATTTTTGGGAGAATATGTGCTTAACTGAAGTCATACTTAATTTGAAAATTAATTAGTTGATAATTAATGAATTAGGCGAATATATCTGTTTAAATTTGAAGCGTAAACAAATCGAGAAAAAGACATTCTCTGTATGTACATTTTGGCCTATATCTGGGAAGAGCAGCTAGTGTAACGGTTAGAATCCCAGCCTGTCAGCCTGGCAGTTAGGGTTCGAATCACACACTAAGCGGCTTCCAGTCTATAACTCTGCTGATGAGGCATAATAGGCCGAAATGTACATACATAGATTCACTTTTTCTCGATTTGTTTACGCTTTACATTTGAATAGATATATTCGCCTAATTCATTAATTATCAACTAATTAATTTTCAAATTAGGTATGACTTCAATTAAGCACATATTCTCCCCAAAATATATATATATATATATAAAGTAGCATAATCATGAGGTCAAAGTGCTGTTGATTTCATGTACACACTGCTAATAATTTTCTTTTACAATAAATAAATATTCTTTTTTTACAAGAAATAAATAAAAAAGTTAATTCATTGAAAATTTAATGTTACAATAAAATCAAATCATTGCTAAAAATAATTCATTGAGTCATATTTATTGAAAAATGCCCCAAAATAAATTATTTTAAGCATATTTTTCCCCCAAAAGAAAGCTGTTAACTTGAAGGAGCATTTCTTAAAAAAAAAAAATGCTCAAAAATCAGGGAGTGCATATCTTGAATATAACTGAAACTTGATATATCAAAACACCCTAAATGCTTGCCTCCGAGGTACGTCTTCACTAGTTTTCTTTTCCTTTTTTTTTTTGAAAATTAAAATCTGATTTAAATTGCAAGTGAATTCAACGTAATTCCTCTCGGCCAAATTTTGCAGGAAGTCTCTTCTTATTTTTCGCCTCAACTGTTTGGGAAACTAATTAGATCCAACAAGCAGTTATTTAATTCTATTAATTTGATTCTTTTTTTTTTTAAGTAACTCTTCTTAAAAAAAAGTTTAAAAAAGAAGTTTCCTTCTATAAGCAAAGAAATTTCCAGTAAACAGGCTGGTAATTCCCTACAATAAATACATACTAGCAGGGCCTGTGGGACATACAATTAGTATGATAATTTAATCATTACAACATTTGATATGTTTACTTAAAAGATATTGCCAAATAGTTCAATATATAAAACAGATTATGATTTTGACTAGGAGGATATGTGAATATACCACTGTATGATAATTTTATTATTACATTTGGTTTGGTTTGGTTTGTTTTATGGCATATCAACCTCAGTGGGTCATTTAATGCCGATAAAGTTTTGAAATAAATCAATTCTTAATGGATAATACAATTTTTTTATAAATACATTTTTTCTATTTAACCCATAGATGGGACCCTAACAGGCACTACCACTCCGGGTCAGAGTGAACCAGGGAGCAATGATGATGAAGGGGTGCTCCACATTCCCCAAACCTCCAAAACTGGAACCTCACCATCAGATAGAGTTTAACGTCATTCCCAGGACATGTAGACCCGCAGCCACCGCCTTCTAGCACCCATATGATAAAAAGGGGTTGGGGTTATTACATTTGATATGTTTACTTAAGAGCTATTGCCAAGTAGTTCAATATGTAAAAAGTATAATAATCTTAAATAGCAGGACCTGTGGATATACCACTGAATGATAATTTGATTATGACAACATTTGATATGTTTACTTAAGAGCTATATGTACTCCACATACCCCAGAGCTCCAGAACTGGAGCCTCTCCATCAAATTCAGTTAAGTGTGGTACCCATACCCAGAACTCCTCTTTTCGGGGGGAAGGGGGTTAGGTGCGTACCCTCTCTGCAGGGGATACACCCAGTATATTCTAAGTTCTGCCGACCGGTGGTAGCTATTAGGAGATTTTGTTGAGGTTCTTTTTAACGGTTGGCAGAGAAAAAAATAACATCAATATTATAAATAGCAAATCTCAAAAAAAAAAAAAAGAAAAGTTCTCTGCCTGAAGCCTCTGGGGGGATTTTTTAAAAATGAATTAAGCAAGTCTGTGTGTAAGAAATTGTTATTGTTTTCCATAATGTACATAAGCTGATTTAAAAGATTAAGATCTTTAATTGTTTACTAAGAAAAGTAGGGTGATAAGAAGGTAGGTCACTTGATGTATCCGTCTCTAATAATAAATACGAATATCAGTGTGTCAGTGTGTCACTTTACAACTTGCTCCTAGAGGCAGTAGCCCAACATATCATACCATTTTGGAATCAGGCCGACTCGGTGAGCAAATTAAAAACATTCCAGGCTGAATCTAGACCAGCAATCCTGAAATTTTGGAATCCAAAGTTTTAATTACCCAAAAGTCGGCAACAGTGTGTCATATTTTTCAACTTTCTCCTAGAGGCAGTAGCCCAACATATCATACCATTTGGAATCAGGCCGACTCGGTGAGCAAAATTAAAAACATTCCAGGCTGAATCTAGACCCGCAATCTTGAAATTTTGGATTCCAAGTTTTAATAGTTGGCAGCAGTGTGTCATATTTTTCAACTTTTCTCCTAGAGGCAGTAAGCCCAACATATCATACCATTTGAAATCAGGGCCGACGAGCAAATTAAAAACATTTCCAGGCTGAATCTAGACCCGCAATACTTAAATTTTGGATTCCCAAGTTTTAATTACTAAAGTTGGCAGCAGTGTGTCATATTTTTGAATTTTTCTCCTAGAGGCCTAGCCCAACATATCCATAGAGGCATGTTGTGTAAGGTAGAGTCATAGGAAAATAGACTCGTCGACCCGAGTTCAAATCCTGGATGAGGCTGTTTGCATTTCATATAGTGCTAATACCCTTGGGAAAGGTATGAATCCAAGTATTCTCCCTCCAGTTAGGGATAAATAGTAGGTCAGACTGGGCTCTTTAATCATGGCTAGGTAACCAGTCTAGGAGAAGTAAAACTCTGAATTCAAACCTGTTAAACTCTGTTTAAGAAATTGACCATGTGTCGCATCCTGCTCATGTGGAGGGGTTGGCAAATACATATATGTATCCATGGGTCTATGCCTGTATATTTGGTCATAGCACACAGGGTTATTTCCTAGTTGAGTAACATGATATTACATTGTGACCCAGAAAATACAGAACTCAAATTATTTATTTTCCCATTAAACTAACACTAAACCCTAAACCTAACCCTAACCCCTAACCCTAACCCTAAATCCCCCAAGTTAAGTAATATGATATTACAGGGTGACCCAGAAAAAACAGAACCCACAAATTTTGTAATAAAACTGTTAATTTTAATTAAGGGTGGTTAGGGTTAGGGTTAGGGTTTAGGGTTTAGGGTTTGGATTAGGGTTAGGGTTAGGGTTTAGGGTTAGTTTAATTGGAAAATAAATAGATAATTTGAGATCTGTTTTTTCTGGGTCACCATGTAAGAGTTAGGGTTAGGGTTGGGGTTTAGGGTTAGTTTAATGGGAAAATAAATAAATAATTTGAGGTCTTTTTTTTCTGGGTCACCCTGTATTATCATGTTACTCAACTAGGAAATAACCACACACAGTTTTTGTATGACAGGCAAGCCCGTATCATCTTGTGAATAATGAATGAGGGAAAGTTCATTGTCATTTAATATTTAATATTTGCCATTTTTTAGAAATCCTCCTCGGAATATTTCTGACAGAGAAAACAGGGGGCAACCCTCAAATTCTGGGAACAATTCCAAATTCCCTTCTCTGAGATTATCTTTTCTTGATTTCTGGGAAATGAAATCCAAAGAAAAGAAAAGAAATGTACAAAAAAAATGTTATCTCTGATTTTACTTTCAATAATAAATGGCTCTACCTATATATATCTATGTTTGTGTGTGTGTGCTTATGTGCTTGTGTGTGTGAGTGTATGTGTGTATGTGTGTGTGTGTGTGTGTGTATATATACATCTATATATATATATACCTACATATATAAAGTTAAGAATTAATGCAAAAAGGAACTAACGAATATAATGAAAAATGAATGGAATGAATTGAATGATTGAAAAAGATATTTTCCGGGGGAACTCTCCCAAATGAAAATAATAATAACAATAACTTTTGATATAAGATAGAAAAAACCTAGACTAGAAACCTAGAATAGACTATAATGCTAAATCTCTAAGTCTTTTGTTATTTCTTTACTTATATATATATATATATATATATATATATATATATACTCTAGGGAGAGTCAAAAGTTTTGCAATATTTTTGTAACCTAAACTACAATTTGGCAGCCTCGAAGGTGACAAACCACAGTAGACCGTGAATTGTAGAGCTTGCCTAATTCTTCCCAAGTGTTACCCGCTTGATTTACCTATATGGCTTGGAGTACGGCCTCGGAATCCAAGGTTTTTGGCCTATTTGATTTTGCCTGGTTCTTGCAGCGCGAGTGAAATGGTTACTGTAGTGTAATCAACTTTGCCTTTATTTTTCGTACGACAAATATTTTTAGTTGAATGGTTAGATTTTACTGTACGTCAACCCTTGTGTTATTTTATGCGAAAGACATTTTATTTTATTCATTCTTGATGGATGTTCAAAATTGTTATTCAAACTTAATTGTTTATGGGACTCTTTATTGAAGTATTGAATTAATTATCATATAAAATATTGGAGAGGATAATATATATATATGAATATGTATTTTTTTTTTCAAAATCTTTCACAGCCTGAAGATTGCTTAAAGTTTAAAGTGAATGAAACCAATATGGTAGCAGATTAGTTTCCATACAATTAGATATATATAAAAAATATATATTTATTTATTATTATTAATATCGGTCTATCACAGATAATGAGCACTCTCCTAATAATACTGTATATATTGGTTTATGACTGTCTCATCAAATGAAATAGTGTTAACCATACTATGTGGTATATATATATATATATATATATATAGATAGATAGATAGATAGATATAGATAGATATAGATATATATAGATATATGATGTGAACTAAGAAATTGTTAAATTATTTTTGTAAATCAAAATGTCTTAAGATGCCACCCAGCAGAAATTAAGATCTCACCTCTTACATATATATATATATAATATATATATATATATAATAAAAGAGAGAGAGAGAGAGAGAGAGAGAGAGAGAGAGAGAGAGCTGTTATTGCGATTATGGTCCATTTCCACCGGGAGCTTCAAATTGGACCTGAACCTTGCAACAACCAACAGTTGGTGGAAAGGACCAATTTAGAATAATCCTAATACTAAAGAACTTGGTACCCACCAAAGGATATATATATATAAATATATGTATAAATATATATATATATATATATTATATATATATATTTATATAATATGTATAATATATATATACATATGTCTTTGTGTGTGGTGGTGTGCGTGTGTTTGTGTATACCCACATAATATTGGTAAATGCCTGTATATCCCTGACCTTTCATATCTATTTATCTATACTAGCCAGTATCTATTTCCTTATTCATGATTTCTTTTTCTTTTATGTTTATAAAAATATCTTTTTCGTTAATGATAAGTAAATCAATAAATTTGCAATCTAATAAAGAAAATCATCTTTTTCTACTCAACAAATCTCTATTTTTCAATACGATTAGAAATATAAATTGTTTATAAACTGTTTCTCTACAAATTCATCTGTAAAAATCACCATTGCTCCCAGGTTCACTCTGACCGGGAGTGGTAGTGCCTGTTAGGGTCTCATCTATGGGTTAAAGAGAAGAAAATGAGTAAATAAAGAATTGAGTATCCATTAAGAATGAATTTATTTCAAAACTTTGTTGGCATTAAATGACCCACTGAGGTTGATATGCCATAAACAAACCAAACCAATCCAAACCAAATCCCACCCTGTCGGCTGGGGCGTTAAAATGCACCGACTGCACCTGTTGGCTGTGGGTGGTGACCCGTGATGCTTAAGGATAGAACCCAGGTGGATGAGCAGTTCATGACTTGCAATACTCCACTTTGGCCCTATCTTGGGCTAGATGGGCGGTCTGATTGGCTGGTCACATCAAGCCCTAGCACCAATATGATTGCCCCAACTCTATTGCCCTTATGGCAAGCCCCAACCCCTTTTTATCATATGGGTGCTAGAAGGCGATGACTGAGGATCTACCTTTCCTGGGAATGACGTTAAACTCTATCTGATGGTGAGGTTCCAGTTCTGGAGGTTTGGGGAGTGCGGAGCACCCCTTCTTCACCATTGCTCCCTGGTCCACTCTGACCCAGAGTGTTAGTACCTGTTAGGGTCCCATCTATGGGTTAAATAGAAAAACATAAGTTGATAAACAAAATTGTATTAAGCCTTAAGAATGAATTTATTTCAAAACTTTGTCGGCATTAAATGACCCACTGAGGTTGATATGCCATAACCAAACCAAACCAAACCCATATTTTATTAATGTCTATACTTGGTTTACTTAAGGGGTTACTATTCTCTAACATATGGAAGCGTGTGGTGTAATGGTTAAAGTCATGGGAAATAGACTCGTCGCCCAAGTTCAAATCCTGGACATGGTAATTGCATTTTACTTAGCACTAATACCCTTGGGAAAGGTATGAATCTTACTCTCCCTCCAGTTATGAATAAATAGTAGGGCAGACTGGGTTCTTTAACCTTGGTTAGGCTAGGAGAAGGAAAACTCTGAATTCAAACCTGTTAAACTCCGCTTAAGAAATTGACCTTGTGTCACCTCCTGCTCATGCGGAGGCGTTGGTAAATATATATACTCTAACATATGATCCGATTCTTTGAGACATCTTCTTCTGTCTGTAACTGAAATTATGCCAGGAATTGCATAAGTTTATCAATTTATAATCATAATCCTTAAGTCACATTTATTAATGTGGTGTCTATGAAAATCTGAGATTTGCCTCAAAACAGCCCAAGTTATTTGTGTGTTTAAAATCATATATCACTAAGAAATAAAATCACTAAGACATAACATATAGAGTATGTATTCTTTGTGCCTACCACCCATGAGCTTCGGTTTGTGGGTGGGCCCACACAAAATGTCCTTGTATCACGCCCTCATAAGTGGGATGAGATGCAAATATCTATCTATCTCAGTCTATTCATACTATTCATATCTATCTATTCTATTCTATTCTATCAATCAATTCAAGTATATTAATGTCTATGTATGTATGTATGTATCTATCTATCTATCTATTTATCTATCCCAGGGTACTTACATCTATCTTAAACTATTCATATCTATATATCTATCTATCTATCTTAAACTATTATCTGAAGAATAATTAAAGTTCCAATTACCGTCGAACTGGGAAGACACTGTGTCTCCCTTTTGAAGTGGATACAGTGTATGTGCTGTGCGACGTCCAAACAACCGTCAGTAGGACATAACAGGCAGAGTTGTTGAAACACTCTCCAATCTCCTATACCGAATCTGGATTGATGGATCAGGTAGAATCACATTGCGGAATTGCTGATTCCTCAGCAAGCTCCAAGCACCAGTGGCCCCTGTCCCTATTCCTAGCACTTTGCCTGAGCCCCCTGAAGCAATATTTGAGGATGTTTCACAAACCAAAAGAATGGTAACTTCAACTAGGGACCAAGCCTCACCCTGTGTCACTCCAACCCCTAAGCCAATGCCATAAAAAATACCCCGTGCATTATCAAGATTACTCCCCTGTAATCGTCTGGGTCGAAAGGAACAAATTCCCCCTCAAAGTCCACTACGCCCATGCAATGGGGGGGAGGAAGGGGAGATGAAGAATAATTAAATTTCCAATTACTGTCGAACTGGGAAGACAAGGCAACAAACGGTTGTACTTAGTTAGCTGCTGTTATTCAAACCAACAGTAGACTTACTGACTTCAATAGTATCTATCTATCTATCTATCTATCTATCTTTTAACAAAATATTGGTTTGTATTGAATAGAAATAAATGATGAGTTCATCATTAACTTTTTAGTGAGATGACCCATTAAGATATCAGTTGGACTTTCAATTTGTAATATTTTAAGATTGCTGCGTATTTGCAATCAGTACCAGCTGTTGGTATTTGATACCGAATATAATTACCGATTTTTAGACATTTATTTTCAAGTCCAGTGGGACCCTCCTATTTTGAATATTGGTCCCAGTGGTAGCTCATGACATTAATTCATGGGGACACTGCTTCAACAACGGTTATGGAAAATTACCCGCCTCCGCTTTTAATTATAATTGACACGTGGTAAGTTACAGGTACCTAAAAATATTGGGTATTTGGAAGAACAATGTTTACCCATCCAAGTTAAAGTAGACGAGATTTTTTAGAAAATTTTTGTTTTTAATTACTAGTTAATTGTTTTTAATTACTGGTTAACTTAGCAAGAATAAGCTCATGGGTCTTTTCTCTTTTTTTTTTAGTCCCCACGATTTTTCGTTTTCTTTCCCCTTCCCACCCAATTTGATGATGCTTTTAATTCTAAATATTAATATATGATTTCCCCAACACTATTGCCCTTATGGCAAGCCCCAACCCTTTTTATCATATATGTGCTAGAAAGTGGTGGCTAAGGGTCTTTATGTCCTGGGAATGACATTAAACTCTATCTAATGGTGAGGTTCCAGTTCAGGAGGATTGGGAATGTGAGGCACTCCTTTATCACCATTCCTCTGAGGTCCAGTCTGAGCTGAAGTGGTAGTACCTGTTAGGGTCCCATCTATGGGTTAAATAGAAAAATGTTTATAAAAAATTCTGAGTCTCCATTAAGATTGAATTTATTTCAAAATTTTGTTGGCATTAAATGACCCACCGTGGGTGATATGCCATAAAACCAAACCAAACCAAACCAAAACCATGTTGAAACTTTCAATGATGTCCTTTGAGGACAACTGGCTCTGAGAGAACACCGTGATCTGACACCCAAGATTAAAAATAGAAGGAAGGGTAGTGCAGATATGTATTTTCCTTGTGGAAGTTTGGCTTCTATATTTAACTCACAAACAGAAAATGAGAAAAAAAAATTCTTCACTAAATCTCTAAATATGTCAAAATAAAATCAACTGACTCAAAAACATCTGAGCTAGTAGAGCACCTGCCTAGGAAATTGCTAGGTTCCTGGTTTAATGCCAGTCCATGTTAATTCCTGCTAAAAGATGGTTTGAAATACAGTATATCTTATTATAATGGAGATAGCGTGTTTTTTTTGGTCTGTAACCAAAACTAAACAATCACTGATGTCACAATTCCCTTAATTATTTAATAATCCTTATTTAATGTTAATTAGCATCTTATTTATTAACAATGCCTCTCTTAAAGTCTAAGTTTGATTTGCCTCAAAACAGCCCATGTTATTAATGCATTCAAAATCCTGCAATAAAAAAAATATCAATGAGAAATAATTGCTTATGGTGTAGATAATTTGCATACTGATTTTAACAAAACTAAGTTTAATAAATAATTACTTGGTGCTATTGATTTCTAATATTATTGTTCTATTCTTAAACACATTAAAAGCAATCCTTTGTATAATTTTATATAGAAATCAATTTAAGAGTAATCTTTTTATAGGTGTTCTTATTTACTTTCGTTAATCTTTCTAATCTAATATGATATTTGATTATATTAAAGCTTACATACTTGCGCCCGGTGGAGGGCACATATGTTTGCTAGTATCTATTATATAAAATATGACATCTGTATGTATGTTTGTATATACATATTTGCTTTCTGGAGGAATTTGACCTTTCTGGTCAATATTAAGCTAAAATGTTCTGTGCATCGCAAGGGACAAAGTGGGTGCTCCCCTGCCTCCCATCCCACAAATGAATACGTTTAAAACATTCCTTGAGATGAAAGAAGTTCATATGCTGACTTAAATAAAATACAATGTTTGCATACAAGGTGCATAAAAAAGTACAAAAATCCGATACTTTTTTGACACACCTTGTATAAATATATATATATATATATATATATATATATATATATGTGTATATTTACCAACCCCTTCGCACAAGGAGGATGCGACACAACGTCAATTTCTTAAGCAGAGTTTAACAGGTTAGAATTCAGAAAATTCCTTCTCCCAGACTGGTTACCTAGCCATGGTTAAAGAGTCCAATCTGCCCTGCTATTTGCCCATAGCTGGAGGTAGAATTGGATTTATACCTTTTCCAAGAGTATTAGCGCTATGTGAAATTCAAACAGCTTCGTCCAGGAATTGAACTCGGGTCCACGAGTCCACTTCCTATGACTCTAACCATTAGACCACTCGCCACCAGCATGGCTTATATACAAAAATATTCTAACAGTCACATCTATATGTAAATACAAATGTGCATACATTATATAATATATATATATATATTATATATATAATATATAATATATCTATAGATATTTATACCAAAATAAAAATAACTGTAAAAATGTATATAACTAAACATGCATTTATTGAAAGATTCGTTAAAAATCGCCTAGACCATCGGATATTACAACGACAACTTCATAGTGTATATAAAATAATGTTCTTCTCTAAATTTTATGTATAAACTATATTGATTATAAATTAATATTCTCATTAATAAATGCTTTAGATTATTGTGGAATCTGTGATGTAAGCCGTGACGTAGTTTCAGCTTCAGACAGAAATGCAATCTATCTCCATTATATATAGATTAAACAGGAATACTTGAAACCATTCAACTGATTAGCTAATTACTTATACTAAGTTATAATAGTTACTTAAAGTTATAATTGTTTACAAGTGATTATTATCATTAGTTACTTGTAACCAAATAATTGTTTGCAATATATAAGACTGACTTCGGCATTAAATATATATATATATATTATTATATAAATAATATATATATATATATATATATATATATATATAAGTTAAAAGAAAGGAAATGAATCCGACAATATGAGTATGAAAAGGTGGAATGAAAACATCACACAATGCTGTTAAAGAGAAAACAATTTATAATATAATAATAGCTGATACTATTTATAATATAATCATAGCTGATACTTGTAAAATCGAAATATTGATCAGTATCAGCTATGATTATATTATAAATTGTTTCCTCTTTAACAGCATTGTGTGATGTTTTCATTCCACCTTTTCATACTCATATATATATATATATATATATATATATATATATATGATATAATATTCAATATTAGCATGCATAATGTATACTGGACTCTTAAACCATGGTTAGGCAACCAGTCTAGGAGAAGGAAAACTCAGAATTGAAACTACATCACTGCTTACGTCACAAGGGTATTAGCATGCATAATTTAATCATAGACATATAGAAAGTAAAAGTAAAGTCGTCGGGGTGGCCTAAAGTCGGTATCAGCGAGGGAGTCTATCCCCTTTTCAATAGTGCTAGACCAAAGAGATTGTATTTAGCATCTGAGGTGGAGCGACACACCTACCATCAGCTCCTTACTTTACTGCACAGATCCCTGTGCTACTCATACGCTGAGTTGGCAGGGGCCGGTATCGAACTAGGAACCTTGTGGTTTCTAGCCAAACGCTCTATCGACTGAGCTAACCCGGCCCCACATATAGACGGGGAAAAAACAGACTGAAATCGATCGATAGATAGACAGAACAAATTGAGAACCCATCTATGGGTTAAATAGAAAAATGTATGTATAAAAAAATTGTATTATCCATTAAGCATTGATTTATTTCAAAACTTTATCGGCATTAAATAACGCACTGAGGTTGATATGCCGTAAAACAAAACAAACCAAACAAATTGAGAAGGAACAGAAATTCACTCTCCAACTATAAGTAAATAGTAGGGTATACTGGACCCTTAAACCTGGGTTAGGCAACCAGTCTAGGAGAAGGAAAACTCAGAATTGAAACTACATCACTATTTACGTCACAAGGGTATTAGCGCTAAGTGAAATGCAATTACCACATCCGGGATTTGAACTCAGGGTGACGAGTCCATTTCCCATGAGTTTAACCATTACACCACGCGCTTCCATATGTTAGAGTATAGTAACCCCTTAAGTTAACCAAGTATCGAGATTAATACAATATGGGTTTGGTTTGGTTCATTTGGTTCGTTTTGTTTTACGGCATATCAACCTCAGTGGGTCATTTAATGTCGACAAAGTTGTGAAATAAATTCATTCTTAATGTATAATACAATTTTGTTTATCAACTCATGTTTTTCTATTTAACCCATAGATGGGACGCTAACAGGTACTACCACTCCGGGTCAGAGTGGACCAGAGAGCAATGGTGATGAAGGGGTGCTCTACATTCCAGAACTGGAACCTTACCATCAAATAGAGTTTAACATCGTTCCCAACATTGTTAACGTCATATATTTACCAACCTCTCCGCACGAGCAGGATGTGACACAAGGTCAATTTCTTAAGCGGAGTTCAACAGGTTTGAATTCAGAGTTTTCCTTCTCCTAGACCGGTTGCCTAACCAAGGTTAAAGAGCCCAGTCTGCCCTACTATTTATCCATAGCTGGAGGGAGAGTAGAATTCATACCTTTCCCAAGGGTATTAGCGCTAAGTGAAATGCAATTACCACATCCAGGATTTGAACTTGGGGTGACGAGTCCATTTCTCATGATGTTAACTAATACACTACGCGCTTCCATATATAATCTGATACATACAACTAGTTCTATATGTATGTCCATTTCCTAATTACAACAATTATTAAACCATGTGCCTCTATATTAATATCGTATAACCATCTGCAAAATCTCTTAAAGAACAACTATACAAAAAGTGTGGAGGCACGTTCTGTAATGGTTATTGTCATTGGTAATGTACACTGCGTAAATCACGTAAATGAAAATTCGACGGTGCAAATAAATTACTTACCGTGGAAAACTCGTAAATATTTACAGCCATGTCTACTGGCATTATTAGCTGTGCTTCCCCGTCAACGAGCAGATTAGTTTAAAAAAGAGAGAGAAAGACGATAGATACAAACGCACCTGCAGTTCATTTATATCTATTTTATTTTTTTATTATAATCCAACTTCCAACACCTCCACTGCTATCACAGCTGATATCTCCTCCCCTAACTGTATACAGAGACGTGGAGATAACTAGCTACCTAGCTAGATAAACAGATTGATAGAAAGATAGATAGATATAGACATGTATACAATAGCAGTGCATACTCAAAAGTGGCCTTGTGCCCCACAGTTACCCTAAATAAATGCCACCCTGTCGGTTGGGGTGTTAGAATGCACCGACTTCATCTCCCCGGATGGGGCCAACTTAATATCTTTTTCGTTAATGATAAGTAAATCAATAAATTTGCAATCTAATAAAGAAAATCATCTTTTTCTACTCAACAAATCTCTATTTTTCAATACGATTAGAAATATAAATTGTTTATAAACTGTTTCTCTAAAAATTCATCTGTAAAAATCACCATTGCTCCCAGGTTTACTCTGACCCGAGTGGTAGTGCCTTAGGGTCTCATCTATGGGTTAAAGAGAAGAAAATGAGTTAATAAAGAATTGAGTATCCATTAAGAATGAATTTATTTCAAAACTTTGTTGGCATTAAATGACCCACTGAGGTTGATATGCCGTAAACAAACCAAACCAATCCAAACCAAATCCCACCCTGTCGGCTGGGGCATTAGAATGCACCGACTGCATCTGTTGGCTGTGGGTGGCGACCCGTGATGCTTAAGGATAGAACCCAGTTGGTTGAGCAGTCCATGACTTACAATACTCCACTTTGGC
>CM042168.1:9545729-9570729 GCA_023376005.1 Doryteuthis pealeii | reverse complement strand
ATAAGACTACATTTTCATTGATATATTAATAAATAAAAATGCACCAGTTATTTTATATATACATATATATATATATATATATATATATATGAAGAAGAAAAGTGGAAGTAAATCTGACAATATGTAAAAATTGAAAAAACACAAGTTTTATTAACGAATGATGTCTTTGGTGTTTTGGTCTGTTTCGATAGACCTTTATCAGGTCTTTCACACCAAAAACAGAGGCGCACAGTCTTTTGTTTTCATTAATAATTCATTTTTTCCTCATACCAACGAAGACCCTTTTCCCTAATCTCAATTATCTTACCCAGAGCTGAATGGATGACCCAACGGGTCACGTTTTGTCTAGTATATATATAATTTATATGTCTGGACTTTTTTTAACACCCATTTTGTGTGAGGAAAAAATAAATATGTAAATAGATATAAAAAATACATAAATGAGAAATGTAATAGCCGAAGTACACAACTTTGGTAAGGTACATTTAGCTAATTTCTTCTATAAGAGCTTTGGTAAGCTTTCTGGGGAGCCATACTGAACTAGACTTCCTAACCATTTTTCAGGCCTGGGTGGAGCTAGGAATGATAAGATAAAAGGGTACTCCCACTTCCCATAGCTCCAGAATTGGAAATTCTCCATTAAATACAGTTTAACGTCATACCCACCACACTTAGACTCTCAGCCACTGCCTTCTAGTATGATAAAGAGGGTTGGCATATTGAACTATTTGGCAATATTTCTTAAGTAAATATATCAAACATTATAATTATCAAATTATCATACTGTGGTATATCCACAGGTCCTGATAGTATTCAGTTAGTAAAGAAAACAATAGATTTAGTAGACAACTCGACCTCACATCGTATATTACTCGATTAAATATCTTCCATACCACAAACCATGTCAATACATGTAACCTTTATAGTTATTTACTAAGCTCAGCTTAGGTGCGGCACAAGGCCAGAAGTACGGGGTGCAAAATGAGAATCAAACTCGCTAACAATGGACTGCAAATCTAGCTTGCTAACCATTACACCATGTGAGGTGCCCTATACATATAAATATTTACCAACCCCTCCACACGAGCAGGATGTGACACAAGGTCAATTTCTTAAGCAGAGTTCAACAGGTTTGAATTCAGAGTTTTTCTTCTCCTAAACCGGTTGCCTAATCAAGGTTAAAGAGCCCAGTCTGCCCTTATATTTATTCATAGCTGGAGGGAGAGCAGGATTCATACCTTTCTCAAGGGTATTAGTGCTAAGTGAAATCAATTGCCAAGTCCAGGATTTGAACTCAGGGCGATGAGTCCATTTCCCATGACTTTAACCATTACACCACACGCTTTCTAGGATGATCATATAGGTGTGACCAACTGATTGATCTCCAACACTGTATCGAAGTGGAGTGTTGGATGTGATCGACTGCTCAGCCACCAAGATTATGTCCTTAAGCATCATGGTCACCAACCACAACCAACAGGTGGCCATATTGTTGGGATGTTACCCTTCTGCAGAGGTGCAGTCGGAATTTCTTCTACCTCAACTGACACTAGTTAATATGAGATATGATAATACCGTGATTAAGTGATGCTGAGAATTGTTGATTTTTCAAGACTTTATATTTACGCTGACACGGAGAATTGTTCAGTTGTCTTGTCTACAAGAAGGTGAGGCTTTTGTTGATTTTTCTTTTGGAAAGACGAGAGAAGAAAGCATTTAAGATTGTTTACAACTGTTCTTAAATCTGTTATTAGTTAATATTTCTGCCAGGAAGACATATCTTTTGGATTAACACCAAAGAAAACCCATCAGACTAGGATTACCAACTCACTACAGACTTAGATTATGGCAGTAAACCCAAAAAAACAAATCCAGAGCCGGAGTCCCTAAGATGAATGTGACGCTGAAATCCTTTGGATCACAGTGGCAGTGTGGAGAGGAGGGAATTTGCTGTCTGGGCAACAGCTCATCCTCCATACCAAACCGCTCAGGCTAAGTAGTTCCACAAAACAATGAACACTACTCCATCGTCTCTTGTGGGCAGATGGATACCAACAACAACAACAATCTGACAGGGCAATGGTGAGGCTGGGACACCTGAAGAAAATTAATCAGATGAAACTCACTTGTATGTATTCTTTTGTTTTTATGCCGGGCAATGCCAGGTATTGCTGCCAGTATTTGTTTCAATCTTATAAAGAAATCATTAAATTCATGGCCTGTCAGGCGGAAATGTTGTTCTACAGAGAGAAGTTTATTATGATTCAGAGATTTAATCCTGTATTTATTGTTGTTAATTCTAAAATTAAAAGATCTATTCTGATTTCCCTGTATATTGATTGAATCAATATTTGCATTACCTATATATAGTATCATAATATATATATATATACATTTATATATTTATATATATAATATTACAATATATATATATATATATATATATATATATATATATATTAGTGTGTATATATATATATATATGTGTATATTGCATGTATGTATGCACATGTGAATATGATTTCTTTGATTAAAAATAGTGTGCAATCTTTAAACAATCATGTTCCAAATAAAACAAAATCTATCTTATTTCAGTTTATCTGTCTATCTATCCGTTTCCATTAGTTTATATTTATCTTATTTCAGTCAGTCAATTAATCAATCAATCTATCTATTTATCTCTCTATCTTATTGCACTATATCTATCAATCAATCAATTAATATATATATATATATATATATATATATATATATATATATATATATTTCCATCTGTGTCTAGGTATCTACCTACCTATCTATCTATATATCTTACTGCATCTATCTTATTTTTATCTATCTATCTATCTATCTATCTAACAGACATTCATGGCTATCTATTCATCTATCAATCTATTTCTTTCCATCTGTTTATATCTATCTGATTGCATCTATCTATCTATCTATCTAATACGTCCATCTCTCTCTCTCTCTCTCTATATATATATATATATAAATATATATATATATATATATATATATATATATATATATATCTGTCTATCTATATATCTATCTATCAATCAATCTATCCATCTATCTATCTATTCCTTTCCATCTGTGTATATCTATCATCTCTCTCTCTCTCTCTCTCTCTCTCTCTCACTCTCTCTATCAATCTATCAATTTATCAATCTATGTATCTATTTCTTTCCATCTGTATATCTGTCTTATTTCTATCTATCTACCTATCTATCTATCAATCTTATTTCAGTCTATCTCTCTGTCTATCTAACTATCTATCTATCTATCTATTTATCTATCTATCTGTTGATAACATATAGGTCAGAATTATGGGCAACCCAAATGAGAAGGGAAATCTCATACACCACAAAGAATCCTTCATGAATAAGTACTAGATTTGTTGTAGACATTTTCACTCTTCAAATAACAAAGTGTATAATTGATTTTAATGGCATGACAAACCACCTAGAGTTATGAGATTCCAATTCTGGAGCTCTGGGGAGTGTGGAGTACCCATTCCTTATCATTATTCCTAGGTCAAATCTGACCTGGAGTGGTAGTATCTATTAGGGTCCCATCTATGGGTTAAATAGATCTAAAAATGAGTTTTAAAAATGTCTTTGAAAATGAGTTTAAAAACAATTTTGACTATCCAACAACAATGAATAAAACAAAAAATTATTTGGCATAAAATAACTCAACAATGGTCAATGTGCCATAAAATCCAACCAACCAACCAACCAATTATCTCTCTCTATATATATCTTGAGAAGCAAAGACAAACTCGTTTGGAAACTAGCTCATGGGCACGCCAGTGCAGGCTCTCTGGCAAAGACCTACATTGACTAGCTCTGTGCGGATTCTAGATGCTGTGCATGTGACCTTTGAAGGGAAATAAATGGTAGGATGGTTGGTGAGAGATTGTCATGGATATCCGTGCAACTAGCATGGCATGATGGTGATAATCTATCAGCTGATAACCACTAGACCAGAATTATGGGGGATCCAATGAGAATTGAACTTGTTATGTTTGATAAAATGGCGATTGGCTAGTGTTCTAAAAATAGAAAAATGTAGACACACTGACGCCAAGAATTCAAAATTGGGCAGTAAAATAAGGAACCGTTTCTTTTAAATGGGAAGATGAGAGGTAGAAGTAGGAGGTAGCTAGTAGTAATTGTAAGGAGTCACGGAAAGAGACATGTGGGAGAAGGCAGTTGACGACTAGATGCCATAAGGGACAAACCAGCTTTCCACGAGAATCAACGGTGAACCTCACTCAGCCTTCAGCTCATGGATCCACACAAAGTTTAAGAGGTTACAACCAAGCTTAGTTACAACTTGATGTAAAAGCCTAATTTTCTCAAACCAAAAAAATAAAACCTCATTAAATCAACATTTTGTTTTCTTTTAATAATTTCAACAAAAGAAGAAATACAACAAACTCTTTGTTAATAGCCTTCTGTTATGTAGCCATTGCGGGGACATAAACAAGAATTCTTGTGTGATAGGGAGAGAGTGGACCAAATGATAGAAGAGTGACAGACAGATAGAGTCGTGGAGACTTACTTACATTTCTTCCTTATCTTTTTGATATGGTGTTTCATCTTCTTTTCTAAGGCTTCTTCAGTGCATCTTTTTAAATTCAGGTAATATTTAACAAGACTTTGTTTGTCTTTGATCAAAGCTTTATTGCCCATTTTCCATTACCACCATGTCTGAGCCAACCTCCACAGAACATTCTTCCTGCGTGCAGTTAGTTTGAAACTGGCTACTAACTAGTTATCACATGACTCATGAGATTCCCGCCTTTGGGGTCAAAGTCCAACGGTCTGTATTTTTCCCCTTGGGCCCTCTTGCATTCTCGCTACCAGGGTTTGTCAAAAGCCCATGCTACCATACAATTATGCAACACTTCTACCAAGTAAGAGATAAAAAATTTAGTTAAAAAATGTGTTGACTGTAAAATCCAACCAACCAACCAGCCAACCGATTAAACAATCTAAATGAAGTAACGAGCTGTGGTTTACACCAGACAATCAACGAATACAACCTTCACCACAAAGTTGAAACCATTAGCTGACAAAACCGCTACTCTCTATAACAATAAGCAGACTACTAACAGCATAAAAATGGATAATAAAAAAAAATAAAAAACAAAATAAAGGACATCTATCAAAACAAAAAATAAAACAAAAAAAAATCAAAACAAAAAATATAAAACCCCAACAATCAAATGTCATCAAGTAAATGTTAAATTACAAACATCAAAAAAAAAAAAAAAAAAATAATTGAAAAAAAAAATTACTCTCCTTGGAGGATAATAAAAAAAGAAAAAAAATGAGAAAAAAGGAAAAAAAAAAAGGAAAAAAAAAAGAAAATAAAAGAAAGAAATAAAACAATTCTACACATAACAAATGTAAACATGGCTGATGAAAGTTTAAAACCACGAGCGTGCCAGATGTGGGATGCTGAATTCAGAAGATGCAGCGTAAGAGAGGGGGGGGATAATTTGTAAGGTAGTGGTAAATAGACAATCAATAAAATTTATTGAGACAAATCTGCAGACAACAGACAGAAGGGCAAGAAAAAAAAGTAATTGCTCACAAGTTCAAAGAAAAAGAAAAGGAAAGAAGAAAGAAGGAAAGGAAGAAGAAGGAAAGAAAAGAAGAAAGAAGGAAGAAAGAAGAAAGGAGAAAAAAGAAACATAGAATAAAAAACAATGAGAAGATTAAGTTGGAATGAAAGAAGAATTTAAAAGAAGAAAAGTAGAAAGAAAGAAAAGAAAGAAGAAAGAAAGAAAGAAAGAAAGAAAGAAAACAATGAGAAATTAAGTTGGAATGAAAGAGAATTTTAGAAAAAAGAAATAGGAAAGAAAAAAAGAAGAAAGAAAGAAAGAAAAAAGAAAGAAAGAAAGAAAACAATGAGAAAATTAAGTTGGAATGAAAGAGAATTTGAAAGAAAAAAGTAGGAAAGAAAAAAAGAAAGAAAGAAAGAAAGAAAGAAAAACAATGAGAAATTAATTGGAATGAAAGAGAATTTTAGAAAGAAAGAAAGTAGGAAAGAAAGAAAAGAAAGAAAGAAAAGAAAGAAAGAAACAATGAAAATTAAGTTGAATGAAAGAGAATTTTAGAAAGAAAGAAAGTAGGAAAGAAAGAAAAAAGAAAGAAAGAAAAGAAAGAAGAAAACAATGAGAAATTAAGTTGGATGAAAGAGAATTTTAGAAAGAAAAAAAAAAAAATGAATGAATGAATGAAAGAAAGAAAGAAAATATATAGACAGATATAAGATAGAATGGCTGTAATAAGATGATAGAGTGCAATAAGATATATAGAAGCAAACTAGGACAGATAGATAGATAATGATAAAGAAAAAAGGGAGAAGAAACAAAGAGAAAATTAAAATGAAAGAAAGAAAGAAATTGAAAAAGAAAGAAAGAAGGGAATGAAAGAAAGAAAAAATATGAAGAAGAAAGTAATGATAAATTAAGTTTGAAAGAAAGCATTTTTAAGATAAAACAGGTTGTGTTTATTTACCATAAGGGCAATTTGAAGAATCGACTTTATCCTTTCAGTGCTAGGATTTGAAATGACCAGCCGATTGCTCAGATGGGGCCTCTCCGATTGGCCGTCAAGCCCAAGTAAACACTGAAGTCAAGTGTTGCATGTCATGTGATTACTTTAGTACCTGGTTCACAGACTGTTAAGCCGGCTGAACTTGCACAAAGGTGTCAAAATTAGTGACCCATAAAACAGAACTCACAAATTTTATAATAAAACTGTTTAATTTAACTATGGGGTCTAGGGTTAGGGTTTAGGTTTAGAGTTAGAGTTAGGGTTAGATTAGGTTAGGGTTTGGGTTTAGGGTTAGTTTAATGGAAAATGAATAAATAATTTGGGTTCTGTTTTTCTGGGTCACCCTGTATACTTGTGACCCAGAAAAAACAGAACCCACACATTTTGTAAAAAACTGTTAATTTTAACTAGGGGGTTTAGGGTTAGGTTAGGGGTTAGGGTAGGTTGGTTGGAGTTTAAGGTTAGTTTAATGGAAAATAAATAAATAATTTGGGTTCTGTTTTTTCTGGGTCACCCTAATTTTTCACACCTTTGTGCAAGTTCAGTCATTAAGCCATCACAATCCGGATCATTATTCATGAGCAACAGGTACTCCATTGGGTAAGTTTGCCATGGCTTGGTGTTAGTGTCTTATTGGCTCCATCTGAATCTTTGATTTGGGGCCCCCCACTTAAACTACATGTCAATTTTCATAAAGTGGAAGTAGAAAAGTAAATTAGGCTGAGTGGCCCCCCTGTCAGCTGGACAGAAGAATACCACGACTGCACCTCTGCAGTGGGGTAAAATCCTCCCAAAAAGAGAGTGGAAGAAGAAGAAAAATGCACTGAGAGAGAGAGAGAAGAGAGGAAGGAGAAAAGAGAGAGAGAGAGTGCACAAGAGAAGGAATAGAAAAAGAGACAGAACAAAAAGAAGAGAGAGAGAAGAAAGACACAAGAGAGCAGAGAGACAGAGAAGAGTTAGAAAAAACAGAGTGAGAGAGTGAAAGAGAAAGAAGAATACAAAAAAAGAGAGAGAGAAAGAGAGAGAGAGACATTAGATGAGAATGAAAGAAAGAAGAGAATGAGAGAAAGAAAAAACAAAAAAAGATTAAAAAACTACAAGAATGCCTCATATAATGGCTAATCAATGAGTTTGCTTCTCACTGGGTGCCTCATGTGTGCTACAACTAAGCTATGTTAGTTTATATCCCAAGATGTAGGAATAGCAAAAGATACACAAAACAGTGATAATATGTTAACATATAACAATATTTGTTTTATTTATTCTCACCAACAATGGATGGCTAATTGTTTTATATTCAAAGTTTCCTCCGGACATACATACATACATACATATACATACATACCAACCGCCCCTTTATATATGTTATGTTTTTGTTTCATTAGAGTCGTCAAAACCAATTTGTTACTTATATTCTCATTCTGTGTCTGCACATTTATTGTAATATGAAAAGATTTCTCTCTGTTTATTTTTAGTGTCTACAAGAGCGGATTAAAAGTTTTGAAATATTTTGGTAAATATATATGCTTTTGGTGTGTAAGGGTTACGAGTCTACGTAGGTAACTACGGGAACTCCGATGCGAGTTCAAATCCTGAACAAGGCTACCCTTCATAGACAATTATCGCAAATCTAATACCCTTGGAAAATGTATGCACTCCAACTATTAACCCTTAAGCTATGGGGGTAATTATGAGGAAGTGTGTTCCAGTCTCCTGCCTCAGAAATTGCTACCCGGACTAATAAATATAACGTACCCCAACTATGTCGTCTCAATTTTTCTTTATTCATGTTTGTTTAATGTCTGTCTTTTTTTAGTTTGAATAAACAAGAATTACGACAACAAAAAGAGAGCGACACCCCCACATAATCACTTATCTTGTAGAATAGATCATCTATCTATCTCCATTTGTTCATACATCTATCTATATTATTTTTTTATCTATCTCTACGTCTTATCTAAGACTAAATACCAGTCTATCATATACTAACACAAGAATAACTGACACGTCCAATCGATAATATAAAGAAATTAGACAAAATTCTAAAATCGACCTAACAATAATTTATGACAAATTTTGATAAGATAAATAAGTAGAGATTACGCCAAAAAAAGAGACCCCCCCCTCCTTAAATACATATTAACAACCCCTAAGTGGTTGTTTTCTTTCAAGTAACACCAACATAGCTGGGACCTATTTTAATAGCACCGTGTAGCAATTCTGAAGCAGGAGACCGACCCACTTCCTCATATAATCTACTGCTATAGGAGAATGTGAGACAACTGGGCTCTTTAACATTGGTTAAAGCAACCAGTCTTAGAGAAGGAAAACTCTAAATTCAAACCTGTTAAACTCTACTTAATAAATTGATTTTGCCACATCCTGCTCATGTGAAGGAGTTGGTAATATGTATATGCTTTACTGAGGCGAAGATGATGAATCAAAACTGGAGTGGGAAATGCTGAGTTCGCCTGATACTCTTCCAATTGATACTCTATGGATTTGAGCATAATTGACTTTGCCTGAGCATTGATATTCTTGCAATTGTACATTTTCAAAAGTGTTATATTCAGGGCTATATACAATTGAGCTCTTTGCTCCAAGTTGTAAACACAAAAAATGCATATATATATATATAGTATATAATGAGAAGAAAATATTTTAAAAATATAACAAACACAGGATGTTATGATGTGGAAACAATATTTTGTGTTCAATACTCTAAGCATTTCAGTATATTTACCATCTTCAGGACACTGTTAAGTAATGTTTATGTGAGGACACAAAATGAAAGATGTTAAGTGTTATAGTGAGTGTGAGAATAATGATGTGTTATAAATTAACCAAGTGCCCTTACCATAGACACACACCACACACACAACACATATTATATATGTATTAAACTATATACTATATTCAGAAATTCTTCATGTATATGTACATTACATATCTTATTATAATGAAGATTGTGTGTTTTTCTGTTTGTAACCATATTACTACTCAAGTCATAATTCCTAGTTATTGACATCACATTCTCAATGTTTTATTTTTATTTAAACCTACTTATTAATAAATTGATTACAATTATTATACTGTTGACCATATCTACATGATATTACCGTGTACCCCACTTGTACGGTCAGGCCAAAAGTCCCTATTAACGTGGACCACCCACAAACCGAAGCTCATGGAGTGGCAGGTGAAAAATTGCGTCGATCCCGTCGGCATTCCCCCTCAAGGGGCGCCTCAGCACTGGGCAATAAACCCAGCCCTCCCCTTAAATCAAGGGGGCAGTGTTGCCTGGGGGATGGCCCCCTGGGATCGACGCCTGTTAATTATATCAATGGTCCGAGAGCCGAAGCCACTGTTGACCATATCTACATACTAATAGCATACAATTGTATTTATATATACAACAAAATAGCGGTTTACAGTGTGAATGGAAGCTAATGCATATATTGAATCATAAATTTGATTTTAATAAATATGTGCTTGTATTATTGATTTCTAACTGTTTGGCTTTATTTTAATGAATAAGAGCAAAAAAATCTCTTCAATGAATCAAATGAAATCCATTAAAAAAAAAAAATTATTCTGTACTCCCTCTTTTAACTAAATACTTAAATTAGAAAAATAACAATGAAAGACGAGAGTGATGGAAGAGTAAGTTTCAGTTGCTTCATTTTTCGATTATACCCCCTTCGTTTTCAAATCTTTTTATCTGCCCTTCTATTTAGTTTCATTAGTCATTCCAATTTAATATAATATTCTATTACATTAAAACTTAAATACTTGCACCCGAGGGTGCATATATTTGCTAGTCATATAAATACGTATAAATAAATACATACATTATATATATATATATATACCCACAGAACACCCTCCACATACTCACATGTATATATGATATAATATTATATAATATATATATATATATTACACAACACTCTCCCACACACACATACCAACATATATATATAAAATACAATATACAAAATATATATATATAAATACTAAGTATATATATATAAAATATATCTATATACATGGATATTTTTAGAATATATTTGGGTGTATGAGTCCCACTTAATCAAATGAATTAAAAAGTTTCATAAAATAAGCAAATCTACACAAATCTAAATATAGGTTCGATCTAAACGAACTAGCGAAACATAATAAATCCACTGAGCTGAAAATAAACCTTCACAAAAATGAGTTCAAATGTTCAGAGTGCGGACATACTGAGATTAGAAAAAAACAAGAAGTAATCAACCTTGATTAGCAATTGCATTAATTTATCTTAAAATAATCAAATGACTCAGGGAAATAATACACAGGGCACAAGATGGCTCAGTTTGTAACATGTGGGCCAATCAACAAATACAATCTACAAAAAGCAGGGCTTCTTGAATTCAGTTCATTTAAATATATATGCTCCCCATCCCTAGGTTGACACTCTGTGGGGGGGATTCGCTGACGGCCGCCAACTAGTGAAACGCAATGCTCTTCTAGAATGGAGCACTCTTGATGGCCTTTCAACACAAAGCGATATGTTATAAAAACATTAACAAAACCCCCTTTCCATTCTAGTAAGTGAGACAGCAATGGTTAAGGCGACTACACCAAACCGATTGGATTTCAATCCGACTGCTAGTAGCTACAAAACTGGTCTAGCCACACTGAAGAGCATTTGATAAGTCGAAACCGTTGCTTGATGACCTTATATCTATATATATATATATATATTATATTATATATATATATGCTTCTAAACAGGAAACGCAATGCTCTCTCCAGAAATGCGACACTACTGGATGATTCCTCTTACTTACGACCAGCATATGATTACACGCTTAAAACCCCTCCATCCTCATTCTGTATGAGCGCTACAGTAGCTCCACTGACACCCAAACCGATTGGATCAACTTCCTCTGAGGCTAGCTACAAAACTGTCTGCCACCAAGTTTGATAATCGCAGTTGTCGTGAGACCATTATTATAATATATTATATTATATATATCAACTGGTCTAATACAACAAACATCATAATTTAATTTCCTTCCGGCTGCCGTCTTGTATTGTTCACTCATCCAATGGTAGGACGTGTCTCCACGATCATGACAGTAATTTGCAGGATTCTCTCTTCGTTGCTGCTATGCATGCGCACGGCTATAGCAGATATATAGTTCTGCACTATCACTCTGAAGCTATCGCCCGTTTCGATTTCTGTCGGGAAATCGTTAGTATTACATTCGCTATGAGACTTAATAAAGTGAAACATCTGTCACGATGCTTCTACACACCGAACGAACATCTTTTGAAACTCACTGGATACAATTATGTATCTTATCTATGAATGATCGTTTAATGTTTAGTATATTGCGACATATGTCAATTGCCTTTCAAGCAAAATAAAATATCATAATATTATAATAATATAATACTTTATCTCATTCCATTTACTTATTATAAGGTACACCAGTTATAAACACTACTCGAGTTTCACCCATAGGCGATCTATCAGAGTTAAGAAATTCCATGAATTATCAAATATTGATAAATTACAAGCCAATTGCACGCTTGTATTTCTTTTCACAAAAAATAAAAAAAAAACTAAACAATGTGCAATTGCGCTGTACTCTAATAATAACTCCTTGATTAATTTCCAGTGATTTCAATCTCTGAAGATCCTATGGTGGAAACTCGAGTAGCGTATTACTGCTGACTACCATAATATATAATAATAAATAATTATATTATGATATATATATATATATATATACCTATACCAATATAATACATATATATATATATTTTCTAGAAAGGTATTTATTATAATCCTACAATGTTTCACCAAAAATGGATCAATCAGGCTTAATTTAAATGAAATTAATCAAATTAATTAGAGACAGTTGCAGAATAATATTTGTATTCAACCGTTGATGTTGCGATAACTTGATATTCTTAATTCCTTGACATCAGAGATCCAAACGATCGCCAAAGGGGCTCGTATCAACCTCGATAAATATAGCATAACTAAATACCACACACACACGCACACACACACACACACACACACACATACACACACATATATATGTATATATTATATTAACCGACCCCTCATCAAGATCCAAACTGACCAAAGGGCTGGTATCACCTTGTTAAATATAGCAAACTAAATACCACACACAACGCACGCAACACACACACACACAACACATATATATATGTTATATATATATATTTACCGACCCCTGCCGCCATGAGCAGGATGGCACCAAGGTCAATTTCTTAAGCGAGTTCAACAGTTTGAATTCAGAGTTTCCTTCTCCTAGACCGTTGCCTAACCAAGTTAAAGAGCCCAGTCTTCCCCCTATTTATCCATAGCTGGAGGAGAGTAGATTCATACCTTCCCAAGGTATTAGCGACTAAGATGAAAGCAATTACCAAGTCCGGATTTGAACTCGGATTTCCATGACCTTACCATTACACCACATGCTTCTGCATAATTATGTATATAGTATTATTAAACACTGGCTTTTTAAAATATTGATATTGCAATAAAGCATTGATGAGAGCTGTGCAAGACACTCATGCTAAAACTTTTTAAACCATTCCTATAATAATAGGCAGCATCCAGATAATTAAGCATGAGGAGCCTCGTTCAATACTTAGATGGTGACCATTTAAGCAAAAGCAGGAACTGTAAATAAACCTAAATTAGAATGACTTGATTCAGCATTAAAGACCCAAAAGTGTGATTTGCCATAAAAACAAAACAACCAACCAATATTCGTTGGTGTAGAATAAAAATCATCATCACCAAGTAAGCCAAACACATGATTTGTTCAATATGTAGATGTACCATTTAAGCAACAGCATGTACTTAAGAAACCGAAATATCAAAAACTAACTTGCATAAATGACCCACAAAAGTTTGAACAAACTCATGTTGCTTAACTTGGTTGAGAATGATTTCTATTTTCTACACCACACAGAATATTGGTGCGTTGTTTTGTTTTATGGCAAATCAACACTTTTTGGTCATTTAATGCTGAAGCAAGCTCATTCTAACTATCTAGGTTAATATTTAAGCAGTTCCCTGCTTTTTGCTTAAATGGGTCACCCATCTAAGTATTGAGAGAGCTCCTCACTGCTTAATATCTGGACTCTGCCTATTATTGCTAGAAGTTAAAAAGTTTTAGCATGAGTGTCTTGCACCAGCATCATCATCAAGCCTGTATTGCCATATCAATATTTTAAAAAGCCAATGTTATTAATACATACATACATATATTATGCAGGAAGCATGTGACCTGTAATGGTTAAGTCATGGGAAATCCGAGTTCAAAATCCGGGACTTGGTAATGCCATTTCACTTTAGCGCAATACCCTTGGAAAAGTATGAATCCTACTCTCCCTTCCAGCTATGGATAAATAGCAGGAAGACTGGGCTCTTTAAGCTTGGTTAGGCAACTGTCTAGGAGAAGGAAGACTCTGAATTCAAACCTGTTGAACTCTGCTTAAGAAATTGACCTTGGCCACATTCCTGGCTCACTGCGATCGCGGTCGGAATATAGATATATACTATATATATGTGTGGTGTGGTGGAGTCGTGTGTGCGTGCGTTTGGTGTTGTATTAGTTGCATATATTATCAAGGTTATAACACCCTTGGATAGTTGGATCTCTGATGAGGGGTCGGTAAATATAATATAATATCATATATATGTGTGTCGTTTGTGTGTGATGTGTGTTAGTTGTGTCGTGCGGTGATGGTCTGTTTTAGTTTGCTATATTTATCAGTTGATTACCAACCCTTGGATCAGTTTGATCTTCTGATGTCAAGAAGAATTACTAGAATACTCAAGTTATTCGCTACATCAACGTTGATACAATATTATTCTGCAACGGGTCTCTAATTAATCCCTGTGATTTAATCATTACAATAAGACCTGATGCATCCATTTTTGGTAAAACATATGTTTAGGTTATCAATAAACTACCCTTCTACCCAAAAGTATATATATATATGTATATAATCTGATATAATAAATATATACTATATATATTATATATTATTATTATTATTATTATTATGGTACACAGTAATAACCTACTTCGAGTTTCACCATAGATCTCAGAGTTAAATCCACGTGAATTAATCAAGATATTTAATTAATACAGCAATCTGCACATGTGCTAGTTTTTTTTTTTCACTTTCTTAATGTGAAAAAATACACACGTGCCAATTGGCTGTAAATTCTATCAATATTTGATTAATTCAGGATTTAAACTCTGAAGATCCCTATGGTAAACTCCGAGTAGTTATTACTATTACCATTATAATAATAAATATAATGATATATACTATTATTATATACTTAAATATTTATATTTTGGCTTAAGCCAATTTACAATGCGCACTATCACATAAATTCAGATAATTAAGAGCCGAGACTATAATCGATCAGTGAGTATTCAGCAAGTAATACTCAAGCTGTGTTAGAAAACATCGTAAGACTGTTATCAACTTATAAGTCTCATCAGCGACTGTATAACTAACGATTTCCCTCGACAAGAATCGATAACGGGAGACTTCAGGCAGCGATAGTCAGAAACTTAACTGACTTCGGCCATGAGTACAGCACGAAGAAATTCCTTGCCCAAATTAACACATGTCAATCGATACTAGACGTCTCTAGCCATATGAGGCAAGGGAGCATGACGTGAACAATAAACAAACCGGCTTTATGCTCTTCGGCGAAGCGAAAAAGAAAATTTTGATGGTGTTTATTTTTAGAAGCAATATATATATATAGTATTAGTATCACTGATATACGATATATACTATAAGCGTCATCCACAGTACACGGTGTCCGATTCGACTTAATCCAAATGCTCTTCAGTGTGGTCTAGACATGTTGTAAGCACCACAGCGCGATTGCAATTGAAATCAATCGTTTGGTGTCAGTCCGGCACCTTAAAAACCATTAGCTGCCTTGTTCTCTTCACTATTACAGAATGAGTAAGGGGTTTTAACTGTTTCTAATAGCACATATCGCGCTTGGTGTAAAGGCCATCACAGAGTGCCTACATTCCTTAGAAGAGCATTCGTTTACACTAGTTGGCGCCGTTCAGCGAGATTCCCCCCCCACCAGAGTGCTCAAACCCCGGGCATAGGGATGTGAGATGCACGTATACTATATATACTGAACTGCAATTCAAGCAAGCCCTGCTGTATCTTTAGATGGTGGATTGTGATGTAGTTGGCCGAGTATTTGTTTACAAAACGAAGCCATCTCGTGCCCATTGTCAATTCATGGATTCCCTGAGCTCATTTGATTACTGGTTAAGATAAATTAACGCAATTGCTAATCAAAGTTGCATTACCCACTTCTTGTTTTTTCTTAATCTCAGTATGTCCGCACTCTGAACATTGAAACTCATTTTGTGCAAGGGTTGATCTTCAGCCAGCTGATTAATTATGTTTCCGCGTCGCAGGGTTTAGACTCGAACCATATTTAGATTTTGTGTAATCTGCCTTATTTATTGAATCTTTATTAATCATTGATTCAAGTCGTGTGGTCCACTCATACAAACCAAGATTATCATTCTAAATTCCATGTATATAGATATATTTTATATATATATATATATATATAATATACTATTATATGTATGTATATTTAGTTTTTATATATATATGTTCGTATGTGTGTGTGGAGTCAGTGTTCTTGATATAGTTATAGCTATTATATCATATATATCGATATAATATTACTATATATACATGTGAGTCTGATGGGGTGTGTCTGTGGAATATATATAATATATAATATATGATTGTTATTTATTATACTATTATATAACAGCAAATATATCACCCTCCGGTGCAAAGTATTTAAGTTTTAATGTAATAGAATATTACTATTAAATTGGATACATGCACCTAATGAAATCTAAATAGAAGCAGATAAAAAGATTTGAAACAGAAGGGGGTATAATCGAAAAATAGAACAACTGAACTTACTCTTCCATCACTCTCGTCTTTCATTGTTATTTTTTTCTAATTTAAGTATTTAGTTAAAAGAGGGAGTACAGAATAATTTTTTTCTTTTTAATGGATTTCATTTAAGATTCATTGAAGAGATTTTTGCTCTTATTCATTAAAATAAAGCCAAACAGTTAGAAATCAATAATACCAAGCACATATTTATTAAAATCAAATTTATGATATCAATATGCAAATTAGCTTCCCATTCACACTGTAAACCGCTATTTTGTTGTATATATAAATACAATTGTATGCTATTAGTATGTAGATATGGTCAACAGTGGCTTCGGCCTCTGGACCATTGATATAATTAACGGCGTCGATCCCAGGGGGCCATCCCCCCAGGCAACACCTGCCCCCTTGATTTAAAGGGGCAGGGCTGGGTTTATTGCCCAGTGCCTGAGGCGCCCCCTTGAGGGGGAATGCCGACGGGATCGACGCAATTTTTCACCTGCCACTCCATGAGCTTCGGTTTGTGGGTGGTCCCACGTTAATAGGGACTTTGTGCCTGACCCGTACAAGTGGGGTACACGGTAAATATCATGTAGATATGGTCAACAGTATTAATAATGTAAATCAATTTTATTAATAAGTGAGGTTTAAATAAAAATAAAATCATTGAGAATGTGATGTCAATAACTAAGGGAATTATGACTTGAGTAGTAATATGGTTACAAACAGAAAAACACACAATCTCCATTATAATAAGATATGTATATGTACATATACATGAAGAATTTCTGAATATAGTATATGTATATATATACATATATATATGTTTGTGTGTGTGTGTGTGTCTATGGTAAGGGCACTTGGTTAATTTAATAACATCATATTCTCACACTCACTATACACTTAACATCTTTCATTTTGTCCCTCACATAAACATTACTTAACAGTGTCCTGAAGATGGTACAATATACTGAAATGCTTAAGTATTGACACAAAATATTGTTTCCCCCAATCATAACATCCTGTGTTTGTTATATTTTTAAAATATTTTCTTCTCATATATATATATATATATATATATGCATTTTTTGTGTTTACAAACTTGGAGCAAAGAGCTCAATTGTATATATGAATATAACACCAATATGCTCAGGCAAAGTCAATTATGCTCAATCCATAGAGTATTAATTGGAGAGTATCAGGCGAACTCAGCATTTCCCACTCCAGTTTTGATTCATCATCTTCGCCTCAGTAAAGGCATATACATATTTACCAACTCCTTCACATGAGCAGGATGTGGCACAAAATCAATTTATTAAGTAGAGTTTAACAGGTTTGAATTTAGAGTTTTCCTTCTCTAAGACTGGTTGCTTTACCAATGTTAAAGAGCCCAGTCTGCCCTACTATTCTCCCATAGCAGTAATTTATGAGGAAGTGCGTCCCGGTCTCCTGCCTCAGAAATTGCTACCGGTGACTATTAAAATAACGTCCCCAGCTATGTTGGTGTTACTTGAAAGAAAACAACCAACTTAGGGTGTTAAATGTATTTTAGAGGGGGGGGTCTCTTTTTTGGCGTAATTCTTATTTATTTATCATAATTTGTCATAATTATTGTTCATTTATAGAAATTTGTCGTAATTCTTGTTTATTTATCATAATTTGTCGTAATTCTTGTTTAGATATGAAGACGGATATTTAGTTTGGAATAGACTGAGATAGATAAACAAAATAATATAGATAGATATGAACAAATGGAGATAGATAGATATTTTCTACAAGTAAATGTATTTGTGGGGTGTCGCTTCTTTTTTGTCGTAATTCTTGTTTATTCAAACTAAAAACAAGACATTAAACAAACATGAATAAAAGAAAATCTGAGACGACATAGTTGGGGTACGTTATTTTATTAGTCACCGGGTAGCAATTTCTGAGGCAGGAGACTGGAACACACTTCCTCATAAATTACCCCCATAGCTTAAGGGTTAATAGTTGGATGCATACATTTTCCAAGGGTATTAGCATTTGCGAAATGTAATGAGCCTTGTTCAGGATTTGAACTCGCATCGACGAGTTCCTCGTTTACCTACGACTCTAACCCTTACACACCAAAAGCATATAATTTACCAAAATATTTCAAAACTTTTAATCCGCTCTTGTAGACACTAAAAATAAACAGAGAGAAATCTTTTCATAATTACAAATAAATGTGCAGACACAGAATGAGAAATTAAGTACAAATTGGTTTTGACGACTCTAATGAAAACAAAAACATAAACATATATAAAGGGCGGTTGGTATGTATGTATGTATGTATGTATGTATGTCCGGAGGAAACTTTGAATATAAAACAATTAGCCATCCATTGTTGGTGAGAATAAATAAAACAAATATTGTTATATGTTAAACATATTTCACTGTTTTTGCTATCTTTTTGCTATTCCTACATCTTGGGATATAAAACTAACATAGCTTAGTTGTAGCACAAGCATGAGGCACCCAGTGAGAAGCAAACTCATTGATTAGCCATTATATGAGGCATTCTTGTAGTTTTTTAATCTTTTTTTGTTCTTTCTTTCTCTTCATTCTCTTCTTTCTTTCATTCTCATCTAATGCTCTCTCTCTCTCTTTCTCTCTCTCTTTCTCTTTGTATTCTTCTTTCTCTTTCACTCTCTCACTCTGTTTTTCTAACTCTCTCTGTCTCTCTGCACTCTCTTGTGTCTTTCTTTCTCTCTCTCTTCTTTTTTCTGTCTCTCTTCTTACTTCCTATCTCTTGGTGCACTCTCTCTCTCTCTTTTCTCCTTCCTCTCTCTCTCTCTCTCTCTCAGTGCATTTTCTTCTTTCTTCCACTCTCTTTTTGGGAGGATTTTACCCCACTGCAGAGGTGCAGTCGGTGTATTCTTCTGTCCCAGCTGACAGGGGAGGCCACTCAGCCTAATTTACTTTTCTACTTCCACTTTATGAAAATTGACATGTAGTTTAGTGGGGGGCCCCAAATCAAAGATTCAGATGGAGCCAATAAGACACTAACACCAGCCATGGCAACACTTACCCCAATGGAGTACCTGTTGCTCATGAATAATGATCCAGGATTGTGATGGCTTAATGACTGAACTTGCACAAAGGTGTGAAAAATTAGGGTGACCCAGAAAAAACAGAACCCAAATTATTTATTTATTTTCCCATTAAACTAACCTTAAACTCCAACCCCAACCCTAACCCTAACCCCTAAACCTAACCCTAAACCCCCTAGTTAAAATTAACAGTTTTATTACAAAATGTGTGGGTTCTGTTTTTTCTGGGTCACAAGTATACAGGGTGACCCAGAAAAACAGAACCCAAATTATTTATTCATTTTCCCATTAAACTAACCCTAAACCCCAACCCTAACCCTAATCCTAACCCTAACTCTAACTCTAACCCTAAACCCTAACCCTAGACCCCCATAGTTAAAATTAACAGTTTTATTATAAAATTTGTGAGTTCTGTTTTATGGGTCACCCTAATTTTGACACCTTTGTGCAAGTTCAGCCGGCTTAACAGTCTGTGAACCAGGTACTAAGTAATCACATGACATGCAACACTTGACTTCAGTGTTTACTTGGGCTTGACGGCCAATCGGAGAGGCCCCATCTGAGCAATCGGCTGGTCATTTCAAATCCTAGCACTGAAAGGATAAAGTCGATTCTTCAAATTGCCCTTATGGTAAATAAACACCCAACCTGTTTTATCTTAAAAATGCTTTCTTTCAAACTTAATTTATCATTACTTTCTTCTTCATATTTTTTCTTTCTTTCATTCCCTTCTTTCTTTCTTTTCAATTTCTCTTTCTTTCCATTTTATTTTCTCTTTGTTTCTTCTCCCTTTCTTTCTATCTATCTATCTATCTATCTGTCCTAGTTTGCTTCTATATATCTTATTGCACTCTATCATCTTATTACAGCCATTCTATCTATATATCTGTCTATATATCTTCTTTCTTTCTTTCATTCATTCATTCATTTTTTTTTCTTTCTAAAATTCTCTTTCATTCCAACTTAATTTCTCATTTTCTTCTTTCTTTCTTTTCTTCTTTCTTTCTTTCCTACTTTCTTTCTTTCTAAAATTCTCTTTCATTCCAACTTAATTTCTCATTGTTTTCTTTCTTTCTTTCTTTCTTTCTTTTCTTTTTTCCTACTTTCTTTCTTTCTAAAATTCTCTTTCATTCCAACTTAATTTCTCATTGTTTTTTCTTTCTTTCTTTCTTTCTTTTCTTTCTTTCCTACTTTCTTTCTTTCTAAAATTCTCTTCATTCCAACTTAATTTCTCATTGTTTCTTCTTTCTTTCTTTCTTTCTTTCTTTCTTTCTTCTTTTCTTTCTTTCCTACTTTCTTTCTTTCTAAAATTCTCTTTCATTCCAACTTAATTTCTCATTGTTTCTTCTTTCTTTCTTTCTTTCTTTCTTCTTTCTTTCTTTCCTACTTCTTTCTTTCTAAAATTCTCTTTCATTCCAACTTAATTCTCATTGTTTTTTTCTTCCTATGTTTCTTTCTTTCTTCCTTTCCTTCTTTCTTTCCTTCTTTCTTTCCTTCTTTCTTTCTTTCCTTCTTTCTTCCTTTCCTTCTTTCTTCCTTTCCTTCTTTCTTTTTCTTTGAACTTGTGAGCAATTACCTTTTTTTTCTTGCCCTTCTGTCTGTCTGTCTGCAGATTTGTCTCATAAATTTTATTGATTGTCTATTTACCACTACCTTACAAATTATCCCCCCCCCTCTCTTACGCTGCATCTTCTGAAATTCAGCATCCCACATCCTGGCACGCTCGTCGGTTTAAACTTTCATCAGCCATGTTTACATTTGTTATGTTGTAGAATCTGTTTTATTTCTTCTTTTATTTTCTTTTTTTTTTCCTTTTTTTTTTTCCTTTTTTTCTTCATTTTTTTCTTTTTTTATTATCCTCCAAGGAGAGTAATTTTTTTTTTCAATTTTTTTTTTTTTTTTTTTGATGTTTGTAAATTTACATTTACTTGATGGACATTGATTGTTGGGGTTTTATATTTTTGTTTTGATTTTTTTTTTTTTATTTTTGTTTTGATAGATGTCCTTTATTTTGTTTTATTTTTTTTATTTATCCATTTTTTTATGCTGTTAGTAGTCTGCTTATTGTTATAAGAGAGTAGCGGTTTTGTCAGCTAATGGTTTCAACTTTGTGGTGAAGGTTGTATTCGTTGATTGTCTGGTGTAAACCACAGCTCGTTACTTCCATTTAGATTGGTTAATCGGTTGGCTGGTTGGTTGGTTGGATTTTACAGCATTTCAACACATTTTTTAAACTAATTTTTTATCTCTTCACTTGGTAGAAGTGTTGCATAATTGTATGGTAGCATGGGCTTTTGACAAACCCTGTAGCGAGAATGCAAAGGGCCCAAGGGGAAAAATACAGACCGTTTGGGAACTTTGACCCCAAAGGCGGGAATCTCATGAGTCATGTGATAACTAGTTAGGTAGCCAGTTTCAAACTAACTGGCACGCAGGACAGACATGTTCTGTGGAGGTTGGCTCAGACCATGTGGTAATGGAAAATGGGCAATAAAGCTTTGATCAAAGACAAACAAAGTCTTGTTAAATAATTACCTGAATTTAAAAGAACTAGCACTGAAGAAGCCCTTAGAAAAGAAGATGAAACAACCACTAGACAAAAAAGATAAGGAAGAAATGTAAGTAAGTCACACGACTCTATCTGTCTGTCACTCTCTATCTATGTTGGTCCACTCTCTCCCTATCACACAAGAATTCTTGTTTATGTCCCCGCAATGGCTACATAACAGAAGGCTATTAACAAAAGAGTTTGTTGTATTTCTTCTTTGTTGAAATTATTAAAAGAAAATACAAAATGTTGATTTAATGAGGTTTTATTTTTTGGTTTGAGAAAATTAGGCTTTTACATCAAGTTGTAACTAAGCTTGGTTGTAACCTCTTAAACTTTGTGTGGATCAAGGTGCTGAAGGCTGAGTGAGGTTCACCGTTGATTCTCGTGGAAAGCTGGTCTGTCCCTTATGGCATCTAGTCGTCAACTGCCTTCTCCCACATGTCTCTTTCCGTGACTCCTTACAATTACTACTACTACCTCCTACCCTACTACTATCTACCTCTACTCCTCATCTTCCCATTTAAAGAAACGGTTCCTTATTTTACTGCCCAATTTTGAATTCTTGGCGTCAGTGTGTCTACATTTTTCTATTTTTAGAACACTAGCCAATCGCCATTTTATCAACCATAACAAGTTCAATTCTCATTGGATCCCCCATAATTCTGGTCTAGTGGTTATCAGCTGATAGATTATCATCAGCATGTCATGCTAGTTGACAATCTCTCACCAACCATCCTACCATTTATTTCCCTTCAAAGGTCACATGCACAGCATCTAGAATCCGCACAGAGCTAATCAATGTAGGTATTTGCCAGAGAGCCTGCACTGGCATTCCCATGAGCTAGTTTCCAAACGAGTTTGTCCTTGCTTCTCAAGATATATATATATATATATATATATATGGATAATTGGTTGGTTGGTTGGTTGGTTGGTTGGTTGGTTGGATTTTATGGCACATTGACCATTGTTGAGTTATTTTATGCCAAATAATTTTTTGTTTTATTCATTGTTGTTGGATAGTCAAAATTGTTTTTAAACTCATTTTCGAATACATTTTTAAAAACTCATTTTTAGATCTATTTAACCCATAGATGGGACCCTAATAGATACTACCACTCCAGGTCAGATTTGACCTATGAATAATGGTAAGGAATGGGTACTCCACACTCCCCAGAGCTCCAGAATTGGAATCTCATAACTCTAGGTGGTTTGTCATGCCATTAAAATCAATTATACACTTTGTTATTTGAAGAGTGAAAATGTCTACAACAAATCTAGTACTTATTCATAAAATGAAGGATTCTTTGTGGTGTATGAGATTTCCCTTCTCATTGGGTTGCCCATAATTCTGATCTATATGTTATCAACAGATAGATAGATAGATAGATAGATAGACTGAAATAAGATTGATAGATAGATAGGTAGATAGATAGAAATGACATATACAGATGGAAAGAAATGATATAGATAGATAGATAGATTGATAGAGAGAGTGAGAGAGAGAGAGAGAGAGAGAGAGAGAGAGAGAGAGATGATAGATATACACAGATGGAAAGAAATAGATACATAGATGGATAGATAGATAGATTGATAGAGTGAGAGAGAGAGAGAGAGAGAGAGAGAGAGAGAGAAGAGAGAGAGAAATAATAGATACACAGATGGACAGGAATAGATAGATGGATAGATTGATTGATAGATAGATATATAGATAGACAGATATATATATATATATATATAGATAGAGAGAGAGAGAGAGAGAGAGAGAGAGAGAGTGAGAGAGAGAGAGAGAGATGAACGTATTAGATAGATAGATAGATAGATAGATGCAATCATAAGATAAACAGATGGAAAGAAATAGATTGATAGATGAATAGATAGCCATGAATGTCTGTTAGATAGATAGATAGATAAAAATAAGATAGATGCATTAAGATAGATAGATAGGTAGGTAGATACCTAGATACAGATGGAAAATATATATATATATATATATATATATATATATATATATATATTAATTGATTGATTGATAGATATAGTGCAATAAGATAGATAGAGATAGATAGATAGATTGATTGATTGATTAATTGACTGACTGAAATAAGATAAATATAAACTAATGGAAACGGATAGATAGACAGATAAACTGAAATAAGATAGATTTTGTTTTATTTGGAACATGATTGTTTAAAGATTGCAAACTATTTTTAATCAAAGAAATCATATTCACATGCGCATACATACGAGCAATACACACACACACACACACACACACACACATATATATATATATATATATATATATATATATATATATACACACTAATAATATATATATTGTAATATCATATATATAAATATATAAATGTATATATATGTATATTATGATACTATATATAGGTAATGCAAATATTGATTCAATCAATATACAGGGAAATCAGAATAGATCTTTTAATTTTAGAATTAACAACAATAAATACAGGATTAAATCTCTGAATCATAATAAACTTCTCTCTGTAGAACAACATTTCCGCCTGACAGGCCATGAATTTAATGATTTCTTTATAAGATTGAAACAAATACTGGCAGCAATACCTGGCATTGCCTGGCATAAAAACAACAGAATAAATACAAGTGAGTTTCATCTGATTAATTTTTTCAGGTGTCCCAGCCTCACCATTGCCCTGTCAGATTGTTGTTGTTGTTGGTATCCGTATGCCCACAAGAGACGATGGAGTTGTGTCCATTGTTTTGTGGAACTACTTAGCCTGAGCGGTTTGGCATGG
>CM042168.1:9533229-9538229 GCA_023376005.1 Doryteuthis pealeii | reverse complement strand
ACTCTCCCTCCAGCTATGGATAAATAGTAGGGCAGACTGGGCTCTTTAACCTTGGTTAGGCAACCGGTCTAGGAGAAGGAAAACTCTGAATTCAAACCTGTTGAACTCCGCTTAAGAAATTGACCTTGTGTCACATCCTGCTCGTGCAGAGGGGTTGGTAAATATATATATATGGAAGTGCGTAGTGTATTGGTTAATGTCATGGGAAATGGACTCGTCACCCCGAGTTCAAATCCTGGATGTGGTAATTGCATTTCACTTGTGACGTAAGTAGTGATGTAGTTTTGATTCTGAGTTTTCCTTCTCCTAGACTGGTTGCCTAACCAAGATTTAAGGGTCCAGTATACCTTACTATTTACTTATAATTGGAGAGTGAATTTCTGTTCCTTCTCAATTTGTTCTGTCTATCTATCAATCGATTTCAGTCTGTTTTTTTCCCCATCTATATGTGGGGCCGGGTTAGCTCAGTCGGTAGAGCGTTCGGCTAGAAACCACAAGGTTCCTAGTTCGATACCGGTCCCTGCCAACTCAGCGTATGAGTAGCACAGGGATCTGTGCGGTAAAGTAAGGAGCTGATGGTAGGTGTGGCGCTCCACCTCAGATGCTAAATACTATCTCCTTGGTCTCGCGCTACTGAAAAGGGGATAGACTCCCTCGCTGATACCGACTTTAGGCCGCCCTGACGACTTTACTTTTACTTTCTATATGTCTATGAGTACATTATGCATGCTAATAACCTTGTGACATAAGCAGTGATTTAGTTTCAATTCTGAGTTTTCCTTCTCCTAGACTGGTTGCCTAACCATGGTTTAAGAGTCCAGTATACATTATGCATGCTAATATTGAATATTATATCATATATATATATATATGAGTATGAAAAGGTGGAATGAAAACATCACACAATGCTGTTAAAGAGCAAACAATTTATAATATAATCATAGCTGATACTGATCAATATTTCGATTTTACAAGTATCAGCTATGATTATATTATAAATAGTATCAGCTATTATTATATTATAAATTGTTTTCTTCTTTAACAGCATTGTGTGATGTTTTCATTCCACCTTTTCATACTCATATTGTCGGATTCATTTCCTTTCTTTTAACTTATATATATATATATATATTATTTATATAATAATATATATATATATATTTAATGCCGAAGTCAGTCTTATATATTGCAAACAATTATTTGGTTACAAGTAACTAATGATAATAATCACTTGTAAACAATTATAACTTTAAGTAACTATTATAACTTAGTATAAGTAATTAGCACTCAGTTGAATGGTTTCAAGTATTCCTGTTTAATCTATATATAATGGAGATAGATTGCATTTCTGTCTGAAGCTGAAACTACGTCACGGCTTACGTCACAGATTCCACAATAATCTAAAGCATTTATTAATGAGAACCTAATTTATAATCAATATAGTTTATACATAAAATTTAGAGAAGAACATTAGTTTATATACACTATGAAGTTGTCGTTGTAATATCCGATGGTCTAGGTGATTTTTAACAAATCTTTCAATAAATGCATGTTTAGTCATATACATTTTTACATAGTTATTTTTTATTTTGGTATAAATATGTATTTATATATTATATATATAATATATAATATATTATATATATATATATATATATATATTATAATATAATATTTGCAATGAATATTCTATTGAATATTCATCAAAATCTAAGTTTAAAATTAGTTAGTTCTATAGATGTTCAAATAATGTATGCACATTTGTATTTACATATAGATGTGACTGTTGGAATATTTTTATATATAAGTCGTGCTGGAGGCAAGTGGTCTAATGGTTAGAGTATATATATATATATATATATATATATATATACAAGATGTGTCAAAAAAGTATCGGGACTTTTTGTACTTTTTGATGCTCCTTGTATTCTGAAAAATTAACATTCCATTCATTCTTCATTTCTATGTTGGTAAATACAGCTTTAAAATTTGTAGTTTTTGACACACCTTGTATTCTGAAAAAAATTAACGTTATATTTATTGTTCATTCCTATCTTGGTAAATACAGCTTCAATCTCGTTAAATCCCACTTAAGAAATTGACCTTGTGTCACATGCTGCTCATGCAGAGGGGTTGGTAAATATATGTGTATATATATATATATATGTATGTGTATTTGGGCAGCATTCTTTCATTTATACATGTAGAATTAAACAAATGACATCTCCTGTTTAACAATTTTATTTTTGATCTTTTTGTGTTTTCTGACCAACTTTTTAATATTTGGGTGGAATTCGTGGATAAGTCCACCAAAGTTCAGGTCCCGAGTACTTTCGGCACTTCGAAGTGCTATCATCAGGGGTGATGTGTTCCAGTTTTTTAAATTTTTTTTAATTATATTAATGTGGAGGCTGGCAGGAGAAGAATTGATGAGAAAGGTGTTATATTAATTTCCAATGCAGTACACACATTTTAAAATGCCTATAACACCTCTCTCTTCAATTCTTCTCCTTTCAGCCTCCACATTAATATAATTTTTTAAAATACTGGAACACATCACCCCTGATGATGGTGCTTCGAAGTGCCAAAAGTACTCGGGACCTGAACTTTGGTGGACTAATCCACGAATTCCTCCTAAACATTAAACAGTTGACCAGAAAGCTCAAAAAGATCAAAAATAAAATTGTTAAACAGATGTGTCTTTTGTTTAATTCTACATATATATATATATATATATATGCAGACATTGTATTTTATTTAAGTCAGCATGTGAACTTCTTTCATCTCAAGGAATGTTTTAAACGTATTCATGGGAGGCAGGGGAGCACCCAATTCGTCCCTTGCGATGCACAGAACATTTTAGCTTAATATTGACCGGAAAGGTCAAATTACTCCAGAAAGCAAATATGTATATACAAACACACATACAGATGTCATATTTTATATAATAGATACTAGCAAACATATGTGCCCTCCACCGGGCGCAAGTATGTAAGCTTTAATAAAATCAAATATCATATTTGATTAGAAAGATTAACGAAAGTAAATAAGAACACATATAAAAAGATTACACTTAAATTGATTTCTATATAAAATCATACATAGGATTGCTTTTAATGTGTTTGAGAATAGAACAATAATATTAGAAATCAATAACACCAAGTAATTATTTATTAAACTTAGTTTTGTTAAAATCAGTATGCAAATTATCTACACCATAGCTATTATTTCTCATTGATATTTTTTTTTTGCAGGATTTTGAATGCATTAATAACATGGGCTGTTTTGAGGCAAATCAAACTTAGACTTTAAGAGAGGCATTGTTAATAAATAAGATGCTAATTAACATTAAATAAGGATTATTAAATAATTAAGGGAATTGTGACATCAGTGATTGTTTAGTTTTGGTTACAGACCAAAAAAAAACACGCTATCTCCATTATAATAAGATATACTGTATTTCAAACCATCTTTTAGCGTGAATTAACATTGACTGGCATTAAACTAGGAACCTAGCAATTCCTAGGCAGGTGCTCTACTAGCTCAGATGTTTTTGAGTCAGTTGATTTTATTTTGACATATTTAGAGATTTAGTGAAGAAATTTTTTTCTCATTTTCTGTTTGTGAGTTAAATATAGAAGCCAAACTTCCACAAGGAAAATACATATCTGCACTACCCTTCCTTCTATTTTTAATCTTGGGTGTCAGATCACGGTGTTCTCTCAGAGCCAGTTGTCCTCAAAAGACATCATTGAAAGTTTCAACATGGTTTGGGTTTGGTTTGGTTTGGTTTTATGGCATATCACCCACGGTGGGTCATTTAATGCCGACAAAATTTTGAAATAAATTCATTCTTAATGGAGACTCAGAATTTTTTATGAACATTTTTCTATTTAACCCATAGATGGGACCCTAACAGGTACTACTACTTCAGCTCAGACTGGACCTCAGAGGAATGGTGATAAAGGAGTGCCTCACATTCCCAATCCTCCTGAACTAGAACCTCACCATCAGATAGAGTTTAATGTCATTCCCAGGACATAAAGACCCTTAGCCACCACTTTCTAGCACATATATGATAAAAAGGGTTGGGGCTTGCCATAAGGGCAATAGTGTTGGGGAAATCATATATTAATATTTAGAATTAAAAGCATCATCAAATTGGGTGGGAAGGGGAAAGAAAACGAAAATCGTGGGGACTAAAACAAAAAAAGAGAAAAGACCCATGAGCTTATTCTTGCTAAGTTAACCAGTAATTAAAAACAATTAACTAGTAATTAAAACAAAAATTTTCTAAAAATTCTCGTCTACTTTAACTTGGATGGGTAAACATTGTTCTTCCAAATACCCAATATTTTTAGGTACCTGTAACTTACCACGTGTCAATTATAATTAAAAGCGGAGGCGGGTAATTTTCCATAACCGTTGTTGAAGCAGTGTCCCCATGAATTAATGTCATGAGCTACCACGGACCAATATTCAAAATAGGAGGGTCCCACTGGACTTGAAAATAAATGTCTAAAAAATCGTAATTATATTCGGTATCAAATACCAACAGCTGGTACTGATTGCAAATACGCAGCAATCTTAAAATATTACAAATTGAAAGTCCAACTGATATCTTAATGGGTCATCTCACTAAAAAGTTAATGATGAACTCATCATTTATTTCTATTCAATACAAACCAATATTTTGTTAAAAGATAGATAGATAGATAGATAGATAGATACTATTGAAGTCAGTTAGTCTACTGTTGGTTTGAATAACAACAGCTAACTAAGTACAACCGTTTGTTGCCTTGTCTTCCCAGTTCGACAGTAATTGGAAATTTAATTATTCTTCATCTCCCCTTCCTCCCCCCCCCCATTGCATGGGCGTAGTGGCCTTTGAGGGGGAATTAGTTCCTTTCGACCCGGACGATTACAGGGGAGTAATCTTGATAATGCACCGGGTATTTTTGATGGCATTGGCTTTGGGGTTGGAGTGACAGTGGGTGAGG
>CM042168.1:9498229-9528229 GCA_023376005.1 Doryteuthis pealeii | reverse complement strand
ATATGTTGGGCTACTGCCTCTAGGAGCGAAGTTGTAAAGTGACACACTGACACACTGATATTCGTATTTATTATTAGAGACGGATACATCAAGTGACCTACCTTCTTATCACCCTACTTTTCTTAGTAAACAATTTAAAAGATCTTAATCTTTTAATCAGCTTATGTACATTATGGAAAACAATAAACAATTTCTTACACACAGACTTGCTTAATTCATTTTTAAAAAAATCCCCCCAGAGGCTTCAGGCAGAGAACTTTTCTTTTTTTTTTTTTTGAGATTTGCTATTTATAATATTGATGTTATTTTTCTCTGCCAACCGTTAAAAAGAAACCTCAACAAAACTCCTAATAGCTACCCGGTCGGCAGAACTTAGAATATACTGGGTGTATCCCCTGCAGAGAGGGTAAGCACCTAACCCCCTTCCCCCCGAAAAGAGGAGTTCTGGGTATGGGTACCACACTTAACTGAATTTGATGGAGAGGCTCCAGTTCTGGAGCTCTGGGGTATGTGGAGTACATATAGCTCTTAAGTAAACATATCAAATGTTGTAATAATAAAATTATCATACAGTGGTATATTCACAGGTCCTGCTAGTCAAGATTATTATACTTTTTATACATTGATCTATGTAGCAATAGCTCTTAAGTAAACATATCAAATGTTGTCACAATCAAATTATCATTCAGTGGTATATCCACAGGTCCTGCTATTTAAGATTATTATACTTTTTACATATTGAACTACTTGGCAATAGCTCTTAAGTGAACATATCAAATGTAATAACCCCAACTCCTTTTTATCATATGGGTGTTAGAAGGCGGTGGCTGCGGGTCTACATGTCTTGGGAATGACGTTAAACTCTATCTGATGGTGAGGCTCCAGTTTTGGAGGTTTGGGGAATGTGGAGCACCCCTTCATCATCATTGCTCCCTGGTTCACTCTGAGTGGTAGTACCTGTTAGGGTCCCATCTATGGGTTAAATAGAAAAATGTATTTATAAAAAAAAATTGTATTATCCATTAAGAATTGATTTATTTCAAAACTTTATCAGCATTAAATGACCCACTGAGGTTGATATGCCATAAAAAACCAAACCAAACCAAACCAAATGTAATAATAAAATTATCATACAGTGGTATATTCACATATCCTCCTAGTCAAAATCATAATCTGTTTTATATATTGAACTATTTGGCAATATCTTTTACGTAAACATATCAAATGTTGTAATGATTAAATTATCATACTATTGTATGTCCACAGGCCCTGCTAGTATGTATTTATTGTAGGGAATTACCAGCCTGTTTACTGGAAATTTCTTTGCTTATAGAAGGAAACTTCTTTTTTTTAACTTTTTTTTAAGAAGAGTTACTTAAAAAAAAAAGAGAATCAAATTAAATAGAATTAAATAACTGCCTTGTTGGATCTAATTAGTTTCCCAAACAGTTGAGGCGAAAAATAAGAAGAGACTTCCTGCAAAATTTGGCCGAGAGGAATTACGTTGAATTCACTTGCAATTTAAATCAGATTTTAATTTTCAAAAAAAAAAAGGAAAAGAAAACTAGTGAAGACGTACCTCAGAGGCAAGCATTTAGGGTGTTTTGATATATCAAGTTTCAGCTATATTCAAGATATGCACTCCCTGATTTTTGAGCATTTTTTTTTTTTTAAGAAATGCTCCCTTCAAGTTAACAGCTTTCTTTTGGGGGAAAATATGCTTAAAATAATTTATTTGGGGCATTTTTCAATAAATATGACTCAATGAATTATTTTTAGCAATGATTTGATTTTATTGTAACATTAAATTTTCAATGAATTAACTTTTTTATTTATTTCTTGTAAAAAAAAGAATATTTATTTATTGTAAAAGAAAATTATTAGCAGTGTGTACATGAAATCAACAGCACTTTGACCTCATGATTATGCTACTTTTATATATATATATATATATATATTTTGGGGAGAATATGTGCTTAATTGAAGTCATACCTAATTTGAAAATTAATTAGTTGATAATTAATGAATTAGGCGAATATATCTATTCAAATGTAAAACGTAAACAAATTGAGAAAAAGTGAATCTCTGTATGTACATTTCGGCCTATTATGCCTCATCAGCAGAGTTATAGACTGGAAGCCGCTTAGTGTGTGATTCGAACCTTAATTGCCTGTCTGACAGGCTGGGATTCTAACCGTTACACTAGCTGGTCTTTCCAGATATAGGCCAAAATGTACATACAGAGAATTCTTTTTCTCGATTTGTTTACGCTTTAAATTTAAACAGATATATTCGCCTAATTCATTAATTATCAACTAATTAATTTTCAAATTAAGTATGACTTCAGTTAAGCACATATTTCCCAAAAATTGTCGGCATAGCAATATCAAACAAACTGTTTGCGTACGTTATATATATATATATATATATATATATATATATATATATATATATATATATATTTAACTAACTAACTTAGATATATATCTCTATCCATGTTATTGAACATATTTACTGATAGATATAGCATATTGCATTTAATATTAATATCAATATCAATATATATGTGTGTGTATCTGTGTGAGTGTGTGTGTGTGTGTGTGTGTGTGTGTTTTTAGATATAGATAGATAGAGACCATATTCATATATATATATATATATAAAATATATAAAGTCGATATCAGCCAATAGTGAGGGAGTCTATCCCCCTTTTAATAGCGCTAGACCAAGGAGATTGTTTTAGCATCTAAGCACCACACCTACCATCAGCTCTTACTTTACCGCACAGATCCCTGTGCTACTCATACGCTGAGTTGGCGGGAACCGGTATCGAACTAAGAACCTTGTGGTTTCTAACGCTCTACCGATGAGCTAACCCGGCGGTTGTTGTAAGTACAACGAGGGAAAAATAAAAATGTTATAAGAAATAAGGTCCACAAAATGTTTTAAATTTTGTTTTTCATTTTGATCTATTAGACAAAACATATATTTCGGATGTTTCAAGCTTCATAGTATATATATATATATATATATATATATATATATTTTTTTTTTTTGTAAACAAAGAGAGGGCTTACTTGGTTTGAATATTATCAATCTATAAGGTCTTCTTTCCCTCTCCTTTTTAGGTGAAAAGAAAAGAAATTGTTCTTTTCTTTTATTTTATTTTCCCACTCGTCCCATTTACCTGTTTTATCTATTATCCTCGATATTTAGCTCTGTTGAGCGAGGATCGAAACTAGTGAGCATGCAACTCGTTTTTATTTTCCTTTTACCCCCCCCCTTCTATTGTAAAATACATAATATAATATAATCTTTTTTTTTCATACAATGAATCTTTTAGGAGGTCTTTTTAAAGTACATATATATATATATATATATATATAATCTGAAGCAAAAGATTTCTTACATGTCTGAAGTTTACAAATCTCATGAAACTGGAAGTAATGTAGGGACCATGTTTTTTTTATAAATACCCTACACACACACACACACACACACACACACACACACACACACACATACATACATATATATGTGTGTGTGTGTGTGTGTGTGTGTATGTGTGTGTATGTGCATGTGTGTGTGTGCAGGGTCTTTATATATATAAAGTAAAGTCGTCGGGGCGGCCTAAAGTCGATATCAGCCAGTCAGCGAGGGAGTCTATCCCCTTTTCAATAGCGCTAGACCAAGGAGATTGATTTTAGCGTCTGAGGTGGAGCGCCACACCTACCATCAGCTCCTTACTTTACCGCACAGATCCCTGTGCTACTCATACGCTGAGTTGGCGGGGACCGGTATCGAACTAGGAACCTTGTGGTTTCTAGCCGAACGCTCTACCGACTGAGCTAACCCGGCCCCTTTTATATATATATATAGACCCTGCACAAACACACACACACACACACACACACACATACAAATACATATATATATATATGTGTGTGTGTGGTGGTTTGTGCAGGGTCTATATATATATATATATAATATATATATATATATAGGAGAGAGAGAGAGAGAGAGAGAGAGAGACCCTGCACAAACACACACGCACACACAAATACATATATATATTTATATATATATGTGTGTGTGTGTGTGTGTTTGTGCAGGGTCTTTATATATATATATATATATATATATATATATATGCAATCTTTTTACATGTCTGATGTTCAGAAAATCTCACGGAACTCAGTAATGCAGGGGCATGTTTGTTTAGAAAGCCCTACATATATATATATATATATATATATATACACACATATATATGTATATATATATACATGATGCCAGCAAACTCGTGTTCAAGTATTGCCATTGCTTGATATATATATCTAAAAAAGTAAATAAACAAAAAAATAAAAAATATATATACATACATACATACATACATACATATATATATATATATTGTTTAGAAAGCCCTTCCTGAAATTCCTTTGAAGTTACTGTTGCTTTAATGAGGATTTTAAAGTTTATCAACAACCAAACAGATTTCTATCTTTGATATTGGACACCGTATCAAAGGGAAAACGACAACTACATTGTTTTCATGCATTATACAATTTGCATTCAAACCTTTTAAATGTTTACCTACACTTTGTAAATACTTCTTTTTTAAAGAAAAAAAAAAAAAAGGAAAAACGAAAACAAAAAAAAAACAAAAACACTGATGCCAAAATTTTAATATAAAACAAATGAAAAATTATACACAAGGGTAAAATGAAATCTTTTATTTTGTCACCGAATTTATATTTGTAAAACTTGCAAATCATACTCAAAATCGCGATATTACAGAGTGACCCATTCATTTTCATTTTCCTATTAAACTAACCCTAAACCCTAACCTAACCCTAACCCTAATCCTAAAGCCCCCTAGTTAAAATTAACAGTTTTATTACAAAATTTGTGGGTTCTGTTTTTCTGGGTCATGGGATTTTGAGTATGATTTGCAAGTTTTACTTTTATATTTAACTACAGGAATAAGTAAAGTTCTTGGTGTGGAAAAAAGTCAGTATTGGCCTGACAGTGCTAGACCAAGGAGATTATTTTGGCGTATGAGCTGGAGCACCACATCTACCCTAAGCTACTCACTTTACTGCACAGATCCCTTTGCTACGCTGAGTTGGCAAGGGCCGATATTGAACCCAGAACCTTGTGGTTCCTAGTTGAATGCTGAGCTAAAAATATCATTAATACACAATTTGCTAAAATGTAAATTCATTGTCATTGTTTTTTCAATAGAAATAAATTTTTTAATCAATTTTATTTACATTTACATTTATATATATTTACCGTTTGGTAAGGTCAATTTCAATTTCAATTTCTTAAGCGTTCAACAGGTTTGAATTCAGAGTTTTTCCTTCACCTAGACTGGTTACCTAGCCATGGTTAAAGAGTCCAGTCTGCCCTGCTATTTACCCATAGCTGGAGGGAGAATTGGATTGATACCTTTCCCAAGGTATTAGCGCCATGTGAAATGCCAACAGTTTCATCCAGGAATTGAACTCGGGTTGACGAGTCCATTTCCTACGACTCTAACCATTAGACCACGCGCCTCCATATTTACATTTATAAAGACCCAGCTAAAATCTATATTTCAAAATTCTTGTTTTTTAATCTTCCGACCATTATCATCCTGCAACACCTTCTGGTTAAAAATGAAACCATCCAAGATAAATGTAACAATGAAGGTTCTGATTATCTGGTGTCACTTAATCGCCAAATTTTTATTTCTTATAAGAGGGGAATGTAAGGGGAATTCTTTTTAACTGTCTTGATTCAATTATAAAGATTCTTTTTTTCTTTTTCTTTTTTTCTTTTTTTTGTACAACATATTTTTTACCTGGCATTAAATAATCTAACAAGGGTTGACATGCCATAAATCCAACCAACCAACCAACCAACCAACCAACTGATAGATAATTGTATCTTCATTCAGTTATACAGAATTCCCCACCTTTTTTATTTTTTTCTTTTTCTTTTCTTTTCTTATTTTTTGTACAACATATATTTTACCTGTCATTAAAAATCAAATTTATATATATACATATACATATACATATATATATATATATATATATATATATATATATATATATATATATGAAGAAAGGAAGTGAATCTGACGGTATGTAGTATATTAGGAAAAAAGGAAAAAACACACACACACACAACCACACACCTAAAAAATGCACAATGTTTCCTTTCGATACACATACATACTCCGTCCCGTACCCACGCCATGAAATAGAATATTTGACGTCATATTTCAAAACCATCCCTTTTTTCAAACCTCAAAAGTTTTTAAACAGACTGAATAACAATAACTACCTCTCGCTTTTCTCGTTATTCTGTGATAAATAATTTCTTATCACATTCCATATACCAACAAATGCCCTGAAGATGATCTAATTAATAGATTGAAACACTGCAGCATCGGCCAATAAACTCACCACTTAACCCATTTAAACCTGTGTCTTTTTCATTTTTCCTAATATACTACATATACATATTTTTTACCTGGTATTAAATAACCTAACAAGGGTTGACATGCCATAAAACCAACCAACCAACCAACCAACCAACCAACTGATAGATAATTGTATCTTCATTCAGTTATAAAGAATTCTCCTCCTTTCTTATTTTTTTCTTTTTCTTTTATTTTCTTCTTTTTTTTTTTGTACAACATATATTTTACCTTTCATTAAAAAATACATATATATATATATATATATATACATATATATATATATATATATATATATATATATATATATATATATATATATTTATTTAATTTGCTGAGTTTTTAAAAAATCAATGTTTATTATAAACAGCTACCCAGGTTTCTTGCTAGGGCGCAATCATCAGGTCATTAAATTAAATAAATATTAGCTCTCACAATTTGTGATTGAGCACTGTATTTTCTTTGTTTCATAACAAAAAAAAAAAATTTTAAAAATAATTTGTTTTATATATACCTATATATATATATATATATATATATATATATATTTAATCAGTCTCCGGTGACCTTTACCTGCCGTGCATTTCATCTGTTTTCATTGCAATTAAACACGCATTATCTATGCCGACTGAACTGAGCTCGGATTTTCGGCTGCCTCACTAAAATTCATTTCCTGCATGGATAATCTCTTTCTCTTCTCTTCTAATTTCATTGAAACGAAAATAAAATTAAATAATTATTGCTCGAGTGATTGTGCCTTTTTAGAAGAAGGTCAAACTCACTGCTAACTTCTCTATTTGACTTTGATTAGATATAAGCGTTCTTGTAAATCTATGTAAACTTTGTAATCAGTTTTGCGTATATCTACATTCCATTGTGTATCTCTCAAGATCTGTACAGTTTCAGTAAATCATTTGATATTTACATGATATTTTAGATCTAGGTAATTTTCACCTTCAGTTGTCAAAATTCCTAGCAAATAAGGCAATTAGAGTAACTCCCTTGACTTTCACTTTGAACCATATATATTTACCAACCCCTCCAGGATGTGACACAAGGTCAATTTCTTAAGTAGAGTTCAACAGGTTTGAATTCAGAGTTTTCCATCTCCTTGCCTAACCAAGGTTAAAGAGCCCAGTCTGCCCTGCTATTTATCCATAGCTGGAGGGAGAGTAAGATTCATACCTCTCCCAAGGGTATTAGCGCTAAGTGAAATGCACATCCAGGATTTGAACTCAGGGTGACGAGTCCATTTCCCATGACTATTTTTAAAGTCTCCGTGCGAAATACACAAATCATAGAAACTTTTTCGAAAACAATACAACTGCATGCTTTAACACAAAAATATCATAAAATGTGTTCTTAATAACAATCAAGTTCATTTCAGATAATTTTATGCTTGGAATTTAGCCAACTGACTATCACTTTGAAACAAGCCAGTGTAGCCATTTTGAAAGTGTCCGTGTGAAATACACAAATCTTAGAAACTTTTCGAAAACAATACAACTGCATGCTTTAACAGAAAAATATCATAAAATGTGTTCTTGATAACAATTAAGTTCATTTCAGATAATGCGCATGCACAATTTTATGCAAAGAATTTTGACAACTAAAGGTGAAAATTACCTAGATCTAGATATCTACATAATATTTATATATAAATTCTCCGTATTTCAATCGATTTCATTTAAAACAATAAGGATTTACTCTGACGAAGGACGCTCTTTCTTTGTATACTAAACATTTCTGTAGTTTTTTTCTATTATTGTTATTTTCTTTTCTTTTGTATTTAAAATAATAATATACATGTATACATAGATAAACTCCTGGCCGAAACACCTGTCAGTAAAATAAAATATAATGAATCCTATTTTATCCATTCAACATTTTCTGTCCTTTATTTTTCATTTCAACATTATATATATATATATATATATATATATATATATATATGTATGTTGTTGGCATCCTTCCGTCTATTGAAGACGAGGATGTAGTGTCCACTTTTTTAAATTATTTTTTTAAAATTCTATTATCTGCAACTGCATGAGTGGCTGAACAGACCAATTTTTGAATTGCAATCTCTGGTGCAGTGATTGCAAACAAACTGTGATGCTTGCTGGAGATGCTGTTGTCTCTCCTTCCTTATGACTCTCTTTTCTGCAGCGGCTTCTTTCCACTCTTTTTCACTCCTTGTCATTCCTTGTTTGACAAGGAGGCGCCAGGTCATCCACTATATATATATATATATATATATATATATATATATCCTTAAGAGGAATTACGGTGTAGTTGGGAGCTCTTAATTCTCCTGGTGGCAGGCAAATAATTTTTGATGAAAGAAGACAAACACAAGTGAAAATTAAACAACGTATATTGAAAATTATAAAGGTACAAAAAAGATTGCTGCAAAATTTGTGGCAAGACTTATCTTGCTGAGTTAAGGTGAATTTAAAGTTTCGTTGGGTGAACCCCTTGGTGTTTGCTGGTGAAGCTGCGCTAGAAGACTGTTCTACTTGCTTGTTGTCAGAGAGCGCTTGATTCTTGCGACTCTCCTGCTTGAATTTCATATGATAAATGAAAGGCTTCTTGATGTGTAAAGTGTTGGGAGCACTTGTTTTTAGCAACTCGTCTGGTTAACAGCCCTTTGATAAGTAAAGGGGTTTAAAATTGGCACCAACATCGTGTATTGGCTATTCGCCCTCTGGTGGCTGGGGTGATAATTCCACTATCAGTTTTCTGATAAGGGGTAGATAATTCCACTATCATTTTTCTGATGACCTCTGAAGTTTTGGTTTTCAAACTGTGGCTCAAGATCACAGAGTTGGCTGAAACATTAACAGCGGCAGTCTGTAGATGCTGCAAGTATGTCTTGAAAATTTCTATTATCTATTAATAATAGAGATTCGCTTCCGGTTTTTGTCTGTAACAAAAACTACGTCACTGCTTACGTCACATTACCTAAAATTGTCATAACATAGAATAAATACACTCAAAATGTGAACATGCAGCATTAGACAGTCCTCATTATTTTTTAAAACAAGTTTTAATAAATACATGACTGGTATTATATATCTATATATAGTTTGTTTTATTTTAATACATATTTAAAGTTTACATTTCAAATTTTTTATTTTTTAATCCTTTAATGAATTTGATGATTTTACTTACTTAGGGTTCAAACTCGTTGACATTGAATTTTTTACTCCCACCCCTCAGGCCTCACTGCTTACGTCACATTACCCAAAATCATCATAACATAGAATAAATACACTCAAAATGTGAACATGCAGCATTAGACAGTCCTCATTGTTTTTTTTAAAACAAGTTTTAATAAATACATGACTGGTATTATATATCTATATATAGTTTGTTTTATTTTAATACATATTTAATGTTTACATTTCAAATTGTTTTATTTTTTAATCCTTTAATGAATTTGATGATTTTACTTACTTAGGGTACAAACTCGCTGACGTTGAATTTTTTACTCCCACCCTTCAGGCAATATGTTTTGAAAAATCTATTTTTACATCGCCCAGAGTGCATTTTTTATTTTGTACTAGTCTAATTAAAGATAGAACTGCAAATTTCTATTCCTAGTTACTAGTACACACCTATGAAAATTCAGTTTAAACCACAACCACTCCTGAAATTTTGGCTTAGCATGGCTTCTGAGAATCCATTGTTGTCTCAAAAGGCAATCAATATACTGCTACCTATTACAACAAAGTTTTTTTTATGCAAAACAGTATTTTCAGCACTTACCAATATGACAACTAGATGTGTTGTGCACAGTGAATTGTGTGTATCTCTGTGAAAAATGTCAAAGAATTGACAATTTGTGCCAAACAAGATATGCACATCCGGTTAATTCCTAGTTGAATAACATGATATTACAGATAAAACAGAACCCAAATTATTTATTTATTTTCCCATTAAACTAACCTAATTCTAACCCTAACTCTAAACCCTAACCCTACCCCCCCAGTTGAGTAACATAATATTACAGGGTGACCCAGAAAAAACAGAACCCAAATTATTTATTTTCCCATTGAACTAACCCTAAACCCTAACCCTAAACCCTAACTCTCCCTAGTTGAGTAACATAATATTACAGGGTGACCCAGAAAAAACAGAACCCAAATTACTTATTTATTTTCCCATTAAACTAACCCTGAACTCCAACTCTAAGCCTAACCCTAAACTCTAACCCTAAATCCTAACCCTAACTGCCCTCTAGTTGAATAACATGATATTACAGAGTGACCCAGAGAAAACAGAACCCACAAATTTTGTAATAAAACTGTTAATTTTAACTAGGGGGGTAGGGTTTGGGTTAGGGTTTATATATTTATTCATAAAAAAATAGGGTATATATATATATTCATAAAAAATTGAGTATCCATAGAGAATTGAATTATTTCAAAACTTAAACGGCATTAAATGACCCACTGAGGTTGATATGCCATAAAACAAAACAAACCACAGTCTTCAGCATAAAAATAACCCAAGGGCTGACATGCTGTAGATTCCAGCCTGTACATGTGTGTAGGTGTGTGTGGAGTGTATGTGTATGTATGTATGTATGTGTGTGTGTGTGTATGTATGTATGTGTGTGTGTGTGTTTGTTTGTAGACGTGTGGGTGTATTCAAGCATGACGAGCAAACAACAGATTGGCCAAGGTAAACAAAGTCTTTGGATGACTGAACAAATGTGTCTTGAGAAAAATGAATGTCTATAAAATGAGAATGACATTGAAGTAAAAGTACCCTGCAAACTGGTCACTCTTCTATACTTAGACTGGGTTTTAATCAATCCTGGGTGTGTCATCTCTTCTAACACCGAAATAGACAAACAAATTGACAGCAAACTGGTCAAGTCAAACAAAGCCGGGCGGTCGACTGTACAAACACGTCTATAGAAATATGAGCCTTAGGTAAGATGCACGGCACTCTTGAATATTCTCGACCATTTTGTTTTGTAGAAGTGGTGTTCAGTAAATTCTTATACCTTTAAAAAAATAAGACCATTAAGCAATAGATAGGTTTGAACAATGCTTTATAGTGAGGCAACTATATCATTAAGAATTTTTGGCACTCTTTAACTTTCTCGATCGTAGGAGCGGTGTTCAGTAAATTTTTATACCTTCAAAAAATAAGACCATTAAGTGATAGATAGGTTTGAACAATGCTTTATAGTGAGGCAACTATATCATTAAGAATTTTTGGCACTCTTTAACTTTCTCGATCGTAGGAGCGGTGTTCAGTAAATTCTTATACCTTAAAAAAAATAAGACCATTAAGTGATAGATAGGTTTGAACAATGCTTTATAGTGAGGCAACTATATCATTAAGAATTTTTGGCACTCTTAACTTTCTCGATCGTAGGAGCGGTGTTCAGTAAATTCTTATACCTTAAAAAAAATAAGACCATTAAGTGATAGATAGGTTTGAACAATGCTTTATAGTGAGGCAACTATATCATTAAGAATTTTTGGCACTCTTTAACTTTCTCGATCGTAGGAGCGGTGTTCAGTAAATTTTTATACCTTCAAAAAATAAGACCATTAAGTGATAGATAGGTTTGAACAATGCTTTATAGTGAGGCAACTATATCATTAAGAATTTTTGGCACTCTTTAACTTTCTCGATCGTAGGAGCGGTGTTCAGTAAATTTTTATACCTTCAAAAAATAAGACCATTAAGTGATAGATAGGTTTGAACAATGCTTTATAGTGAGGCAACTATATCATTAAGAATTTTTGGCACTCTTTAACTTTCTCGATCGTAGGAGCGGTGTTCAGTAAATTCTTATACCTTAAAAAAAATAAGACCATTAAGTGATAGATAGGTTTGAACAATGCTTTATAGTGAGGCAACTATATCATTAAGAATTTTTGGCACTCTTTAACTTTCTCGATCGTAGGAGCGGTGTTCAGTAAATTCTTATACCTTAAAAAAAATAAGACCATTAAGTGATAGATAGGTTTGAACAATGCTTTATAGTGAGGCAACTATATCATTAAGAATTTTTGGCACTCTTTAACTTTCTCGATCGTAGGAGCGGTGTTCAGTAAATTTTTATACCTTCAAAAAATAAGACCATTAAGTGATAGATAGGTTTGAACAATGCTTTATAGTGAGGCAACTATATCATTAAGAATTTTTGGCACTCTTTAACTTTCTCGATCGTAGGAGCGGTGTTCAGTAAATTTTTATACCTTCAAAAAATAAGACCATTAAGTGATAGATAGGTTTGAACAATGCTTTATAGTGAGGCAACTATATCATTAAGAATTTTTGGCACTCTTTAACTTTCTCGATCGTAGGAGCGGTGTTCAGTAAATTCTTATACCTTAAAAAAAATAAGACCATTAAGTGATAGATAGGTTTGAACAATGCTTTATAGTGAGGCAACTATATCATTAAGAATTTTTTGGCACTCTTTAACTTTCTCGATCGTAGGAGCGGTGTTCAGTAAATTCTTATACCTTCAAAAAATAAGACCATTAAGTGATAGATAGGTTTGAATAATGCTTTATAGTGAGGCAACTATATCATTAAGAATTTTTGGCACTCTTTAACTTTCTCGATCGTAGGAGCGGTGTTCAGTAAATTTTATACCTTCAAAAAATAAGACCATTAAGTGATAGATAGGTTTGAATAATGCTTTATAGTGAGGCAACTATATCATTAAGAATTTTTTGGCACTCTTTAACTTTCTCGATCGTAGGAGCGGTGTTCAGTAAATTCTTATACCTTCAAAAAATAAGACCATTAAGTGATAGATAGGTTTGAATAATGCTTTATAGTGAGGCAACTATATCATTAAGAATTTTTGGCACTCTTAACTTTCTCGATCGTAGGAGCGGTGTTCAGTAAATTTTATACCTTCAAAAAATAAGACCATTAAGTGATAGATAGGTTTGAACAATGCTTTATAGTGAGGCAACTATATCATTAAGAATTTTTGGCACTCTTTAACTTTCTCGATCGTAGGAGCGGTGTTCAGTAAATTCTTATACCTTCAAAAAATAAGACCATTAAGTGATAGATAGGTTTGAATAATGCTTTATAGTGAGGCAACTATATCATTAAGAATTTTTGGCACTCTTTAACTTTCTCGATCGTAGGAGCGGTGTTCAGTAAATTTTTATACCTTCAAAAAATAAGACCATTAAGTGATAGATAGGTTTGAATAATGCTTTATAGTGAGGCAACTATATCATTAAGAATTTTTGGCACTCTTTAACTTTCTCGATCGTAGGAGCGGTGTTCAGTAAATTTATATACCTTAAAAAAATAAGACCATTAAGTGATAGATAGGTTTGAACAATACTTTATAGTGAGGCAACTATATCATTAAGAATTTTTGGCACTCTTGAATTTTCTCGATCGTAGGAGCGGTGTTCAGTAAATTCTTATACCTTCAAAAAATAAGACCATTAAGCGATAGATGGGTTTGAACAATGCTTTATAGTGAGGCAACTATATCATTAAGAATTTTTGGCACTCTTGAACTTTCTCGATCATAGGAAGGTTGGTGCTACTGTATGGCTGCACCATTTGGACCCAAACAAAACTCCTAGAGAATAAGCTAGACAATAGCTACGTGTGATCTTAAACAAATCATGGAAACACAAGAAAGCAGCTGTATGGCCACATGCCGAGTAAGACAGACAAGACACTGCTGGAGGAGCAAAGACAAACTCATAAGTGACATCCTCCTGTGGAAACCAGCACATGAGAAACCCAGTGCAAGCCATCCAGCAAAGACCTACATTAACCAGCTGTGTACAGATACTGGATGCTGCATAGAGGACTTGCTAGGGGCAACAAATGATAGGGATGGTTGGCGAGAGATTATCATGGATATTCGTGCTGCTTACTTGACATGATACATTCTTCCTTATTACTGTTATTTTATGACTAGTTTTTTTCGCGATCTTATTATTGTTGCCTTTTATCACATTACTCTGGGTTGATTCATTCATCATAATCAACCATATGACCTTTAGGCATTTGTTAGGGGTTAGGGATAGGGTTAGGGTAAGGGTTAGGGGTTAGGGTTAGAGGTTAGTTTTATAATTTAAAAAACTCTAAAAATCGTCTGTTAACAAACAACCGGATATTGACAGTATAAATGAAAAACATGTCCTTTCTGAATCAAGATCAAAATGGGGTGCTTAAAGGTCATATGGTCCCCATCATAATTACTATTATTATTTTGTTTCTAGTTTTATTCCATCTTATCTTTTTTTCCTGAGTAATTCTGGATATCCCTGCTTATAGATACTAATCTACATAAATGAGAGAATAATGGATACATTTTATCTTACAGAATTTAGACGATAAAAAAAAAAGCAATAAATGCCAACATTTTTAAGATTTTTGTTTTTTAAATTCTCGGCCGATAAATTGTGTTTGCACTTCAATGCACATCACTGATCAGACGCCATCTTCTTTTTTTTTTTTTTTAATTATTTTCATTTTTCAAAATAACTTTATCAATATCATTTTTTGTCGTCTTCAATTTGGCTATTATTAATGTCCGTGATGGATGAGAGTTATTTAGAATAATTGGACCATATTACCTTTAGGCACCCCTTTTTGATATTGATTCAGAAGGACATGTTTTTCATTTACACCGTCAATATCCGGTTGTTTGTTAACAGACGATTTTTAGAGTTTTAACGGGCCGGGTTAGCTCAGTCGGTAGAGTGTTCGGCTAGAAACCACAAGGTTCCTAATTCGATACCGGTCCTCGCCAACTCAGCGTATGAGTAGCACAGGGATATGTGCGGTAAAGTAACGAGCTGATGGTAGGTGTGGTGCACCATCTCAGACGCAAAAACAATCTCCTTGGTCTAGCGCTATTGAAAAGGGGATAGACTCCCTCGCTGACTGGATGATACCGACTTTACTTTTTTTAATCTAAATTATAAAACTAACCCCTAACCATAACCCCTAACCCTAACCCTAAAAAAACAACAATAAAAACACTTTACTATATATTTAATGCTGAAAAATAATTTTTTCAAAACCAAGTTTAATTGAAATTATACATTGCAATACAAACACAGACAACTGAGACTAATGTGTCTACCGTTGGGTTCAATAATTAATTTCAATGGTTAATTAAGTGTATAGTTATTTGTTTTTTTTGTTGTTGTTGTTATTTTTAAGCAATACATAATTAAAAACAACCTTAATCCCCAAACCCCTAAACTGTAACCCAATTCGCAAAAAAGTTATTTCATACACTGCAGTTAAACTGTTATGGATCACCACCAAATAAGTTTCCGTTTTAATTTTGACGACAATTTGAAAGTTTAGCCCCCTTACCTATGAACATTAATGGGTATGTCCCAATCATAAATAGAGAAGTATTATACTGACTGAGTAGTCTTATACCACTAGCAGTGGTTTACCTTCAATAAGTTTCTGTTTTAATTTTGATGATGATTTGCAAGTTTAACCGGTAAAGGTATATAACAGATAACCTACAAGGGTTGATATGCCATTAAACAAGATAACCAGCCAAGCAACTACCCAACCAAGCAATTAACTATAAAATAAATCTGTAAAATATAAGTCCTTCTGAATCAAGATCAAAAAGGGGTGCCTAAAGGTCATATGGCCCATCATAATTACTATTATTATTTTATTTCTAGTTTTATTCCATCTTATCTAAAAAAAATCTATAAAGGATGAAACACCACGTAGAATAACGTAGAATGTTAATGCATGTTAACTTCATGTCACAATATTAGTCACATGAAAACTGTATTTAGCAGTTGAAATAATTGTCATGCACTAGCCTCATTTGAGAGTCCATTCCTTTCTACTGTATCAGCCATGTACCTTATCTGATAAAATGATAACATGTCAACAAGGTGGATAATATATATTTATCATCATCAACTCAAGTAGCCAGCACAGATTCCCATTGTTGGGAGAGAAAATAGAATTGTCTCCCTTTTGCATTGAAGAAGGAGATACCCAAATGTACGTAAAATATAAATATTACAGACATGGAACTAAAGGATAATCCATGCTGTATAAAGGACTTACAGTAATGTAAGGGGGGGGGCAAAAGCCCCACCGAGAAGGGGGTAGATAGATTCTACCCCATATCAGTTCGTTGAGAAGATCCAGCTAAAAGAGGAAGACAAGTTCAAATCAGGCGCTTGAATACCAGTGGTCTCCTAGTGGGAACAAATGGCAATGCAGCGAGAAGATAACTCTTCCAGGCAAAGGGAAGATAATCCCCTACACATTGATCCAGCTCCTCTGAAAAGAAATGTTATTATTGAATGAAAAAAAATCCATGCTGTTATCATCTAAATTTTATTTCTTAATTATCTTCACGAATATAAATCAAATATGTATTATTTTTGCTCAAAAACCAAGCTCTGGTGATATTTAATGTGTATATATATTTAATTTGTCATTAATTGTTTTATTTTCGTAGTTTCCTCCAGACATACATATACACACAACAGCCCTTTATATATGTACTAGAAGAGGCTACCCAGCATCACCTGGGTAGAGGCGGGGTAGCATAAAAAGTTAGTCTCGCAGATCCATTATTACTGAATTACAAGTTGGATCCTCGCAGGATGCCCCATTAAAATACCTATGTAAAAAAAAAAGACCTTGCGTTGATTCTGTCACACTGAAAAGAAAAATTATTGTCTACTATTTAAAATCTTAAATGCAAAATAAATTCTATGCTGTTATTATTTAAATTTTATTTTTTAATCATCTTTACAAATATAAATCAAATCTTCATTATTTCGACTCACAAACCAAGCCCTGGTGATATTTAATGTGTATATATACTTACTTTGTCGTTAATTGCTATATTTTCGTAGTTTTATACACATAAACACAACTGCCCTTTATATATGTATAGATGAACTGACTTGTCTTTTCCCTACCAAATATTCTTTGTTGGGTTACCCTTTTTTGGATAATCTAATGCAAGTTAAATTTTGCGTTAATCCGAATTCTAAAATTCAGCGTTATATTATAGTAAATGATTAATGAAAAATTGGATCTGTATAACAAAAAAAAGAGAAGATTTTTAAATATTGAAAAATCAAAATTATTTAATCACATAAAAAAATTAAAATCTCTTAAAAATTAATTTCTTTGAAAAAAACATTTTTTCTTGGCAATTCACTACAATATAATATATATTTATTTAAAAAAAGTTTTCAACATAATATTATGACATTCTCTAGCACTTTTTATTTCAGAATTAACGGAATTTAAAAAACCCCAAAAAACATTGGTAGAAATTTCTAAAATCTTTTGATACAATTATTCAGACTCTTATCAGTTATTTCCTATTCACTTATAATTGATATATATTTTTTCATCCTCTTAAAAAGCCCAATTGTTATTACTAGCAAATATATGCACCCTCCGTGTGCAAGTATTTAAGTTTAAATGTAATAAAATATTAGATTAAATCAGAAAGGTTAATGAAACTAATTAAGAATTCAAATAAAAAGATTCGAAACATAATCGGAAAATAGAACAACTGAAACTTATTCTTTCATCACTTCCGTTTTTCAATGCTAAATTTTCCTAATTTAACTATTTAGTTAAAATAGGAAGTAAAGAATAAAAATTATTTCTTCTTGTTAATGAATTTCTTTTAGGATTTATTGAAGAGATTTTTACTCATATTCATTAAGATAAAAACAAACAATTAGAAATCAATAAAATTTTTTTAAATATCAATATGCAAATTAGCTTTACGTTTACTCTGAATATATAATACAATTGCATGCTATTAGTATTTAGGTAAGGCCAACAGTATTAATAATGTCAAACAGTTTTATTATTAATTGAGGTTTAAATAGAAATAGAATCATGGAGAATGTGCCGTAAATAACTAAGGAAAATGTGACTTGAGTAGTAATATAGTTTCGGTTACAGACAGAAAAACACACAATCTCCATTATATTGTTATTATAATACTTTATAATGTATATGTTGTCATAATATTTTACAATGTTAGTATATTATTTTATAATGTGTATGTTAATATAGCATTTCATAATATATATGACAATATAGTATTTTATAATGTATATGTTATCATAGTATTCTATGATAACAGAATTATAAGTGTTAGCTACAAATTTATACCGCATTAATAATTATACCATTACTCACTCTTGCTATCTTGCCACCTGTTTCAATTAGTCATTGCTTCTGGCAAGTCATCCAGTGTCTGCACAAAACTGATCAATTTAAGTTTTTGCTGATCGGCCCACTCTGGTGTGTCCATGCGTAAATGTCCACACAAAAGCATCATTTATGAGTTTGTCCTTACTTCTCCAACATGTCTTGTTTGTCTTACTCTGATGGTTTGCTTGATATAAGGTAAGTGACAATATAGATACATTTTTGTAGGATGCTACTTTCAGGTTTTGTCAAAGATATATTTACTTTGTCGTTAATTGCTATATTTTCGTAGTTTCATCCGGACATACACATACACACAACTGCCCTCTATATATGTATAGATGAACTGACTTGTCTTTTCCCTACCAAATATTCTTTGTTGGGTTACCATTTTTTGAATACTGTATCCTTTTGTAGTTCCCATCTAGCGTTTTCTCAAAGTCCGATTGGTGCAGCTATACAGTAGCACTTCCACGGCTACTGCTTGGAAGAATTCTCACTTTATTTACCAGAGAGATAGAAATAAAGATTTACATAATATATGGTGTTGTTAGTTTGCATACTGGTTTTAACAAAACCGGGTTTAATAAATAATTACATGGTTAGTATTATCTGCGTTATTCGGACTATTGTCCCCATCTTCATTGTAATTTGTACAACGTTTCGGCCGATATACCTCCGGCCTTCTTCAGGTATTTCTTGTCGGACTCGGGAACTTTCTCGGACTCGGGAACCTTCTCGGACTCGGGAACCTTCTTTTCAAAATCGGGAACTTTCTTGTCGTATTCGGGAGCCATCACAGAACTTTGAACCTAACCCTTTATTTATTCCACGGGGGTATCCTGTTCTCGTTCCGCTAACCATAGCTGGGGAGTTGTGTTAATCATTTTTCTAACTGCTTTCACTCAGGATTGAACTCGGTTTCCGAGTCCGAGAAGGTTCCCGAGTCTGAGCAGGTTCCCGAGTTCGACAAGAAATACCTGAAGAAGGCCGGAGGTATATCGGCCAAAACGTTGTACAAATAACAATTTACTTATCTATTTTTTTTTTTTTTGACGAAAACACTCATGAAATTTGTGCTTGAATATTACCTTAAAATTTAAAATCTCTGACTTAGACTCTCTTTGGTGTTCAGCTTTTTCTTCAGCTTTTCTTTTAGTGAACACAAAAACAATTGCAGTAATTAAAACTAAGATATGTCTTTCTTCGTTTGGCGTCGGGTTGAAAGTCTGTTTCTTCGTCAGCTGATTTGAGAGTGGGGTTGAAAGTCTGTTCTTGGCTGACGACTTGGTTCTGTGTGGCACGGGGGGGGGGTGATGTCAGGTGAAGCTTGTTTCGGTAAATTATTTTGTCCTTAAAAAACTTTTGAAAAAGCATTTTATTGCCTCTTATAAACAATGGATTTGCAATTAGATTCTCACACGGCTAATTTGTCTCATGATATATATCTATATGTTTGTGTTGTCTGGTGTGTCTTGTATCGTTTCCTGTGAGCGTCCAAGGGTGGTCGTGTCCATGGGCTTAGCTTCACGCTATTAGGCATGGCCTCCCTTCAATAGTAGTTTAACAAAAATAAAGTTTTTCTTTTACTTATTCTTAATAACTTGTACCTACTATTGATAAATAAATTTCTTATTTCCTATTTCTTATTTCAGTCGGATGTTTGGTAGTCCCTTGATCTTGCCCTGGTAGGAGCAATGCTCTGTGTGCCAACGCCGATAGTCCACTGCTTATTGACTTTAAGTCAGCTGTTTTTATATTTATCAGAAAGCTCCAGGAACGCTTTGAAAGGTTTTTTGGGGGAAAATCCATGATTGGTGGAAAAACATTAAATAGGGGATATTTTTAATTGTTTATAAATTTTATTTTTTTTACCGGGAAGCTTGCGCGGAGCCTATGTGCAAAACACTTGTTTTGTTCATTTCGTTTAGAGTTACTGATGGGTCAACATCCGTTTGATGTTACATTTCTCAGTAACTTAGGTTCTGTTCCAATGTGTTTTGTTTTTCTTTTTAATTTGTTTTGTTGGTGAGTGGGTGTATTGAGTTAGTAAAAAATTGTGAATCATGAGCGATATCTATTTTTGTTGTAACAATTCAAATGTATGTCACTATAACCCAACGACGTTACAGATGACTTACTGCCTTTTCATCTCGTAAATTTTTCACAAATTTAATTAGTTAATAATCAAGATTTTTTAGTTGAAATTCAGGTGGTAAAGCTGGCTATCATCTGTCAAGGCGCAGCAGTCATTACGCAGAGCGCCCTCTTTTTATTTTTATTTTACTAATTATACGTAGGACTTACACACTCAATTATGACGGTAAGTAAACAACTTCAAAAGTAATGTTAAACATGTCTGTTAGCAAGAATTATTATTTGTAGTTTATATTTATTAACTTATAATTTTAACTTCGTTTTATAATTAATATTACCAAACTGGTTGTTCTTTCAAACTTGACTCTATATATAGAAAGGACGTTTATATTGTTAGTCATTGTTTTGTTGTTTAATAAACCTTTAGAATTTATCAAAGTTTTAATTCCTTTATATCTTGTCTTAGAATAAAGGCAATACACACACAATAATAGTTTTATTAAACAAGCACTATTGTTTTCAAGTTCAAAGTTCATTATTCGATGAATTATGTAGTAGTGGTCTTTTTTCAACCGTATAACATCACGTTTCTGTTCCTTTCTTTTTCAAACGCATAACACAAAAAAACGAACTTTATAGAGGTTACATGTATATAGGGCACCGTATGGTCTAATGGTTAGAGTCGTAGGAAATGGACTCGTCAACGCGAGTTCAATTCCTGGACGAAGCTGTTGACATTTCACATAGCGCTAATACCCTTGGGAGAGGTATGAATCCAATTCTCCCTCCAGCTATGGGTAAATAGTAGGGCAGACTGGACTCTTTAACCATGGCTAGGTAACCAGTCTAGAAGAAGGAAAATTCTGAATTCAAACCTGTTAAACTCCGCTTAAGAAATTGACCTTGTGTCGCATCCTGCTCGTTGGTTGGTAAATATATATGTATAGGGCACCTCACTTGGTGTAATGGTTAGCAAGCTAGATTTGCAGTCCATTGTTAGTGAGTTTGATTCTCATTTGGCGCCCCATATTTCTGGCCTTGTGCCGCACCTAAGCTAAGCTTAGTAAATAACTATAAAGGTTACATGTATTGACATGGTTTGTGGTATGGAAGATATTTAATCGAGTAATATACGATGTGAGGTCGAGTTGTCTACTAAATCTATTGTTTTCTTTACTGAATACTAGCAGGACCTGTGGATATACCACAGTATGATTATTTGATAATTATAATATTTGATATATTTACTTAAGAAATATTGCCAAATAGTCCAATATGTAAAAAGTATTTTAAAATCTAGATTTGACTCTTTCTTAAATCTCTCTTTTTCTCTTTCTTAAAAGGGGGGTTGTAAAACATTTACATTGATTTGCAGATAAAAATCGGGTGGGTGGGGTGGCGTTAAAAATATCTACATTAATTTGCCGAAAAAAAGTGACAAAAATACGACTTCGAAAATATCTAAGTTGGGCCGGAAATTCGCCTGACACTGGCTTGCAAAAACATAGCATAAACATAGCACAAATTAAGGCAGGATTTCACAATTTCAATATTACGTATATATATATATATATATATATATATATATATATATATATATATGATGAAGCTTCTAAAACCGTCAAAGATGAAATATTAATTGAATGTAATTATTTGTGTTCTGTTATTCACTTTTTCCTCAGAATTTTCTCAGATTATATCTAATCTGTTATTTTCTTCATTGATATATATATATATATATATATATATATATATATATATATATAAGTAAAGTCGCGGGGGTGGCCTAAAGTTTGGTATTAGTCAATCAGAGAGGGAGTCTAGTCCCTTTTCCCTAGCGCTAGACCAAGGAGATTGTTTTAGCGTCTATGATGAAGGGCCACGCCTATCATCAGCTTCGTACTTTACCTACTCGAGTTTCACCATACGGATCTCGTGTATATCATCATATAATAAATTTGCTCTACTTACGTATTGAGCACTTTATATTTGCTATATCGCTGTCTTATCATTGTGAAACTTGTATCAACTAACCATTGTGGCCAATTTCACCGGTAAGTAACCATTTTCATATATAAAATCATATATATGTGTGTGTGTGTGTGTGTGTGGTGAATGTTGGGAAAATAATCTTTGGGTTGTCTTAGAAGCATGGAAAAATATATGTTGAAGAGTTAAAATCAGAATATTCATCATTGGTTTGTATTCTGATTTTAAATCTTCAACATATATTTTTCTAATAAAAAAAATGTTTTTTCACCAAAATTCATCATACTTTCTAGGAAGCATACGTGGACTCCATAACAACATACATACATACACACACACACACACACATATATATATATATATATATATATTAAAGGCCTATATTTGATTTAAGTTTAACCATTGATTTTTGGGGATTGTAAGCATACGTGTACTCCATAAAAACATCACACACACACAAACACACACATATATATATATATATATATATATATATATATATATATATATATATATATATATTAAAGGCCTATATTTAATTTAGGTTTAACCATTGATTTTTGGGGATGAGAAGTTTCATATCTGGTCAATAAACTCTGATATATTTCAAGGTTTTTGTCTATCACTGATCAGCCGCCATTTTGATTTTTTGTTTTTTTAATAACTTTATCAATATCATCCTTGCTCATGGTCTTTGAACTATCAAAGTGTGTCAGTAATAGGCAATAGTTATTGATTGCCCTGAATACGACACTAAACTGCATCAGATGGTGAGGCTCCATTACCCTCGTATGTATATTATTAAGTATAGATACATTTTTGTATTTTCCATTTAGTTGGATGATTTATGTATATATATGCATATATATATATATATATATATATATATATATATATATATATATATATATATATATATTTATTTATATATTAAACATATATGCATATATAACCACTGCTACAAATGTATCGAGCACTTTTATATTCATTTATAATTCCGATTTATTCTGTTCTTTTTATCGGCAGTCAAAATTGTGACTTGTTTAACTTTTGGTTTCTCTGTCAAGTCATCCTATCTTCAAAAAACATATATATATATATATATATATATATATATATATGTGTGTGTGTGTGTGTGTGTGTGTGTGTGCGTGTGTGTGTGGTGTGTGTGTGTGTGTATTTGGGCAGCATTCTTTCATCAAAAGGTCTCCTGTTTATTGGTGATATTTTCAAGCTTTCTGGCCAACTTTTTTATATTTGGATTGAATTCGTGGATTAGTCCACCGAAGTTCATATCCCCTGATGATGGCACTTCGTAATGCCGAAAGTACTTGGGATATGACTTCGGTGGACTATTACTACGGCATCTTCAGGTAATCACAAGAGTCATGTTCTTGTGATTACCTGAAGATGCCGTATTAATACGGTTGAAATAAATTATTGTAATGAAGCAAGTTTAGAGTTTTTTCCTTCATTTACTGAATATCTGGCTCTGTCCTTCCACTTACTGGTATGAGGCACATTGAGCTCTCCTTATGGTCTACCTGCATCAGCTTGGTTAAACCACACATGGAAAGATCCTAACTACAGAAAAAATATTATATATATATATATATATATATATATATATATATATATATATATATATATATATATATATATATAAGTTAAAAGAAAGGAAATGAATCCGACGGTATATGTATAGATAAAAGGATATGAAAACAACACAATATGCTGTTAAAGTGAAAACATTTTACAACATATTCATAGCTGATATTGAACAATATTTCGATTTAATAAAAATCATCTTCAGAGCTTGTTTATACTCCATACCATCAAGAGCGGAAACGAAAGTCATATGAATTCAAAACGAATTGCGACATCAAGGTTTTTGTTTTGAATTCATATGACTTTCGTCTCCGCTCTTGATACTACGGAGTATAAACAAGCTCTGAAGATGATTTGTATAAAATCGAAATATTGTTCAATATCAGCTATGAATATGTTATAATATATATATATATATAAGTATATATGTAGAGATATAGTAATTTAATATTATATATATATATGTATATATATATATATATATATATATATATATATATAATGAATAGAGAATGAAAAAATGAGAAAAGTATTGGCATGAAAAGGTGCTCAGTGCTAATAAAGCAGAGCAGATTTATAATCAATGGTAATATTATGGATTTACACTCATAACTTGAAGTTTCATGGTAATGCAATCATCAGATGAGTCCAATGGTTGGGATCTTAAAAACCAGTCGACTGTTTTTTAAGATCTCAACCATTGACTCATCTGATGATTGGATGACCATGAAACTTCAAGTTATGAGTGTATATATATATATATATATATATATATATATATATATATATAAACAAGATGGCGGCTGATCAGTGATACTCAAAAACCTTGAAATACAACCCTCGTATATTGACCAGATATAAAACTCCCTACCCACCAAAAAACAATGGTTGAATTTAAAATAGATATAGGCATTTACTTATATATATATATATATATATATATATATATATATATATATATATATATATATATATATATATATATATATATATATTCTTTCAATTTTAGTAATTCTTTAATAATGCTCCATTCAAAAACAACTGTCTAAAAACAATTTCTTCAAACAAGAAATTTTCTCCTGACGATGACCTAAGGTCGAAACTAGTTGAGAATAAATAACATATAAGAAATATTCGCGTTATGTAAAAGTCATGGGAAATGTACTCGTCGCCCCGAGTTCAAATCCTGGATGTGGTAATTGCATTTCACAATTGCGCTAATACCATTGGGAAAGGTATGAATCCTACTCTCCCTCCAGCTATGGATAAATACTAGGGCAGACTGGGCTCTTTCACCTTTGTTAGGCAACCGGTCTAGGCGAAGGAAAACTCTGAATTCAAACCTGTTGAACTCTGCTTAAGAACTTGACCTCGTGTCACATCCTAATTGTGCGGAGGGGTAGGTAAATATATATATAAGAAATATTCCTGTTTGTCTTATCACTTTTTGTTCATACTATATATATATATATATATATATATATATATATATATATATATATATAGTAAATGCCTATATCTATTTTAAATTCAACCATTGTTTTTGGCGGGTCAATAAACTAGGATTTTATTTCAAGGTTTTTGAGTATCACTGATCAGCCGCCATCTTGTTTTCCTGTTTTGTTTATTGTTTTTTATTTATTTATTTAATAACTTTATCAATATCATTTTTTCTCATCGTCTTGAAACTATCAAAGTGTGTCAATGATAGACAATAGTTATTGATTGACACATTTCTGCTCGAAAGATTCATATTTACACAATGACCTCATTATACGAATATCAGCATTTTTTCTTTATCTTTAATTTTTCAGAACTGTACTTTAGGGTCCCGGTCAATTCAGTCATTTTTTTCTCCAAGAGTTTCTTTAAAATCCAAGTGGTGCAGCTATACAATAATACTGACACATCTTGGTTAATTGGTTATTCAGATTTTACGGCATGTCAACCCATATTATTTTAGGCAGAAGACATTTTGTTTTATTCATTCTTGATGGGTACTCAATTTTTTAAAAAACCTAATTCTTTTCTATTTAACCAATAGATCGGAACCTAACAGGTACTAATACTCTATGTCAGAGTTTCTTTAAAATCCAAGTGGTGTAGCTATACGACAATACTACTGTTACATAATTATTAGATTCCTAATATTTATGTACAGTAGTGTAGAAATCAAAATGGCTGTTATAAGTTGCAGCCGGTGGCATTGAAGGATGAGTGACAAGGCTTGACCTCAGTCCTGATCCTTCCGGTGGATACCGTGAGAATCGGTGGAGAAGACCCTCTTCCGGTTTAGATTAGAAAGAGATTTTTAGTCAGATCGGCCAAAGACCACGACGGTGGTAAGTCGTGTTATGTACGCTCCGACTCAATCTGCGCAGGTAGTCTGGTGGGGATTTCGAAATAAAATATGATCTAAGTAAATCGAAGTCTTGTGTTATTATCTAAAAACTACCAATGATACAGGGCTTCTGATAAAGAGAAATCCCCAATGGAAGACCAGACACGAAGTCTCCAAGACGAAGTCCAGATGCTAGAAGAGATGTTAGAAGAGACGCTAGAAGAACTTAAGATATCAAAGACGCCAGAAGAAGAATAGAAGTAAGTAAGGAAAGGGGTATACAACACTACCACCAAGGAGATCATTTTTAGTGTCTGGGTCTGAGCGCCACACCTACAATCAGCTCCTCGCTTTACCGAACATATCCCTATTCCACTCATACGCTTAGTTGGTGAATGCTTTTTCAAATAATTTCATTCAAAATTTATTAAAAAACTAGCAAATATATGCACCCTTCGGGTGCAAGTATTTAGGTTTTGATGTTATAAAATATTGTATCACATTATAAACTATTTAGAAAATGATAAACTGAGGAGTATAATCGAAAAATAGAACAGCTTTAGATTTAACTCTTCCATCATTTTCTTTCACTCCTGTCTTTCATTTTTCCTAATTTATCTATTTAGTTAGATTATGAAGTATCTAATAAAATTACAGTTCTTTCGTCTTGTTTATGGATTTCTTTTAAGATTTATCCCCGAGATCTTTGCTCAGATTCGTTAAGAGAAAACCAAACAATTAGAAATCAATAATACTAAGCATATATTTATTAAAATCAAATTTTAAATATCAATATGCAAATTAGCCTTCACGTTCACACTGTAAACTGCTATTTTTTTGTATATATAAATACAATTACACGTAGATATGGTCAACAGTATTAATAATGTATAACAATTTTATCAATAATTGAGGTTTAAATAAAGATAAATTCATGGTAAACGTGACGTCAATAACTAAGGGAATTGTGACTTGAATTGTGACTTAGTTTCGGTTACAGACAAACAAACACACAATCTCCATTATAATAAGATTTGCTTAGTTTATTTACAGTAGAGCTTCTCAAAATGGTTTATATAGACCACTGAGGAAGAGCGTGGTCTAATGGTTAAAGTCATGGGAAATGGACTCGTCGCACAGAGTTCAAATCCTGGACTTAGCTGTCTACATTTCACATAGCGCTAATACACTTGGGAAAGGTATGAATCCTACTCTCCCTCCAGCTATGGGTAAATCGTAGGGAGGACTGGGCTCTTCAGCCTTGTTTACGCAATCTGTCTAGGAGAAGGAAAACTCTGAATTCAAACCTGTTTAACTCCGCTTAATAAATTGACCTTGTGTCACATCCTGCTCGTGCGGAGGGGTTGGTAGATATATATAGAGACCACTGAGAATGAAGGAAATTTTGGCAGGGTAAATAAGAGTTTTAGGAGTCGTATCCACAGAGGATGAATTTACTAGTTTGCATTTATAAATCCCTTTATAACAGAACAAAAATTGTTTAATCATATATAATATTGTACACCTGTTTGGATGTGATGGTCACTAGTGATGCATTTGATTTAAAAGAATTGGATATTACTGGATGAACGGGAAAACAAACTAGCAAAATATCCCGAACTTTGGGCCGGTATTGAACCAGGAACCTAGAGCTTTCCAGGCAGACGCTCTACCAACTGAGCTAAACCGTCCCTACAACAAATCTTATTATAAGTTTGAGAGTTCTAAATGGGGGTATTTTCAAAGGGACTTAGACACCACTGCCCTAGGTAGGCCACTTTTTTTTCTTATTCTTGCTTTTCTTTATGAATGACAAGGAGAAGTATGGGAGACTAAAAGATATGGGAGCTAAAAGATAATGGAGACTGATGGGTGCTTAAATTGTCGGCTGGGTCAGATTTTCTACTCAAGGTCAATCACTCTTAATTTTCTTAGTATATATATATCCCCCTCCCCCACCCTGCCTGTTTTCGAACGTCTGGGGTAGGTCTTAATGTGGGGAACAGGAGGGAGCGGGGGGGGGGAGAAGAGTAAATACAGGTTTAGGTAAGTAGAAATAAAAAAGGAAAATGAAAGATAATGATAGCTATTCGCTGAAAAAGTTGTTAGCGGGGGTGGGGAAAGAATGACTATTGAAAAAGCGTGAGAGGGGGTGGAAAGTGAGAGAGTGGGAGTAAGAGAGAGAGAGAGGGGGTAAGAGAGTGAGAGAGAGAGAAATGGGTAAGAGAGTGAGAAAGAGAGAAGTGAGTTAAGAGAGTGAGAGAGAGAGAGAGAGTGTTAAGAGAGTGAGAGATAGAGAGAGGGGGTAGGAGTGAAAGAGAGAGGGTAAGAGAGAGAAGGGTAAGTGAGGAAGAGAGTGAGAGAGAGGAGTAAGAGAGTAAGAGAGAGAGGGGGTTAGAGATGAGAGAGAGAGTGGGGGTTAGAGAGAGAGAGAGAGCGGGGTTAAGAGAGTAGAGAGTGGGAGAGAGGCGTAAGAGAGTGAGAGAGAGAGAGGGGGTAAGAGAGTAAGAGAGAGATAGGTAAGAGAGTAGAGAGAGAGAGAGATGGGTAAGAGAGTGAGAGAGAGAGGTAAGAGAGTAAGAGAAAGAAGAGGGTAAGGTGTGAAGAGAGGCGTAAGAGAGTAAGAGAGAGAGGGGGGTAAGAGAGTAAGAGAGAGAGAGAGGGTAAAAGTAAGAGAGAGAGGGTAAGAGAGTAAGAGAGAGAGAGGGTAAGAGAGTAAGAGAGTGAGGGTAAGAGAGAGAGAGAGAGGGGTGAGAAGAGAGAGGTAAGCAAGTAAGAGAGAGATAGGCGGTAAGATTGAGAGAGAGAGAGAGAGGTAAGTGAGTGAGAGAGTGAGTGAGTGGGAAGAAAGAATAAGACAAAGAAAATAAATTAACATTTGGAAGTACTGCGAAGAGGCAATGATACCATTATACATTGATTAATTTAGGTCAGTTTTCTTTTTTTTTTTTTTGTCTTTATCACAATGTTTCAGCTGCTCTACCCTTTGGCCTTCTTTCTACTGTAATTTATAAGACAAGGTCTTCTTACTATTATACATTGATTTTTTTTATCAGTTGCCTTGTCTTTTTTTTTTATCTTTACCCTAATGTTTAAACTCGGCCCTCTGGCATTCTTTCTATGGAAATTTTCTAAGAGAAGTTGTTCTTACTATTATACATTGATTCATTTGGACCAGTTTCCTTATCTTTTTTCTGTCTTTATCACAATGTTTCAGCCGCTCTACCCTCTAACCTTCTTTCTATCTGAATTTGTAAGACCAAATGTTCTTACTATTATACATTGA
>CM042168.1:9473229-9493229 GCA_023376005.1 Doryteuthis pealeii | reverse complement strand
ATCCCTAAATATACCTTCGAATTATGTGCGCGCTAATCCTACATGTTTACTCACCATACTTTCTTTCTTATAAAGTTTCTCTCCTAGTCTCCTACTTACTCCCTTCTCTCTCTACTCTCTCCATAAGCGTCGTCTGATCCTATACTTATTTTAACGTGTCTGTAGCTGACTCCTCAAATAGTCAAGTAAGTGACTATATATTATTCTACTATTACATAAGTGTCTCTATAGGCTTAATAATATCACTTATATTGAATATATAAACCTTAAAGTATTATTAGTAGTTTTCGGTATGATCTCTTATGTAATATTATAGGTCCTCTTATATAATATAAATGTATATTAGTATTATGTTATGTCTATAATTGTATCTCGTATCACTATAATATATTTGTATTTATTAAATACAGTATAATGTATGATCACTGTTTTAATACTCATATAACTCAAAAGTCAGTAGTGTTCGTGTTAGAGCGTAGGTTCCTCATAATATATATATAAGTGATCTCAAACAGTGGCAAGCTTATATTACTATATCATCTACTCCTCATTCTACAACATAATATGATCTACCTCGTCTTCTTAAGCTCTACTATATATATTACTCTCATATCAATAACAACTCTCTTAATCTACTTAATGTCAGCCCTTAGTAATACTTTTTAATTACATAAAGTGTCGGTAGCCTAGACTATATATATTTATGCTACTTGATTAACTCCTCCAATATATATATATATGTATATCTGTATAAGCATTATAGTAGCTACTATATATATGCTACTTACAAATGTATCTATGAGAGCTATAATACCCCTATACACCTTAAAGTTTGTCACCTATTATATGATATTCACTTTATCGTTACTCAATTATATAAGTATTAGTGTTTTATCGTAGGTATCCCTATACTTTTAAAGTGGCTGTAGCTGTACTCCCAAATAGTCGTAGGCTAATCTCAAATGGTCGCAACCCTATACACCTTTAAAAGTTTGCAGGCCCTATACTCCTCAAAAAAGTACTGTCAGCCCTATACTAAAGTGTCTGTAAGCCTTACTCCTCAAATAGTCAGTAGCCTATATCATCAAATAATCAGTAGCCCTATATTCTCAAAGGGTCGGCAACCCTATACTCCTCAAAAGTTTGTCAGCAGATCGTAATAGATAAGTTTTTCTGAGCAAATATTATAAGAAATTACAACCGAAAAAAAGATTGCTGAAAATTTACAGATCTAATCAAACTTCTTTTTTCTTTCTTTCTTTTTTTCTTTTTTTTTTGACATTCGCTTCCAGTGAATCTTCGGCATATTTGCTTCTGCTTTCTTCTTGTGTCTCTTCACATTTTCCTTTTCAAAGAATCTCCCGCCATTCCTCAGCGAACAAAGATGGTACTTGTTGAATGATAAATAAATGCGAAGAATGAGCGAGGCCCATTTGGCAGAGAGATGTTTCGAAATGCAGGGCGGGCAAGACTTCGCCAGTTCCACCAAACAAGGACAAAAATGGAATAAAGTAACAAAAAAAAAAATAAATAAAAATACAATACAAGACTAATAGGATATTGTTGAGTTTTAACCAGAAATTGGGGTAGAAAAACAAAAAAACAATAAACAAAAAAGAGTAAATGTTTAAAAATCATTATGAAGTAACATGGAGAGGAGGAAGAAGAAGAAGGAAGAAGAAAATGTCCGAGTCTAAATTTGGTGAGTAGATTTCTACAGAATATCGATCCATTTTGGCCAAGGTAGAAAAAATAAATAAATGATTCGATGAATAAATAGATAAATAGATGAAATAAGAAAGTAGAGGCCTAAAAAGAAAAAGGGGAAACATAATTATATGAGAGTGCTATAGGAATAGTAAAAATCAAGGCAAGAGGAGATAGATAAGTAGATAGGTATGAATATGACAAATTCATTAGATAGATAGGGATAAGTAGACAGAAGATAGAGGAATATATGTGAATAGACAGATACATTGACACACACACACAACCTACACACGTCATCACACACCTACCATCATACTACCGTGCTGCAGACCTATATCTGAGTTTATCCTACATATAATAAATATATACTATTATATAATATTATATCTGTATATTATATATATATATATATATATATATATCGAGAGATAGTGTGTGTGTGTTTGGTGAATAGTGGTATGATGTTGTGTGATTGGTGTGTGCGTGCGTGGTGTTGAGAGTGTGTGAAGAAAATATGACATGAGAGAGTGTGATGTGCGTCGCGAGAGAAAGAAAAGGTGTTGCAAGAGAGAGAGAGAGAGAGAGAGAGAGAGAGAAGGAGAGAGAGAGAGGAGAGAGAGAGAGAGAGAGAGAAATTATATATATATACTAATAGAATAATATAATATATATATATATATTATATATATATACGTATTATATATATTAATACATTGATTCAATGTTAATGAATACATGTATAGACAACTAATACAATGTATCTATTGTAATAAGTAATAGCTCTACACAGAATGACACTCGGCTAATATACCGCAAATTATATATATGATGCCCATCCACTTGATTACACTTATTAATCCTAGGTGAATGGTAATAATGGATTGATATAGTATTTATGGATAACCACTTGATATATATATATAGTATATATAATATTTAATATTATTATAATTTATATGACACTGTGTGTGTGTGATGTGTTTGTGTGTATAAATAACCATAACACAGTGTAAACACATCATAAACCTCCTTCACTATCTCGAACTTGTGATCACACTCAAGGCTCAAGTACAGTATAGTTGTAGGTGTAGTGGACCATAATTTGCATATAAGTGCAGAGTAAGTTAATAATAGACCATAAGATATATACGAGTATATATGATTAGGCGAGTGCTTCCAAATATCATGGCTGATAGAAGCTATTACTATAATAACCAATACAAGATACAATAATGTATTATTGTCAAAATAATACTACTATTTACTTACATTGATATCAATGTAATTTAAATATATATACATACGTATATATATATATATATATATATATATATTATATATTATTCTATAGTATATATATATATTCTCTCTCCTCTCTCTCTCTCGCTCTCTCTCTCTCTCTCTCTCTCTCTCTCTCTCTCTCTCTCTCTCTTGCACACTCTTTTTCTTTCTCTCGCATTCTCTCTCCGACGCACACCACACTCTCTCATGCATATTTTCTTTCACACACTCTCACACACGCACGCACGCACACACACACACACATACATACACACTATCTCACACAAACACACACACACTATCTCTCGATATATATATATATATATATATATATATATACAGTGTATATAATATATATATATATATATATATATATATTTAGGGGTCGGGTTAGCTCAGTCGTTCTTAGTTGGATACCGGTCCTCGCCAACTCAGCATATGAGTAGCACAGGGATCTGCACGGTAAAGTAAGGAGCTGATGGTAGGTGTGGCGCTCCACCTCAGATGCTAAAAACAATCTCAATGTGTGTGTGTGTGTGTGTGTAGGTGTGTGTGTGTGTGTCAATGTATCTGTCTATTCACATATATTCCTCTATCTTTCTGTCTATCTATCTATCTATCTAATGAATTTGTCTATTCATACCTATCTACTTATCTATCTACCTCTTCCTTGATTTTTACTTATTCCTAATAGCACTCCTCAATAATTATGTTTCCCCTTTTTCTTTTATGCCTCTACTTTCTTATTCATCTATTTATCTATTTATTCATCGAATCATTTATTTATTTTTTCTACCTTGGCCCAAAATGGATCGATTATTCTGTCTGAAATCCTAAACTCACAAAATTTTGAGACTCGGACATTTTCTTTCCTTCTTTCTTCTTCTCCTCTTCCATGTTACTTCCATAATGATTTTTAAACATTTACTCTTTTTGTTTATTGTTTTTTGTTTTTTCTTACACCCAATTTTCTGGTTAAAACTCTCAACAATATCCTATTAGTCTTGTATTCGTATTTTTATTTATTTTTTTTTTTGTTACTTTATTCCATTTTGTCCTTGTTTGGTGGAACTGCGAAGTCTTTGCCCGCCCTGCATTTCGGAAACATCTCTCTGCCAAATTGGGCCTCGCTCATTCTTCGCATTTATTTTTCATTCAATCAAGTTCCACCATCTTTGTTCGCTGAGGAATGGCGGGAGATTTCTTTGAAAAGGAAAATGTTGAAGAGACACAAAAAGAAGAAAAGCAGAAGCAAAATGGCCGAAAGATTCACTGGAAGCGAATGTAAAAAAAAAAAAAAAAGAAAAAAAAGAAAGAAAAGAAAAAAAGAAGTTGATTAGATCTGTAAATTTTCAGCAATCTTTTTTCGGTTGTAATTTCTTATAATCGATTTGCTCAGAAAAAACTTATCTATTAACTGGATCCTGCTGACAAACTTTTGAGGAGTATAGGGTTGCCGACCCTTTGAGGAATATAGGGCTACTGATTATTTGATGAATATAGGGCTACTGACTATTTGAGGAGTACAGGCTACAGACACTTTAAAAGTATAGGGCTGACATACTTTTGAGGAGTATAGGGCTGACAAACTTTTAAGGTGTATAGGGTTGCCGACCAATTTGAGGAATATAGGCCTACTGACTATTTGAGGAGTACAGGCTACAGCCACTTTAAAAAGTATAGGGCTGACACACTTTTGAGGAGTATAGGGCTGACAAACTTTTAAGGTGTATAGGGTTGCCGACCATTTGAGGAATATAGGCCTACTGACTATTTGAGGAGTACAGGCTACAGACACTTTAAAAAGTATAGGGCTGACATACTTTGAGGAGTATAGGGCTGACAAACTTTTGAGGAGTATAGGTTGCCGACCATTTGAGGAATATAGGCTACTGACTATTTGAGGAGTACAGGCTACATACACTTTAAAAAGTATAGGGCTGACACACTTTTGAGGAGTATAGGACTGACAAACTTTTAAGGTATATAGGGTTGCCGACACTTTGAGGAATATAGGCCTACTGACTATTTGAGGAGTACAGGCTACAGACACGTTAAAAAGTATAGGACTGACACACTTTTGAGGAGTATAGGACTGACAAACTTTTAAAGTGTATAGGGTTGCCGACCATTTGAGGAATATAGGCCTACTGACTATTTGAGGAGTACAGGCTACAGACACGTTAAAAAGTATAGGGACTGACACACTTTGAGGAGTATAGGACTGACAAACTTTTGAGGAGTATAGGGTTGCCGACCATTTGAGGAATATAGGCTACTGATTATTTGAGGAGTACAGGCTACAGACACGTTAAAAAGTATAGGACGGACACAATTTTGAGGAGTATAGGACTGACAAACTTTTAAGGTGTATAGGGTTGCCGACCATTTGAAGAATATAAGGCTACTGACTATTTGAGGAGTACAGGTGACATACACTTTAAAAAGTATAGGACTGCCTCACTTTGAGGAGTATAGGGCTGACAAAACTTTTAAGGTGTATAGGGTTGCCGATCATTTTAGGAATATAGGGCTACTGATTATTTGAGGAGTACAGGCTACATACACTTTAAAAAGTATAGGGCTGCCGAATATCAAAAAATGTATACATTGTGAAAGGACCTTTGAATAGACAACATCAATTTCCCAAGAAGAATGAATAAAACTATTGAAAACCTAACAAGAATAAAACAAAAGCTTCTTCGGCATAAAATAACCCAAAGTTTGACATGTCGTAAAATCCAACCAACCAACAAACAAACAAACAAACTTATTTATTGAATGACGCCATGTAATAATTTATTTTTCTGTATGTTTACAAGACATCAAAGACGACACATCATAGCGCAATTTCTGTTAGCACATTTAAAGACCCGATCATTGAGAATGGAGCAATTTCTGGACTAGCTGTGAGATTTTCTTTTTATTAATTAAGTATAAATAGACTTGGAATTATATCCAGGGGCTGTAATTCCAGATCTATTAACAGATGATTACAGAGTCATGTCCAATCAGATCATTGGTTCATGAATAATTTTTAATTCATTATCAAGTCGTGCTGACAGCACAGATTCATATGACTCTCTCTCTCTCTCTCTCTCTCTCTCTCTCTCTCTCTCTCTCACACACACACACAGACACACACACTCTCACACACACACACACACACACTCTCTCTCTTCTCTCTCTCTCTCTAACACACACACAAAACACACACAAAAAAAACACACACTCTCTCTCTTTCTCTCTCTCTCTCTCTCTCTAACACACACACAAACACACTCTCTCTCTCTCTCTCTCTCTCTCTCACAAAACACACACTCTCTCTCTATATATATATATATCTCACACACATACACACACACACAAAACACACACTCTCTCTCTATCTATCTCTCTCTCTCTCTCTCTCTCTCTCTCTCACACACACACACACACACACACACACAAAACATGCACTCTCTCTCTTTCTCTCTCTTTCTCTCTCTCTCTCTCTTTCTCACACACACACAAAACACACACTCTCTCTCTCTCTCTCTCTCTCTCTCTCTCTCTCTCTCTCTCTCTCTCTCTCTCTCGTCGTCATCCCTATTGTCGCTCTGTCAGCTACGGCTGTAGAATACGCCGACAGTGCCTCTGCAGAGAGTGTAAGAACCCCTAATGTGACCACCTGTGATGCTTAAGGAAAGGACCATGGTGGCCGAGCGGTCTGTGACATGCAACACTCCACTTTGGCCCTTACTTGGGCTAGACGAGTCGACAGAAAGCACCCCAATGAATCAGCTGGTCATGTCAAAGCCCTTGCACCTATATGATTTTCCCGGCCCCAATACTCTTATGGCGACCCCAGAATTTTTTTTTATCACATATGTGCTAGAAGGCGGTGACTGAGGCTCTGGGTATGACGTTAAACGGCATCTAGTGGTGAGGTTCCAGTTCTGGAGATCTGGGGAGTACTTCTTCATCATCAGTACTTCCATGTCCTCTCTGACATGAGGAGGTAGTCCCTGTTGAATTTTAAAAATGTATTTTTGTTACACAAACATGTGTTTGGATTGCTAGTTGTTTTATTTTATGGCATATCAACCGTTTCCGGGTCATTAATGCAGAATCAAGTCATAAACAAAGAACTCTAGTTGCTTACAGTACCTGCTGTTGCTTGAGCGGTCACCCAATTAAATATTGAACAGGCTCATATTATTCTAGAAAACTATAAAGACAGATAGGGGTCAATACTGGGGTGGTCTTCTCTAATATGAAAAAGAAAAGAAAATAGAGGGGGAAAATAAATTCGACTTGTTGAAGAGAGGGGGGGTCAACAATGTCGTCACCGTCACAAAATCTATAGCACAAAAATCCGTCGTCGTCGTCGTAAAATCACCAACTCAAATATCTTCAGCAGCTGAAAAATCGCAACTGCTTGCTGTCGTCACCCCACTTCTACTTATGCAAGTTTTTCCTTCAACATCCGGGTGTCTGCACCCCACGCACGAGATTCCCGAGCCAATCCCGGCTGCCGGAATCCTCGTAGCCATCATCCGGGCACCTGGCGCTTCCTTCGAGAATACGGCGGGCCATTCACCTCGTGTTCTCTGTCACATCTTCTAACAAAGACTTTTCAAATCATGCGGGGGTTGGCAAAATCTCGGAGGATGAGATTTGGAATGAGATTTACAAGCGAGAGTTGGCAATGGGTGAAATATTTGAAAGGAGTTAGTTAGAACTTGGGTACTGTGGAAGTCAGATAGACTTTTGGCAGCAGTAAGTTGAACACTGACTGAAGTAGAGATCCTGACAGTGGGCAGAGAGGGGGGTTCCCCTCTTGTCTCTGCATATAAGATAGCAGCAGATAGGAGAATGATTGAATGAAAAGGAGACGCGAGTTCTATACCATCTCTCTGTCCATTTTTGAATGTTGACCCTACTCTGTATTTTGTTTTTTGTTTTCTTGTTTTTTGTTGCACTCTCTTTGTTGATTGTATTCTTTACCTTTCGATGATATAGCGGGAAACTGTGCTTTCAGCGTGACTTGAGAAGAACGTGGAGGACAAAACGAAGACCTGGTATGAATTTCAAAAAGGGAATGTGAATTAATGTTGCGTGGTGGCACTTAACCAATAAACTAACAAAAAAAAAGCATCAACACCCTTAAGATATTCCGAAGAGCAGACAAAGGCTTTATGGTTGAGCGCACATTCTTTTTATATGACATCTTAAAAAATAGCAGTAAGAAGGAACGAACGAACGATGGATGGATGGATGGATGGATGGATAGAAGAAAATAAATGTAAAGAAAGAACTAAAATGGTTGGCACCGGTGTAAATGGTATTTTCTATTTCTCCTGTTAGAGACATTTACTATTCTGCTAAACTGCTTGGCACAGTAACAGATTGCCCGGCTTTTCTTGTAGATATTGCAGTTCTTTTATGGTGGCACATTAGTCAAGTGGTTGATTCCTGGCCAAATCTTGTCCTTTTCTGGCAATGGAAACCGTTCTTTATTTGTCTCTGTTCTTGAAATTATTAGCATTTGAGAATCGCTAAAAATTTCTGGCTAATTCATTTGTTGTGCATGTGGGAAATACGTGGTATCTTAAAAACAAGTATCGAGACAAAAATGCTGTATTTACCAAGACAGAAATGGAAATGAACGAAACATTTAATTTCTCTGAAATACAAGCCGTATTGAAAATGTATGGAGAGTGTTAGGCTGTGTTTACCAAAGTAGAATCGATAGGTACTACCACTCCGGGTAGAGTGGACCAGAGAGCAATGGTGATTAAGGGTGCTCAACATTTTCCAAACCTCCAGAACTAGAACCTCACCATCAGATGGTTTAACGTCATTTCCAGGACATGAATCCCTCAGCCACCGCCTTCTAGCTCCCATATGATAAAAAGGGTAAGGGCTTGACATAAGGCAATACGGTTGGGACATTCATATAGGTGCTAGGGCTTGACATGACCAGCCGATTAATCGAAGGTGGCCACTCCGACCGCCCGTCTAGTCCAAGTAAGGGCCTAAGTGGGGTATTGCAAATCATGGACAACTCAGCCACCCGAGTTCCATCCTTTAGCATCACGGGTCGCCACTCATGGCCAACAGGTGGACCATTGGGGGAGTCTTACCCCTCTGCAGAGGTGCAGTCGGTGTATTCTAAAGCCCCAGCCATGATTCAATTCGCTAAAAATTCTAGCTAATTCATTTGTTGTGCATGTGGGAAATACGTGGTATCTTTAAAAAAAAGTGGACAATGAACGAAACATTTAATTTTTCCAAAATACAAGCTGTATTGAAAATTTATGGAGAGTGAGGCTGTGTTTATCAAAGTAGAAATCAATAATAAGTGAAACTTTAAATTTCTTCAAAATATATCGGGACTTAAGCTGTGTTTACCAAGGCGGAGATGAACAATAAATGAAATGTTACAATTCTTCAAATTACGAGCTGTGTTAAAAATGTATGGAGACCGAGGCTGTTTACCAAGCAGAGATGAACAAACAATGGAACGTTAATATTGTTCAAAATACGATCTAGGTTCAAAATTGTGGTGTCCCTTAAGAATAATAATTACTATTTAGTCAAATAGAGTTATCTCCCTTCCATAAAAAGAACTCTCTTTGATTTGTGTTTTCATTTTTTGGCTTCCAGGACCGCTTTTTGGAATAAACTCGTTATTTGTTTGCCTCTAAATTCATGATTCATTTAAACAAAAAAATGTAGGGATACTGAAGATGTATTTACCAATACAGAAATGCCGACAGGCCACAGAAGTATTAGAAGAGAAGAAGTAATAATCGCAGATTGCGTATTGGGCACACCACATTATCCATTCGTACCTGTTAAAAGGGAGGGGTGCCCCAGTATGCCCAACATGCAAAGTACAACTTACAACCAAGCATATCCTTCTAAATTGTAAACGACTTAAACATATCCGCGCAAATTACTATCAAGCAAGAAACCTGAAGAGACATCTTTAAGAATACAAACCCTGAAAACATTTTAAATTTTATAAAAAAAAGCAACCTTTTCAACAAAATATAACAGAACATAACCAATTATCTCCATAGAACCACTACTTTAAAGTCTGAAATCCAAATGAGACAGAGGTTGATATGCCGTTAAACAAAACTCAAACTCAAACTCATTTCTTTACATTGGATTACCTACATCCGTTCTAGACCATAAAATAATGGTCGCTGTCTGTCTCATAAATTAGCTGTTAGACAGACAATACTGGGAGTTGATATGTATATGAATTTCTGATCGAATAAATATACTATGACTTAGCATTTTACTTTGCCTCTTATTCATATTATTACATATCTACTACTTCTCTTTGTGTGTGAATAATTGGCCACCTTTTACCCACGACACAAAAATTCATTTTCATTAATTTGTTTTCCCTTTTCTTCTCTTTTTCCAGGTAATGTTCGTGGTGTAACAATGTTACCCATTACGGGACTACAAAAATTTTTCCCAATTAAGGAGGAGTTTATTTGCTCAGACCACCAAATATCAACTTACATCCTGTAAGTAAGATTTATTTTGTTTTTCTTTCTTTCTTGATATACTAGAAGGGGCTACCCGGTGTAGCCTGGTATAGAGGGGAGCAAAAAAGTTAATCTCGCAGATCCATTATTACTGATTCATGAGTTGGATCCTCGCAGGATGCCCCATTAAAATCCATGTGTAAAAAATACCTTGCGTTGGTCAGCCTGGTGGGGCGTCAAAAAAAAATGCCCATACACTCTGAAAAGAAAAATGAATGTCACTTATCTGAAATATTAAATACAAAAAAAAAACATGCTGTTACTATTTGAATTTCATTTTGTAATTATCTTGCACTAATATTAATCAAATCTTCATTATTCTTGCTCAAAAACAAAGATCTGGTGATAGTGAATGTGTATATATGTTTACTTTGACGTTAATTTTTTTTTATTTTCGTAGTTTCTTCCGGACATACATACACATCAAATGCCCAATATATTTATCATACATGTTATATACTATTTCTCTGAATGCTTGAGATGAGGCTTGAAGATTAGTATTATCTGCGTTATTCGGACTATTGTTCCCATCTTCATTGTTACTTGTACAACGTTTCGGCCGATATGCTCTCCGGCCTTCTTCAGGTATTTGATGGCTCCCGATTACGACAAGAAAGTTCCCGAGTTCGAAAAGAAGGTTCCCGAGCCCGAGAAGGTTCCCGAGTCCGACAAGAAATACCTGAAGAAGGCCGGAGGATATATCGACCGAAACGTTATAAAATAACAATGAAGATGGGGACAATAGTCTGAATAACGCAGATAATACATATATATATATATATATATATATATATATATATATATAATGTCTGTGTATGTATGGGCAAAAATTATAAATAAATGTGAAAAATAAGAGCTGTGAGTATGATTTATTTATATTTGAAAATTATTGTCGACGTTTAAAACGCTTCCAATATTAAAGATTTACTGTCGGGACCCGTGGAATTTCCACTAAACGAAACAAAAATCAAAATTACTTCCACCTTCTTAGAGTTACCAGGTACTTTTTTTAACAATATCACAGGTTTTCTTTAAGGGTAACCCCCCCCCTTTTCAGCATACATGTCCGTTACCAAACTTTGACCCTCCCAAAACAAACATAAATTCTTTTTTTTTTTCCCAATTTATTTTAATTCTACCTTTGATATTTAAGCGACACCAGGCCATTTGAAAAGTTTCATTTAAAAATTGGGTGAAATAAAATGGGACAAATTAAGCGACACTAGATAATCAGAATTATTTTTTTTGCATTTCGTCGATTTTCGATGATTTGGGTCGTCTCATTTTTAAACCAGAGGGTGTTGCAAGATGATAACGGAGGGAAGATTTAGGAATAAGTATATAAATATATTAGCATCATGTCGCGCAATCAGCACGGATATCCATGACAATTTCTCGCCAACCTTCTCTATTATTCATTTTCCCAGGGAGGTCTCTGCGCAGCATCCAGTATCTGGGCAGAGTTGGTCAATGTAGGTCCTTGGTGGGCGGTCCACACTAGTATGTCCGTGTGTTGGCTTCCACAGGAGAACGTCGCTTATGAGCTCGTCCTTGCTTCTCCAGCAGTGTCCAGCATGCCTTGTCCGTCTCACTCGGGTGGTTTGTGAGATGGGGGGGGGGCATACAATTGTTTCCTCGTGGGGTGCTGTTTCCACGATTTGTTCAAGACTGCACGCAGCATTCTTGTGCAGCTCCCATCCAGCTTATTCTCAAGGCGCCTCGTTAGGGATCCAGGTGGTGTTTATTAAAAATATATTAAATATATATTTATAATCTCTATCAGGACATTCAAATATCGCCTGGTGATGTTGGCGTGTTTATTCATAAAAATCATCATGACTTGATAAACGCATACGCCAACATGACCAGGCAATATTTGAATATCCTGATGAAGATTATTGATTATCGTATATAAGACGCACGGGCATATAAGGCGCACCCCCATTTCAGCAGATCATATTCAGGACAAAAAAGTTGTATTTAAGCATATACATATTTACCAACCCTTCCGCACGAGAAGATGCGACACAAGGTCAATGTAAGCGGAGTTTAACAGGTTTGAATTCAGAGTTTTCTCTCTCGTAGACTGGTTACCTAGCCATGGTTAAAGAGTCCAGTCTGCCCTGCTATTTACGCATAGCTGGAGGGAGAATTGGATTCATACCTTTCCCAAGGACATTAGTGCAATGTGAAATGCAAACTGCTTCGTCTAGGAATTGAACTCGGGTCGACGAGTTCATTTAAGCATATATTGTTGAAAACAGTCTAGCTATGCATTACTCAAGCATTATTTGTTATCCTTGGCATTTCAGTCTCGGAGGACTATAATATAGTTTTTGTGGCCCTGAAGTTACAGCGCCTCATGTGAATGTAAAGTCTAATAGGATTCTTATCATTGTTTTCACTTCACCTACGATGTAGAAGACGCAGGGCAATTTTTTTTCCAAAATTTCGGACAAAAGTGCGTCCAATAAGCCGTCAAATACGGTGTATATTATTCTAAGATATATTTAATAATTAAAATGTTTTAAATGTCGACAATAATTTTAGAATATATAATAAACATTTCTCACGGCTATTATTTTTCACTTTTATCTATAATTTTTTCACATATTATCAGATTCAATTCCATTTCTTTTAAACATTAGTCCAACAAAAATTACTTTATTCTCTAAGTTAAATTATTCTAAGTTTAATGTCAAATAAGAATTTCGTTATATTGTGCTGTTTGTTTTTTAATTTTCTGGTGTTACTGTTAAATATATATATATATATATATATATATATATATATATATATATATATATATAATGTTGTTCTGGTTCCAACGGGAGAAAATTTAATATTTTATAAAACGAAGGTCCGCAAAATGTATTATGTTCTCAGAAAAAGTTTTTTTTAATTCTTTTTATCTTACATATGCGACACGTGTTTTTGATCTGTTGTCTTCTTCAGGCATTGAGTTATTATTTTGGCAGAATATGTCCGATATTTGATAGGTTGTGTGTGTTTCTGCAACTTTTATAACAAATATAAAGTGCTCAATACGTTAGTAGAGCAAATTTATTAACATAAATGTACACGGTAATAACCTACTCGAGTTTCACCATAGGGATCTTCAGGGTTAAATTGGATTGGCAGTCGATTACCCGTGTGCGTTTTACACGTGTAATCGACTGCCATTAATAAATACCTTGATTAATCCAGTGGAATTAACCCTGAAGATCCTTATGGTGAAACTCGAGTAGGTTATCACCGTGTACCTTTATGTTTATATATATATATATATATATATATATATATATAAAGAGAGTTTCATAATTTGCTTGAAGCATTGTGTATATATTGGTTTGGAGGTTGATTTTGAAGGCTATCACAATGCAGGTGTAAAAAAAAATAAAAATAATAAAAATACGGTAACAATGGTGTTGTGTGTTAACCTGTATTTTATTCTTGAATTTTCGAGATAAAATCTCTTTTTCAAAAGATCACTGGAACTGAAGTAGTCTAGTTATGGCATTTATATATTTATATCTATTTAAATAGAAATGCCATAACTAGACTACTTCAGTGATTTTTGAAAAAGAGATTTCATCTCGAAAATTCAAGAATAAAATACAGGTTAACACACAACACCATTGTTACCTTATTATTATTTTTATTTATTTATTTATTTTTTACACCGGCATTGTGATAGCCTTCAAAATCAACCTCCAAACCAATATATATATATATATATATATTATATATATATATATAATATATATATAAGATTTTTGTTTATTTTAGAAGCATTGTTGAATAAAGTATATATTATTATCTATATTTTTTGCTTGAAGGCAATTACAATGCGTATATCGCATAAAATTCGATAATTATAGAAGATAATAATGACAAGTTAATTTCGGTAAAGAATTATTCTGTGTGTAGAACATCGTACAGACTGTTTCAACTTTATTAAGTCTCATCAGCGATGTATACTAACGATTTCCCTCCGACAGAAATCGAAACCGGGACTTCAGCAGGATAGTTAGAAACCATACCGCTTCGGCCACGATACAGCACGGGAAAATCCTTGCGAAATTAACCTGTCAATGATACTGATACGTCTCTACCAGGTTTCGCAAAAAATATAAATAATAATAATAGTAGTATATATATATATATATATATATATATATATGTGTATGTGTGTGTGTGTGTGTGCGTGTGCGTGTGCGTGTACGCAAAACTAGCCTATCTATATTAGTTTCTACAGAAATAAAAAGTAAAAAAGTAAAGTCGTCGGGGCGGCCTAATGTCGGTATCAGCCATGGAGCGAGGGAGTCTATCCCCTTTTCAATAGCGCTAGACCAAGGAGATTGTTTTAGCGCCACACCTACCATCAGCTCCTTACTTTACCGCACAGATCCCTGTGCTACTCATAACTCTGAGTTGGCGGGGGCCGATATCGAACTAGGAATCTTGTGATTTCTAGCCGAACACTCTACCGACTGAGCTAAAAAGCCGGTTTAAAAGTAACAGAAACTTTTAAGACGTAAAACAACTACAAATCGATCCGTGGAATTTGCTAGACTTCTTTATTATTATTATTATTATTATTATTATTATTATTATTATTATTATATCTAACAGATAATCATGTCTTGAAGCACTATGACAACTTCTTCAACAATAAGTGCTTTTGTAACAAAATGGCTGCCGCCCAAGAGGCCTTCGGGAATTCCATTGACCAGAGAAATTCTGATTTTCCTTTTTCTTTTTCTCTTTTTTTTTTGGGAGCCAGGGCATAACTGTAATGTGTCTGGAAGTCTGTGGAAACTCCTTTGAATGAATCGTGTGTTCGAGATATTTCTTGTTTGTATGTTTGTTGTTGTTCCTTCTTCCTGTTGTTTATTCACAGTCCCAAAACGGTGTTTATTTTTGTACAAGTTAATATGATTTACCATAAAATGGTGAATGGAACAAAATCGACTTGAAATCGAAGAATCGCTTCATCCGCATAATTCTCCAGACTTTTTTTTTTCCTAAACTGATAATCATTTTTAAACACTTGAATAACTTCTTGAACAATAAGCGTTTTTTTTTTTCGTTTTTTTTATTTTTTTTAATTTATTTTTTTTTTTTTTTGCCTAGTAGTGTTTTGTTTTTTTCTGTTCTTTTTTATTTATTTATTTTTTGTGACTAGACAGTTGACCAAGAGGCCTTCGGGGGATTCCTCTGAATAAGAAAAATTCTAATTTTGTATTATACTACATACACACACACACACACACACACAAACACACACACACACACACACACACACACACATATATATATATACATACATATATATATACACATACATATATATGTATACATATATATGCACATACATATATATATACATATATATACACATACATATATGAAGTGGTCAAACAATGTGTTTGAAATGGCGAAGGCCGACAATTTTGGGGAGATTATGTGCTTAATTAAAGTCATACCTAATTTGTTAATTAATTAATTATAATTAAATGAATTAGGCGTGCATATCGGTTTAAATGTAAAGAGTAAACAAATCGAGAAAAAGTCGATCTCTGTATGTACATTTCAGCCCATTAGGCCTCATCAGCAAAGCTATAGACAGGCTCGTCTTTCAAAAAATATAACGCTGAACAAATACAATTACAAACATTTTATAAATATTTCTCCTGTCATTATGAAACATCCATTAATTTTCTAGATCCCATAATCAGTCCTGATGAAGGTTTAAAGTAAACCGAAACGTTTAAGCATCGACTTATTTGCATAAATAAATTCATCTTATTTTGGAATACTTCGTTTTTCAAATTTATTCCTATATATATATATATATATATATATATATATATATATATATATATAAGGTGTATCAAAAGGTATCGAGATTGAAACTGTATTTACCAAGATAGGAATGAAAAATGAATGTAACGTTATTTTTTTTTCAGAATACAAGGTGTGTCAAAAAGTACAGATTCTAAAGCTGCATTTACCGAGATAGAAATGAAGAATGAATGGAACGTTATTTTTTCCAGAATACAAGGTGTGTCCAAAATTACCAAAAAATCACGATTCTTTTTGACACACCTTGTACATATATATAATATATATGAGGTTAAGTAAACAAACAAATGTGTTTATTTTTATATGGCTTTAAGCCGACAATTTTTGGAAGATATGTGCTTAATTGTAGTCATATCTAATTTTGAAAATTAATTAGTTAATAATTAATGAAATTAAGCGGGCATATATGTTCAAATGTAAGGCTAAACAAATCGAGAAAATACATTAAATTTAAAGTGCAATTGTTACCACTGGTTTCAAAACTGCATGTTAGTCACCTATCGTCAAGACAATGCGCCCATGACATTAATACAGCTCTTATACCCCTAATCGAGGACTTTATTTTCAAATCTCCAATACTAAAGAAAAAATACAAACACATATATGTGTGTGTTTTTTGGGGGGAGAATATGGGCTTAATTGAGTTGTACCTAATTTGGAAGTTAATTAATTAATAATTAATTAATTAGGCGGGCATACCTATTCAAATGTAAGGCTAAACAAACACATCGTTTGTGTATTTACTTCTCATACTGTCGTGTAGAAAAAGTCACTATAAGAGGAATAATACCTACTTCTAAACAAAACGAAAAATCTAAGAAGGTCCGGTTGGTGTAGGGGTTACGGTCCTCGACTGTCAGCTTGACAGTCAGGGTTCGAATCCCGCACAAGGCGGTCTTCCTATCTATAGCTCTGCTGATGAGGCCTAATAGGCCGAAATGTACATACAGAGATTGATTTTTCTCGATTTGTTTAGCCTTACATTTGAATAGGTATGCCCGCTTAATTAATTAATTATTAATTAATTAACTTTCAAAATTAGGTACGACTTCAATTAAGCACATATTCTCCCAAAGATTGTCGGCTAAAATAAACAGCCATATCAAAAACACATCGTTTGTGTATTTACTTCTCATATGTGTGTGTGTGCGTGTGTCTTTGTGTGTGTGTGTGTGTGTGTGTGTGTGTGTGTGTGTGTGTGTGCATAGAAATAATCGTTTTTTTCTTTTTTGTTGTCTTTTATGTTGTTGTTTTTTTGTTTTTTGTTGGCTTTTTGCTTTATTTTATATTCATTTATTTTTTGTGACTAGACGGTTGTCCAAGAGGCCCTCGGGGAATCAGCCAAATAAGAACAATTCTAATTTTTTATACTAAAGCAGAGCGAATCAATGATTGTTTTATGAAGGCTTTTTTCCTCTTTAGTTTAATGACACAAAATCCATACTAAAACATTCCTTAGTTTTAGGATCGAGTTATGTTTGAAAAAAGTCCATTTTAATTGGTTCTAATTAATCGTAATTTTCATTTAAGTAAAAAAACTGACCCGTCTTTCATAACACATTCTGTCTATCACTTTCCCCTCTCTATGTATATCTTGTTTACCCTCGTTATATGTTAGTTTTTTTAGTGGTGCAGCCGCATAGTGAGACGAACAAGAAGAGTGAGACGAACAAGGCATGCTGGACACAGCTGGAGAAGCAGAGACTAACTTATAAGCAACGTTGGCTTTATCTACATATTAATAACATTCCATTGCATCTATATATATTATAATAATATGCAATTGTATTTATATGTACAACAAAATACCGGTTTAAAGTGAGAACGGTAAGGCTAATGTGCATATTGATTTTTAAAATTTGATTTAAATAATTATGTGCCTAGTATTATTGATTTCTAATTGTTTTGATTTTATCTTAATGAATATGAGCAAAAATTTGGGGTAAATCTTTAAAGAAATCCATTTACAAGAAGAAATAACTAATTTTATTCTTTACTTCCTATTTTAACTAAGTAGTTAAATTAGGAAAATTTGGCAATGAAAGACGGGAGTGATGGAAGAGTAAGTTTCAATTGTTCTATTTTTTTAATTATATCTCCTCTGTTCCAAATCTTTTTAGCTGCATCCTTATTTAGTTTCATTAGCCTTCCTAATTTATTACATTAAAACTTAAATACTTGCACCCGGGGTGTGCATATATTTGCTAGTTTATATAATGGACTAGCAGCGGCTACCCGGCGTCGCCTGGGTAGAGGGCGGTTTTTTAAAGTTAGTCCCGCAGATCCATTATTATTTAATCGTGATTTGAATCCTCGTGGGATGCCCCATTTAAATCAATATGTAAAAAAAAAAAGACCTTGCATTGATCCAGTTACTCTGAAAATAAATGTTAATGTCTACTATTTAAAATATTAAATGAAAAAAAAATCCATGCTGCTATCATTTAAATTTTATTTTTTATCTTCACGAATATAAATCAAATCTCTATTATTTTTGCTCCAAAACCAAGACTTGGTGATATTTGATGTGTATATATATTTGCTTTGTCGTTTATCGTTTTATTTTCGAAGTTTCCTCCGGACATACAGATACACACAACTGCCCTTTATATATGTTTAGATTATTGACTATGAATTAAATACTCATTGATAAACTTAGACAATTTCTGAGGGTATTGTGATGTAAGCAGTGACATAGTTTCAGTTACAGACAGACGGACACCGAATCTCAATAAACAGATGACATGTCGTAAAATCTAACCAACTAAACAACCAACCAGTTGCATGACTTATTCGCAAACTTCTTTGACTGTTAGTATTATCTGCGTTATTCGGAATGTTTGAGATGAGGCTTGATAATTAGTATTATCTGATGGCTCCCGATTACGACAAGAAGTTCCGATTACGAGTTCCCGAGAAAAGAAGGTTCCCGAGTCCGAAAAGAAGGTTCCCGAGTCCGAAAAGAAGGTTCCCGAGTCCGACAAGAAATACCTGAAGAAGGCCGGAGGGCACATCGGCCGAAACATTGTACAGATAACAATGAAGATGAGGACAACAGTCCAAATAACGCAGATAATACTAATCTTCAAGCCTCATCTCAAACATTCAGAGAAATACTTAAAATCTATTGCAAATAGTTCAATATGTAAAAAAGTATAATGACCTTGATTTAACTCTCCTCTCTCCCTCCCCTCTCTCTCTCTCTCTCTCTCTCTCTCTCTCTCTCTCTCTCTCTCTCTCTCCTCTCTCTCTTTCTTTTCATCTTTTCATGATGTTCGATTGAAATAGATTTTTTCTGAGTAGCATGTCCTATTTCTTCTCTTTCTTTCTTTGTAATAAAAACGGAATGGTCCATTATTTTAGCTGAGGTGATGACACTTATAAGATATAAGAATTCGATTGATAAACACACCAGATAATCAGGATTTACATTTTTGCATTTTCCGCCGAAACGTTGTACAGATAACAATGAAGACGAGGACAATAGTCCGAATAACGCAGATAATACTAATCATCAAGCCTCATCTCAAACTGTGTTTCTTTGGGGGGGGGGTTCTTTTTTTTTATTTATTTATTTGTTTGTTTATC
>CM042168.1:9465729-9468229 GCA_023376005.1 Doryteuthis pealeii | reverse complement strand
ATTAGGGTGTATCACTATTATCTTCGTTTTTACACAATATATATATATATATATATATATATATATATATAGTATAATAAAATAAATACATAAAGGTTTTACATATCTATTTATTAGGTGACAAAGGAACATTCACGACCATATTGGTTTCATGCGAGGCAATCATCAGGTGAAGATGTTTCAAATGCATGGAAAATCGAAAAGAATTTCAAAAAATTTATATATATATATATATATATATATATGTATATATATATATATATAACTAGAAGTGGCTACTCGGTATCGCCTGGGTAGAGAGGAGGGGGCGGAGATTAGGATGGGACTAGAAGCGGCTACCCGGCGTCGCCTTGGTAGAGAAGAGGAGGCAAAAAAAGATAGTATATAACTATATAACTTCTCACGAAGATTAGGGTGTATCCCTGTTATTTCCACACTTTATCTATACATATATAACTAGAAGCGGCTACCCGGCGTCGCTTTGAGTAGAATAATAATTAATACATATATAACTATATATTTACCGACCCCTTCGCACGAGCAGGATGCGACACAAGGTCAATTTATTAAGCGGAGTTTAACAGGTTTAAATTCAGAGTTTTCCTTCTTCTAGACTGGTTACCTAGCCAAGATTAATGAGCCCAGTCTGCCCTACTATTTAACCATAGCTGGAGGGAGTGTTGGATTCATGCCTTTCCAAGGGTTATCAGCGCAATGTGAAATGCAAACAGCTTCGTTCAGGATTTGAACTCGGGTCGACGAGTCCATTTCCTACGACTCTAACCATTACACCGCGTTCCTCCATCATATATAATTAGTAGTGGATACCCGGTGTCACCTGGGTAGAGAGGAGGGGGGCAAAAAAGTTAGTCTCGCAGATCCATTATCACTGAATTACGAGCTGGATCCTCGCAGGATGCCCCATTTAAATCCTCATATAAAAAGACTATACGTTGATCCGGCCTGATGAGGTGCCAGAAAAAAAAGGTACACAGACATTCTGAAAAGAAAAGTTAATGACTATAATTTAGAATATTAAATGCAAGAAAAAAAAATCCATTCTGTTACTATCTGAATCCTATTTTTTTTATCTTTGCAACAAAAATAAAACTGTTACTTCCATTGTTAACCTTGGCAAGAGACAGTAAGTGTTTGTTTTAAGAGGTATACATTTTTAAAATACAGATATGTTATCTAAAAAAGATTTTGTCAGATTTACTTGACACACAATGACACATCAACATTCAAACATCTATCCGTGCATATACCCCAGCACTTTTCCAACCAACCCCTACACCCTTTGTACACACACACACACACACACACACACACATATATATATATATATATATATATATATATATATATATATATATACATGTAGAATTAAACAAAAGACACATCTCCTGTTTAACAATTTTATTTTTGATCTTTTCGAGTTTTCTGGCCAACTTTTTAATGTTTGGGTAGAATTCGTGGATAAGTCCACCAAAGTTCAGGTCCCGAGTACTTTCGGCACTTCGAAGTGCTATCATTAGGGGTGATGTGTTACAGTTTTTAAAAATTAAATTAATGTGGAGGCTGGAAGGAGAAGAATTGATGAAGCTTTATACATAAAACAATACAAACCATCCTTAAACAAATTTAATTTCCAATGCAGTACCCACTTTTTAAAATGCCTATAACACCTATCTCATCAATTCTTCTCCTTCCAGCCTCCACATTAATATATTTTTTTAAAAACTGGAACACTAGATTCTCCGTAAAATCCTACCCAAGAAAAGCTTTGTTTGATATTGTATATGCATACAGCGTGGTCGTCAGTGATGCACTATCATCATCGCCGATTATGGCTTCTCAGGCATCATATCGGCTCCGATAGCAACCCCAACTTGAATCCGGTATCTTCAAGCTGCCACCTTGTAGCTACGTGCTGCTAGTATTGATATATCGCTTCAAATAAACTTCACGAGAATTCGAACTCTTCAATCAGGAAACCACAGTCAGTTTGGGCCAATGAAAAATCCCACCAACCCCTACCATAAAGACCACCATATGTAGACTATTTAAAATTATTTAGGATATGAATATTACTTCTATAAACAGATATACATTACGCCTTTTACTACACGTGTGGGCACCTTGTGTTTGTAATAAGTACCCAGCTAGGTCAAGTTAATTGCATCCCCAGACAGACAGACAAAGACACCACAAATATAGTATATATACATATTTACCAACCCCTCCGCACGAGCAGGATGTGACACAAGGTCGATTTCTTAAGCGGAGTTCAACAGGTTTGATAGGTAGAGAAAATTACATTTTTTCTCTACGTACCCCATTCCCTTCTTTCTCCTTCCTTAACTCCCCAAAGATGTCTCCTATAACCAATCAAATCTTTCCCTTATCACAAAACTGACCCACCTACCTACTTCCCCCTTCTATAAAACACTTGTATGATCCTAATGATTCAATAAAGGCTGAGGAAGCGGAATTTAAC
>CM042168.1:9450729-9455729 GCA_023376005.1 Doryteuthis pealeii | reverse complement strand
TTTTCATTCATCTCTGTTTACGTGTTGGTGTCGGCTTCTACTATACCTGGACCTCCTATTAGCTGTAGGTAGCGACCCGTGATACTTAAGGATGGAATCCTGGTTGCTGAGCAGTGAGTAATTCTGTTAGAAGTCAGAAATAAATTTATTTCGGTTATTTCGTCTCTTAAAATGTGATTTCAGAATGGACCAGAATTACATTTCCACTCGTGGGTATCTGAGGCCCACCGAGTTTTGTCAGATCACTTCTTTATTCAGATTTGGCTATTTGCCAGTCTGAATAAAGAAGTGGTCTGACAAAACTCGGTCAGCCTCAGATACCCACGAATGGAAATGGTCCATAATCACGATACCCCTGGTAATTAAGGCCTTTTTATTCACAAATATATATATGTGTGTGTGTGTATGTGTGTGTGTGTGTAGACAGACAGATAGACAGAAGATAAAGCTGATTATAATAAAGAACCTGCCTAAAATGCCTAGTATTTTCTATCTGAATGTCGGTTCAACTATTTCTTCGCCCTGTCGGTGGGGCGTTAGAAAGCACCGACTGCACCTCTGCAGAGGGGTAAGACTCCCCCAATGGGCCCACCTGTTTGCCGTGAGTGGCGACTCGTGATGCTTAAGGATAGAACCCAGGTGGATGAGCAGTCCATGACTTGCAATACCCCACTTTGGCCCTATCTTGGGCTAGATGGGCGGTCGGAGAGGCCCCCTCGGATCAATCGGCTGGTCACGTCAAGCTCTAGCACCTATATGATTTTCCCAACTCTATTGCCCTTATGGCAAGCCCCAACCCCTTTTTATCATATGGGTGCTAGAAGGCGGTGGCTGCGGGTCTACATGTCCTGGGAATGACGTTAAACTCTATCTGATGGTGAGGTTCCAGTTCTGAAGGTTTGGGGAATATGGAGCACCCCTTCATCACCATTGCTCCCCGGTCCACTCTGACCCGGGGTGGTAGTACCTCTTAGGATCCCATCTATGGGTTAAATAGAAAAAAGTATTTATAAAAAAATGGTATTATTCATTAAGAATTGATTTATTTCAAAACTTTATCGGCATTAAATGACCCACTGAGGTTGATATGCCGTAAAACCAAACCAAACCAAATCAACTATTTCTTTTTTGTACTGACCACCTAACGCAGACCCCTATTATAAAGTGTTCTATATTATATTACTATATCATATCGCTATACTACATTACTAAACTGATTCCTGTCTGCAACACTGTAATGTCGCCTGTGCAGAATTACAAAAGAAAGCAAAACACCCCACGAAAATCTTCCAGCACCGTTCCCACCTTTTTTTTTCTTCTTTTCTTTAGCCAGCGCAGGTATCCATTAACCTATTCGCTCTCACTTAATGATACATATTAGCTCTTTGACCATGTTCGTCTTTCGTTCTGTTCTTGCGTGTTCTGATCGCCAGAACGTGTGGCTCAAATAATAAATAAGCGAAAAAAAAAAAAAAAGGGTGGAGACGTTAATAATTGAGGGATGAAGGATTCCCTCTTCCGATGGAGCCACAAAAGTGCAAGGAATGGTTATGATCTCTCTTTGGCTCTAAAAGAAGAAAAGAAAAATTGTATACTTAATACAAGTGTAAAAAAAAAAAAATGCCACAAAAATAGGATTTACTCCAAAAGATATACATTGTTCATTTTGGTCTCGATAAATACACCTTCAGTCTTGATACGTCACACCCTGTCGGCTGGGTCTGCAGAGGGGTAAATTTCTCACAGTTAGTGAAAGAGGATAGACTCCCTCGCTGTCTGGCTAATACCAACTTTAGGCCACCCTGATGACTTTTACATTAACATTAAGTGCAGATTATGGAGTAAGTGAAATTAACCACCATTAATTGTACAAGAAAAAAGTCTTCAATATAAAAAGTAAGAGCTATATATATCTTATTATAATGTAGATTGTGTGTTTTTCTGTCTGTAACCGAAACTATATCACTACTCAAGTCACAATTCCCTTTGTTATTTACTTAACATGCTCCATGATTTTATTTCTATTTAAACCTCAATTATTAATAAAATTGTTTTACATCATTAAGACTGTTAACCATATCTACATACTAATAACATGCATTTGTATTTATATATACAACAAAATAGCAGTTTACAGTATGAATGGGAGGGCTAATTTACATATTGATCTTAAAAAATTGAATTTAATAAATATATGCTTAGTATTATTGATTTCTAATTGTTTAGTTTTATCTTATTGAATATGGGCAAAAATCTCGGGGATAAATCTCAAACGAAATCCATTAACAAGAAGAAATAACTGTAATTTTATTCTTTACTTCCTATTTTAACTAAATAGTTAAATTAGAAAAAATTACCGATGAAAGACGGGAGTAATGGAAAATGATGGAAGAGTTAGTTTCAAAGTTGTTCTATTTTTCAATCATACCCCCTCTGTTCCAAATATTTTTATCTGCATTCTTATTCAGTTTCATTAGCCTATCTAATTTAATATGATATCTTATTATATTAAAACTTAAATACTTGCACCCGGAGGGTGCATATATTTGCTAGTGTATATATATAATATATATATATATATATGTGTGTGTGTGTGTGTGTGTGTGTGTGTGAATATATATATATATATATATATATATCAATCCTTCTGCACAAGCAGGATGTGACACAACGTCAATTTCTTAAGCAGAGTTTAAGAGGTTTGAATTCAGTTTTCCTTTTCCTAGACTGGTTACCTATCCAATTACCCATAGCTGGAGGGTGAGTAATTCTGTTAGAAGTCCGTCGCAGACGACATTGATGTCACTACATAACGTTCAGCGGTTGTGGATCCTCTGGTGGCTAGTTAGTCCAATTCTGGACTTACAGATGCGCTCTATTGGCTGTGGGTGGCGACCTGTGATACTTAAGGACGGAATCCTGGTGACTGAGCAGTCCATGACATACAACACCCTACTTTGGCCCTTACGTAGGCTAGAATTTATTTTGGTTATTTCGTCTCTTAAAATGTGATTTCAGAATGGACCAGAATTACATATTAGATTTAGTTAGATATGTTCTTTCTCCTCGGATTAAACGTATTTAAGTCAACTTAATATGAACTTCTGGTCCATCCTGAAATCAGATTTGAAGAGGCGAAAAGCCGAAATAAATTTATATCTGATATACTAAGGTTTTCATCTATTTATTTATACTATACTCCGTACATGAAGATATATGTGCATACACAGATATATATATATATATATATATATATATATATATATATATATATGAAGATAGGATGGATGATTTTAGAATCCGACAATATGAGGTAGATAAAAGGATAAGTGAGCAAAAAATGAACAACTCAAAAAAAATCAAGGGTTGAAATGATTTCGTCCGTATTACTCGGACATCGTCAGTCGAAATTTTGCTTAATAAAATCATTTCGACTGACGATGTCCGAGTAATACGGACGAAATCATTTCAACCCTTGATTTTTTTTTAGTTGTTCATTTCTTGCTCACTTATCCTTTTATCTACCTCATATATTATATATATATATATATAATATATATATATATATATATATATATATCCTATCATGGAAATAATTGATATCATTCACATACTCACACACACACACACACATAAACACAAACACACATATGTGCCGGTATGTAGGTGAGTGTGTATGTATGTATGTACACATAATGAAATATTATTGTTTCTATTCAGAAAGGTGTGTGATATATATATATTATATATATATATAATATATATATATATATATATATATATATATACAAGGTGTGTCAAGAAAGTATCGAGATTTTTTGTACTTTTTGACACACTTAGTATTCTGAAAAAAATAACGTTCCATTGATTGCTCATTTTTATCTTATTAAATACAGCTTCAAACTCGACACTTTTATGACACACCTTGTATTCTGAAAGAAATTAACGTTCCATTCATTGTTCATTTCTATCATGATAAATACAGCTTCAATCTCGATACTTTTATGACACACCTTGTATATATAAATATATATATAGAGAGATAGATAGATAGATAGATGTGCGGGTGTGAGTGTATGCATGTACATATATGCAAGCATAATGAGATATTATTGATGTTTATATTCAGCAAGGTGTGATATATATATATATATATATATATATATATATATATATATATATATATATATATGCGTGTGTATGTTGTATATATGTTGTGTGTGTGTGTGTGTGTGTTGTGCACATGGGTGGGTGGGTGCGCATGTATGTACATGTATTCAAGCATAATGAGAAGTTATTGATGTTTCTATTCAGGAAGGAGTGAAGTATATTATATATATATATATATATATATATATATATATACATATATATATATATATAAAGATAAATCTAATGAGTCAGACAAACCTACTAAAAGTTTCGCTTAATGCTCTTCAGGGCTAAAATCTGAGTCGGATCTTAGCCCTGAAGAGCATTAAGCGAAACTTTTAGTAGGTTTGTCTGACTCATTAGATTTATCTTTATTATTTGCTCTACTTAGGTATTGAGCTCTTTTTACTTATTAGCTTTAGTTTCCTGGCGGTTTTGTATGAATATATATGTCTTATATATATATATATGGCTGTGTGGGTGTGAGTGTATGTAAGTGCATATATTCGAGCATAATGAGATATTATTGATGTTTCTATTCAGGAAGGAGTGAAGTACTATAATTAGCAATTCATAGTTATTTCCATTATATCAAAAATACACACGATTCAAAATTATCTGAATGGCCTAAATGCAGACAACACAAAATTATCATTCAGTTGAAAATTAGACCGGATATTGCTTTATCATCTAACTTTGAGCATATTCAGTGCATTGCTCTAATAAAAATCTCACTATGGTGTGCCATTTTCACTGGGTTGTGGTACTTTTATTACATATACTAGCAAATATATGCACCCTCCGGGTGCAAGTATTTAAGTTTTAATGTAATGAAATATCGTATTGAA
>CM042168.1:9420729-9445729 GCA_023376005.1 Doryteuthis pealeii | reverse complement strand
AATGAAAATAAGAAATGTCGATTTTGATCAATTGAAACATGAAGATTAAAAGCCAAAAAAAAACATTGATTGCTTTTGATCTTGTTACAAATCTTTTTCTTTCTTTCTTTCTTTCTTTCTTTCTTTATTTCAATTCATTCTTTCTTTCCGTCTCTATCTTTCTTTGTCTTTTTCTTCTTCTTTCTTTCTTTCTTTCTTTCTTTCAATTCATTCTTTCCATCTCTATCTTTCTTTGTCTTTTCTTCTTTCTTTCTTTTTTTTTTTCAATTCATTTCTTTCTTTCCATCTCTATCTTTCTTTGTCTTTTCTTTCTTTCTTTCTTTCTTTCTTTCTTTCTTTCTTTCAATTCATTTCTTATTTCCATCTCTATCTTTCTTTGTCTTTTTCTTCTTTCTTTCTTTCTTTCTTCTTTCTTCTTTCAATTCATTTCTTTCTTTCCGTCTCTATCTTCTTTGTCTTTTTCTTCTTTCTTTCTTTCTTCTTTCTTTCTTTCTTTCAATTCATTTCTCTCTATCTTTCTTTGTCTTTTCTTTCTCTTTCTTTCTTTCTTTCTTTCTTTCTTTCATTCATTTCTTTCTTTCCATCTCTATCTTTCTTTGTCTTTTTCTTTCTCTTTCTTTCTTTCTTTCTTTCTTTCAATTCATTTCTTTCTTTCCGTCACTATCTTCTTTGTCTTTTTCTTCCTTCTTTCTTTCATTTATACTTTCTTTCTTTTTAATTCTCAACTCCCCCCCTTTCTTTTCCCACCTGTTTCTTTTCTTTTTTTTCTTTCTTTCTTTTCTTTTCTTTCTTTTCTTTTCTTTCTTTCTTTCTTTTCTTTTCTTTTCTTTCTATCTCTTTCTTTTTATTCCTTCTTTCTTCATCTATTTTTTATTCTCTATAACCCTTTTCTTTCCTCGGTTGTTTCTTTTCCTTCTTCCTTCCTTCTTTCTTTCTTCTTTCTTTCTTTCCATCTCTATCTTTCTTGGTCTTTTTCTTCTTTCTTTCTTTCATCTATGCCTTCTTTCTTTTTAATTCTCAAGTTCCCCCTTTCTTTTCCCGTCTGTTTCTTTCTTTCTTTCTTTCTTTCTTTCTTTCAATTCATTTCTTTCTTTCCGTCTCTATCTTTCTTTGTCTTTTTTTCTTTCCTTCTTTCTTTCATTTATACTTCTTTCTTATTAAATCTCAAGCCCCCCTTTATTTTCCCGCCTCTTTCTTTCCTTTTTTCTTTCTTTTTTTTCTTTCTTTTCTTTCTTTCTTTCTTTCTTTTTCTTTCTTCTTTCTTTTTTTCAATCTTTCTTTTATTCCTTCTTTCTTTCATCTATTTTTTATTCTCCATCACCCCTTTCTTTTCTCGGTTATTTCTTTTTCCTCCCTCTTCTTCTTTCTTTCTTTCTTTCCATCTCTATCTTTCTTTGTCTTTTTCTTCCTTCTTTCTTTCATCTATACTTTCTTTTTTAAGTCTCAATCCCCCTTTCATTTCCAGTCTCTTTCTTCTTTCTTTCTTTCTTTCTTTTTTCTTTCTTCTTTCTCTTCTTTCTTTCTTCTATTTCTTTCTTTCTTCTTTCTTTCTTTTTTCTAACCTAATTCAATTTTAATCTATTCTTTCTTTCTTTCTTTCTTTCTTTCTTTTCTTTCTTTCTTTTCTTTTCTTTTCTTTCTTTCTTTCTATCTCTATTTCTTATTCCTTCTTTCTTTCTTCTATTTTGATTCTCCATCACCCCTTTCTTTCCTTGGTTGTTTCTTTCTTCCTTCCTTCTTTCTTTCCTTCCTTCTTTCTTTCTTTCTTTCTTTCTTTCCATCTCTCTCTTCTTTGTCTTTTTCTTCCTTCTTTCTTTCATCTATACTTTCTTTCTTTTTAATTCTCACCCTCCTTTCTTTTCCCATCTGTTTCTTTTCTTTCTTTCTCTCTTTCTTTCTTTTCTTTTCTTTCTTCTATCTCTATCTTTCTTTTATTCCTTCTTTCTTTTCTATTTTTTATTCTCTATAACCCTTTTCTTCCTCGGTTGTTTCTTATTTCCTTCTTTCCTTCCTTCTTTCTTTCTTTCTTTCTTTCTTTCTCTCTTTCTTTGTCTTTTTTCTCCTTCTTTCTTTCATCTATGCTTTCTTTCTTTTTAATTCTCAATCCCCCCCTTTCTTTTCCAGTCTCTTTCTTTCTTCTTTTCTTTCTTTCTTTTTTCTTTACTTTTCTTTTCTTTTCTTTTCTTTCTCTCTTTCTTTCTATCCCTTCTTTCTTTCATCTATTTTATAAATTGAAACATGAGATTTGATTCTAATATTCTATTTTTGGTATAAAATCTCTTTTTTTTTTAGCGCGGAGGGGAGGGGGTAGGTTCATAATTATTGTGTATGGAAAATCATATCCATTAAATGTTAAAATTATTGAAAGCAAGATATGGTATTTTTTTAAAACTAATAAACCAACTGGCTTTTGGCCAATCTTCTATACGTTCTTGAAAACAAGGTAAGACCTTTTGATCTCTAAATAAATAGATGGAGGAGAAATAGACAAGCCTTATGATTATACACACACACATACATACATACATATATATATATATATATATACATATATATATATATATATATATATATGTGAGAATGGAAAATGAATCCGACAATATGAGGAATAAATGAGTAAGGAAAAGAAATGTAGATGGATAAAAATGAATTTTATCAATATCACTTTTGATTGATATCACTTACACATGTGTTTCGGTCTGTTTATCAAAATGTAGACGGATTTATGTTATTATTATTATTAAAATAATCAGATGGAGTTGAAAGGATGATGATAATAATAATGGGAAAAATGTATAAAATGTTCTGTACACAGAGAGATTTTGACGACCTTCATCAGAAAAAATAAAAAATTTTGACAACCTTCATCAGAAAAAATTTTAAAAATCACTCTGATGAAGGTCATCAAAATCTCTCTGTGTACGGAACATTTTATGCATTTTTCCTATTATTATTATCATCATCATTTCAACTCCATCTGATTATTTTAATAATAATAATAACGTAAATCCGTATACATTTTGATAAACAGACCGAAACACATGTGTAAGTGATATCGATAAAATTCATTTTTATCCATCTGCATTTCTTTTCTTTACTCATTTTTTCCTCATATATATATGTATGTATATACATATGTATTTGTATATATATGTATATATATATATCTGTATATGTATGTATATATATGTGTATGTAATATAGTGGTACATTTGAAAAAAACACAGGTTCAAATAAAATGAGTGATATTTATTCAGCCAATGCTGCAGTGTTTCAATCTGTTTAGTAGATCTTCTTCAGGCTTTTGTTGATTCAAGGAAAAGGAAAATTTATCACAGAATAATAAGGAGACTGATAGTTTTTGTTGAAATGCAAACAACATTTGAACTACAATGATAACAATTATATCAAATGCCTCCACACACACACACACACACACACACACACACGCACACATATATATATATATATGTGTGTGTGTGTGTGTGTGTGTGTGTGTGTGTGTGCATATAGGTATTTTGTATAAGAGAAATCAAAAGAAAGTGCTTGATCACAGGTGTAAGTGGTATATTTATTTGTTATAGTGTACTATAAAATTAAAAAGCAATGTTTACCATTGGTTTCAAAGCAGCATATTAGCCACTTATCCAGTGTTCCCATGAAAAACATTACCATGAATTCTAATTCAGTTACATATATAGACATGGGAAAAGTGTGAATACTTTTGGCACTTTGAAGTACCATCATCAGGGGTGATGTATTTCAGTTTTTTCAAAGTATATTCTCCTCCTTCCAGCCTCCACATCCATTAATATACTTTGAAAAAAAAACTGGAACACATCACTCCTGATGATGGCACTTCAAAGTGGCGAAAGTACTCACACTTTTCCCATCAATTCTCCTACTTCCAACCTCCACATCCATTAATATGATGAGGATAAGTGGCTAATACTCAGCTTTAAACCAATGGTAACAATTGCCTATTAATTATATAGTACACTATGACAAATATAAAAATATATATATATATATATTATATATATATGCATACTTACACACACACTTGAATTTTAGGTGGTAGCAGAATGAATAAATACTTGTGTGCTACGCCCAGTGGTCTGGAGAATTTGTGCAACAATTGTTGAATTTAAAGTGTCCAATCCAGACTAAACATATTACGTGTGTTTTGTAAATATATTCAAGGACATTTCGGATATTCAACTGCATTAGCGTTTTTGATAAATTTAAAAAGACAAAAACAAATTCACATACAAAGTTCAATATAGCATGTAACGAAAGAATCCATAAATAAATTCCTGAGAAAAATTATTTTTTCCAAGAATAGTCTCTTTGTTCATCATTGCCATATCTATCATGCCAATCCTACCTCCAATGTCAAGAGAGTTCTACGTCTTTAGCTCCTGCTCCATTTTGTTTGCCGTGTCCAGTATTGCTGTTGCTTCTGCGTTTTTGGGGTTTTTCTTTACTTGTTTTGGTTTTAGCAAACACATTTCTTTAATTACGATTAGAGTTTCAAGAATGTTTATTTTTGCTCACCATGTTAGTTGCATAAAAGATATAAAAGAAAAAGGACAAAAAAAAGGGGGGGGGATATTATGATGCACTCAAAAGAGAAAGGTTTCCAACGAGAGGATTATAATATTTTGATACGCTGGAGATTTAAAGCCAATTCATTACCGAAAAACATTTTCCATTATGTCACGAAAAAGCCATTAAAGATTTCTTATATATATATATATATATAATGCACATATATATATATATATACACACACACATATATATATATATATATATATATATATATATAAATAAAAGGGCAGGGTTAGCTCAGTCGGTAGAGCGTTTGGCGAGAAACCACAAGGTTCCTAGTTCGATACCCAGCCTCGCCAACTCAGCATATGAGTAACACAGGGATCTGTGCAGTAAAGTAAGGAGATGTGGTAGATGTGGCGCTCCACCTCAGATGCTAAAAAACAATCTCCTTGGTCTAGCGCTATTGAAAAGGGGATAGACTCCCTCGCTGACTGGCTGAGTGGGCGGTTGCAAGTATTGAACACGGAACCTTGCGGTTCCTAGTCCGATGCTCTACCGACTGAGCTAAGCCAACCCTTTCATATATATGAAGTATATATATTTACCAACCCCTCCGCACGAGCAGGATGCGACACAAGGTCAATTTCTTAAGCGGAGTTCAGCAGGTTTGAATTCAGAGTTTTCCTTCTCCTAGACCAGTTGCCTAACCAAGGTTAAAGATCCCAGTCTGCCCTACTATTTACCCATAGCTGGAGAGAGAGTAGGATTCATACCTTTCCCAAGGGTATTAGTGCTAAGTGAAATGCAATTAGCACGTCCAGGATTTGAACTCGGGGCGACGAGTCCATTTCCCATGACTTTAACCATTACACCACGCTTCCTACATATATATGAATAGGTATAAGTACACTTGATTAGCCATTTTTCTCACATTTCCGTCTGATGAATATGCACACCCCAGGAACTTCAATTAACAGGCTTCTCCTATTATATATATATATATATATATATATAAAGACATTTCTTGAAAAACAAGCATGCCGTGCGGTATATCTATTGACTTACCGACCTACTGAGTGATCTGTGACAGTCAGCAGTTTTCCATTTGCCAGCCTTTGTTAATAGTTACCAATAACTCTTCCGGCTAATGCTGGGTAACCTTGCCTGTTTCCTGGTTTGTCCATTTGCTTTATAAAGAAATATTAATTAACGTGTTTTGGCATTTTAACAGAATACTTCTCGATCTTTTGCTGGATTTGACCTTCACATGTTATACAAGTGTACATGTGGGGGTGGTTACACACACACACACACACACACACACACACACACACACACACACACCTCACAGATGCATATACACTAGGTAGTCCCAAAAATTCGTCTGCTGTTCATTTTAAAAACGAATTAAAATTAATTAAATCTATTATTTAAGGTCAAACTTTTGTCTAAAACGATACGTAGTAACATAATGACCATCATTAAAAAAAGAAAAATATCATTACATATGCAGTTTATTTTTAATACATTTAAAAGGATTTTTTTGTTAATTTCGATCTATTCGGCCATTTTGGCTCTTTTTAAATGGCTTGTAGTGACTTGTTTACAAATTTAATGTAACATTTGCGATTGCAAAAAAATTTACCAAAAACAGGGAATTATCCGATTTTAATGAAATTTTAGTATTGATTTCAGTATCAATTTCTAATCAAACCCACTTTGGGAGGCTGGAGATAAACATTAAGGAAGTCATTGTATCCTGATTACGCATTGGTCATACAAGACTAACGCACTCCTATATACTCAAACAAGAACAACAACCACAATGTGGAACATGTCAAACACCTTTGACAGTTAAACACTTATTCATGGAATGCAGGTTTTTTGCTCACATCAGAAACCGCTGTTTTAAAGCAAACAATATGAAAGATCTGTTTGAAAACGTCAACATGGAGGATATTCTCTCTTTTTTGAGGGAAATAAAATTATACCATAGAATATAGACAGGAAACAATCAATACCATACAACATAATCCCCAATAATGCTAACAATTGTTAAAACCAATTACTAAAAAGTATAAATATAAATACACGATATGTATAACTTCCTAACCATTAGGCATGACATAACCCCAGACGGGTTGATATGCCATTAAAATCAATAAACAAACAAACAAACCAACCAACCAATGGTTAGAATCTTTTAGAAGATACTACACTAACTTCCAAATGAAAGAGAATGCTAATCTTTTATTTAATGAATTATTATTTGGTTTGTTTTGTTTTACGGCATATCAACCTCAGTGGGTCATTTAATGCCAATAAAGTTTTGAAATAAATCAATTCTTAATGGATAATACAATTTTTTTATAAATACATTTTTCTATTTAACCCATAGATGGGACCCTAACAGGTACTACCACTCCGGGTCAGAGTGGACCAGGGAGCAATGGTGATGAAGGGGTGCTCCACAATCCCCAAACCTCCAAAACTGGAACCTCACCATCAGATAGAGTTTAACATCATTCCCAGGACATGTAGACCCGCAGCCACCGCCTTCTAGCACCCATATGATAAAAAGGGGTTGGGACTTGCCATAAGGGCAATAGGGTTGGGGCAATCATATAGGTGCTAAGGCTTGACGTGACCTGCCGATTGATTGGAGGGGTCTCTCCGACCGCCCGTCTAGCCCAAGATAGGGCCAAAGTGGAGTATTGCATGTCATGAACTGCTCATCAACCTGGGCTCTATCCTTAAGCATCATGGGTCGCCACCCACGACCAACAGGTGGCCCCATTGGGAGAGTCTTACCCCTCTGCAGAGGTGCAGTCGGTGCATTCTAACGCCTCAGCCGACAGGGTGGTTTATTTAATGAAGACAATAATGGTAGCTTTTGTATGCCGCCATGTCATTGAAGAAGCATTGAACATTGTTTTCATTGCAAACTCCTTAGAATATTTGCAGACGTTTCATTAATTGGTGATGAATTTCATTGGGTTTAATGTCTTTTGTGTTCTAAACCGAATAGCTGCACAAACCTCACACTTGGCGGTAATGTCAATCAGGAGCTCCATCAGAAATGACTGCCAAGCCAAGACTAAGTTTTTTTTTAAATATTTGTTACTAGAACTGCAGTACCATCACTGACTGTGGTGTGGTTGTTTGGTTGGATTTTATGGCATGCCAACTCCTGTTGGGTTATTTATATGCCGAAGATATTTTGTTTTATTAATTCCTGATGGGTATTGAACATTTTTTTTCAAACTCATTTTTTTTTAAACACATATAAAGTAAGTCGACGGGGTGGCCTAAAGTCAGCAAGGGAGTCTATCCCCTTTTCAATAGCACTAGACCAAGGAGATTGTTTTAGCATCTGAGGTGGAACACCACACCTACCATCAGCTACTTACTTTACCGCACAGATCCCTGTGCTACTCATACGCTGAGTTGGCGAGGACCGGTATCGAACTAGGAACCTTGTGATTTCTAGCCGAACACTCTACCGACTGAGCTAACCCGTAGTCATTATTTTCTATTTAGACCATAGATGGAACCCTATAAAGTACTACCACTTCAGGTCAGGTTGGACCTGGGAGTAATGGTGATGAATGGGTACTCCACACTCCCCAGAGCTCCCGAATTGGAACTTATCATTAGATGCAGTTTAACGACTTACCCAGGACACTAAGACCCTCAACCATTGCCTTCTAGCACATTTATGATAAAAATGGCTGAGGGTTTGCTATAAGGACAATATGGTTGGGACAATCATATAGGTGCTGTGGCTTGATGTGATCAGTCAGACCAACCTAAATAAGGGCCAAAATGGAGTGTTGCATGTCATGGACAGTTTAGCTACCAGGATTCTTAAGGATTATGGGTCACCACCCACAGTCAACAGGGGGCTCCACTGGGTGGATGATCCCTTTACAGAGGTGCAGTCAGCACATTCTACAGCCTCAGCCTACAAATAAATAAGCTTTACTGGTCATCACCCACAGCCAACAGGTAGCCCCACGTGGGGTGGGGTGGGGGATTTTACCTCCTCCGCAGAGATGCATTCGGTATATTCTTCTGCCCTAGCTGTCAGGGTGACTATGGTGTGGGTGTGGCTGTACTGCACATGGAGTCTGAAGGGTTGCAGTCTATCAGGAGATAAGTTTGCTCACTTCATGTATACTGAAAAAAAATTTAAAAATTAAAAAAAAAAAGAAATAAAATACAACCGCTGACACAATTACTATCAGCAGTCAAATTTCTTTTCTTCTTGCGAGTACGGCTAGCTTTAGTGTGACTTATTGTTATCTCTTTCATTTTTCTATATTTTTTTTTTTCGATTCATTTTTTTTTCCTTCATTTTTCTTCTTTTTTTTCTTCATTTTTTCTTCTTTTTTTTTCTTCATTTTTTTTTTTTTTTTTTTAATATATATTTTTTCATTTTTCTTTATTTTTTTTTCCTCCCTCTTCAGGCGATTGTATTGAAAAGGACATTATTAATAAAAATCAATAGGGCTTTTATTCAGCTGAAATGTAGGTTTTCGGAATAAAAATAGAGACGTTCAGTTTATGCTCTCACTATCAGCTGGTGAGAGGTGGTGTAGCAACGTGTAAGTGTTTAAAAAGTGTTCTCAGTTATTGACTTCCGGCAGGGGGAGGTAACTGGTGGCTGCAAGTTCATACCTTATTCCTAAACAGCGATGTGTGCCAATAAAAATAGCGAAATAATAAAATTTAACGGGTTTTTTCCTTCTTTTTTTTTTTCTTTCAGTTTCTTTTATTCTTCCTTGATTTTCTTTCTTTTTTTTTCTTTTTGAATTTCTTCGATTTTCTTCATTCTTTTTCATTTAACATTTTAGTCTCAATATTTCCTTTCTTTTTTTTCGTTATTTTCTTCTTTTAAAAAAGGAATATTATAACTTAAATTGATAAAAATTGCAATAAAATCAACATTTTCTTTCTTCTATCTATCTATCTATCTATCTATATCTATCTATCTATTATCTTAGTCTATTCATCTATATGTATTCATCAATCTATCTATATAACTCTATACATATCTATCTATCTATCTATCTATCTATCTATATTACCCTGTTCATATCTATCTATCTATCTATCTATCTATCTCAGTGTATTCATATCTATCTATCTATTTAACTATCTATATCAGTCTATTCAAATCTATCTATATATCTATATATATCTATCTATATCAGTCTATTCAAATCTATCTATCTATCTATCTATCTATCTATCTATCTATATATATATATATATATATATATATATATATATGTATAACCAGCACATTGACATGCTAGTGTGGGTCGTCTAGAAAGAGCTACATAGACCAGCTCTGTGCAGATACCGGATGCAGTGCGGAGGGCCTACCAGGGACAATTAGTGGTAGGGACGGTTGGGGAGAGGTTGTCATGGATATCCATGCTGCTGGCACAACATGATGATGATGATGATGATGATGATGATCAATATGTATATCAATCAATCTATATCTCTGCCTATCTCAGTCTTTTCATATCTATCTATCTATCTATCTGTCTATCTGTCTATCTATTTATCAATCTATCCCAGTTGGTTGATATCTATCCAATATATATATATATATATATATATATATATATATATTAAGTCACCCACAGACACGTGTTTTGGTGTTTCACGCCTCTTCAGTGTGGCTAGACACAACTATCTTTGGCTAGGGTCGAACTCAGACTGACTGTTTGGCAGCCTGATATCTTATCCCCTCGTCCACTGACAGCTGTAGCGGGGACTGTATATATATATATATATATATATATATATATATATTTCTCTCTCTCTCTCTCTCTCTCTCTCTCTCTCTCTCTCTCTCTATCTATATATCTATCTGTCTATCTATCTATCTATCTTGGTCTATTCAAACCCATCTCTAACTATCTATCGATCAATCTATCTTGGTCTATTCAAATCTATCTTACTATCCATCTATCCATCTATCAATCTATATATCAATCAATTTCTCTATCCATTTATCTTTCTATCTATCTCTTTCTGTTCATATCTCTCAGTAGATAGAGTCAAATCTATAAGCATGCACTGTAGTGACATGTTCCGCAAGATAATGTATCCTCTAAGCTGGTGAGCACTCCAGAAATATAACCTTCCAAGTTTAGTAGCACCCACATCAGTAAGCCTCTTTAGTTTTTCATATCCCCACCCACTTGCCAGTACCCACAACCAAGCAACCAATCTTCTCTCCACTTGATACCCTTTTATATGTTATCTTCAGAGAGCAGTAAAAAAAAAAAAAAATCCTATATTACCAGCTTGGATTACAGTAGTAGTCACAGTCAACAAGTGCCAGTGAAACAGCAAAGAAAAAAAAAATCCAATATTACCATATATATATGTATGTGTGTGTGTGTGTGTTTATAATATCTTATTATAATGGAGATTGTGTGTTTTTCTGTCTGTAACCGAAACTATATTACTACTCAAGTGACAATTCCCTTAATTATTTACGTCAAATTCTCCATGATTTCATTCTTTTAAACCTTCAGTTATTAATAAAAATTGTTTTACATTATTAATACTGTTGACCATATCTACGTACTAATAACATGCAATTGTATTTATATATACAACAAAATAGCGTTTACAGTTTGAACGAGAAGGCTAATTTGCATATTGATATTTAAAATTTTATTTTAATAAATATGTGCTTGGTATTATTGATTTCTAATTGTTTGGTTTATCTTAAGAAATATAAACAAAAATCTTGTGGATAAAATCTTAAAAGAAATTTATTTACAAGAAGAAATAACTGTAATATTATCCTTTACTTCCTATTTTAACTAAATAGTTAAATTAGGAAAATCTACCAATGAAAGTGGGGAGTAATGGAAAATGATGGAATAGTTAGTTTCAAAGTTGTTCTATTTTTCGATTATACCCCCTCTGTTGCAGATCTTTTTATCTGCATTCTTATTCAGTTTCATTAGCCTTTCTAATTTAATATATTTTATTATATCAAAACTTAAATACTTGCACCCGGAGGGTGCATATATTTGCTAGTAATATATATTCATCAAGACATTCAAATATTGCCTGGTGACATTGACGTATTTATTTTTCAAATAATACCAGAAAGGATTGGAGAAAGTTTTATGCGTTTGCGTTATTGATGGCCTATCTAGAAAGTACGGCATCTAACTGATATTTTCAAATTAAGTCATCAATAACGCAAATCAAACGTACAAAATATTTTCGATTGCTTTTTCTGATCTTTTGAAAAATAGATGTGGTCCTTTTTCTATATATTTAACTTAGACAACTCCTTTGGTGTTTTTTCTTTTGACATTTCACATGACGCTAATACCCTTGGGAAAGGTATGAATCCAATTCTCCCCCCAGATATGGGTAAATAGCAGGGCAGACTGGGCTCTCTAACCATGGCTAGATAACCAGTCTAGGAGAAGGAAAACTCTGAATTAAAACCTGTTAAAATCCGCTTAAGAAATTGACCTTGTGTCGCATCCTGATCGTGCGGAGGGGTTGGTAAATATATATATATTTATTTTAGGTTATGTTGTGTAGTTCTTCGTTTTATTATTCCAGGAAACCAAAAACTGCTAACAATTTACAAACTTGTATTAAACATTGACTTTCATGCGTATTTTTTTTTTTTTAATTTAGAATTTTGATTTGTGTAATTAATTAAGTCTTCCAGAGACATCCGCTAGATTTGTCTACTCTTTGAAGCACGTTTTGAAATGGTTATCATAGTAGTCGAAAATGTAATGAAAACCAGTTATTATACAGATACTTATATATACTAGTACAAAATAAAAAAACACCCTCCGGGCGATGTATTAATATATATTAATATTAATATTAATATTAGATTATTATTAAACAGGACGGATCATCCAAGATTAAATGCAAAGATGTAAATTCTGGTTATCTGGTATTGCTAACCCGCCAAATTCTTATTTCTTATGAGTGTCATCAGCTCAGCTAAATAATGGACCATTTTAATTTTATTCGAAAGAAAGGGAAGAAAAAGGACTTGCTACACATAAAAATATAATAAATAAATAGTAGTCACAGTCAACATGTGCCAGTGAACAGCAGAATCTTTCATAAAAACAGCATTTCTATTTCTCCTTTTATATATACACACACACACACACTTTTGAAAAAGAGATATTACCTAAAAAATTCAAGAATTAAATACAGGTTAACACTCAACATCATTGTTACCGTATTATTATTATTTTTCTTTACACCTGCATTGTGATAACCTTCTAAATCAACCTCCTAACCAATATATACACAATGCTTCAAGCAAATTATAAAACTCTCTTATATATATATATATATTATATATATATATATATATATATATATATGTGTGTGTGTGTGTGTGTGTGTGTGTGTATATGAAACTAAGGATTCAAATGGGCTAACATTCCAGAAATATGACTGACTTACCCATTACGTTAGGATTAATTGTGTAACTAATACTTGTTTAATGAGATTTATATAGTAACTGACAGTAGATGGTTTCTGGTTTAGAAAGTATGGTAGCTAATTTTGATTGAAAAGTAATTTAGAAAATTATTTACTAGGGAGAACTTTAGAAACAAAGTACATTTATTTTTTATAACCCTGTCATCATATATATATATATATATATATATATATATATATATATATATATATATATGTATGTATAAAGATAAGCCTAATGAGTCAGATAAACCTACTCGGATCTTAGCCCTGAAGAGCACTTAGCGAAACTTTTAGTAGGTTTATCTGACTCGTTAGGTTTATCTTTATTATTTGCTCTACTTAGGTATTGAGTACTTTAGTTTCCTGGCGGTTTTGCATGAATATATATATCTTATATATATATATATACATATAAATTGTTTTTTCTTTTGGCCAAATATTGTACCAATAGATTATTTTTGGTTGGTATGGTTATCTTGGTCTTTTCTTTTTGACAAAAAATTTTTTTTCTCCCCGGATGATGTTTGGTAGTATATTTTTACAATCAAACTATTTGCTGGGTTTTTTCTCACCGCGAGGATTTACCAACACGCTTGGTGTATATTATATATATATATATATATATATATATATACATATACATATGGGAAATGGAAGCATATATATATTGGACTTGTCGCCCCGAGTTCAAATCCTGGATGTGGTAATTGCATTTCACTTAGCGCTAGTATCCTTGGGAAAGGTATGAATCCTACTCTCCCTCCAGCTATGGGTAAATAGCAGGGCAGACTGGATTCTCAAACCATGGCTAGGTAACTAGTCTAGGAGAAGGAAAACTTTGAATTCAAACCTTTTGAACTCCGCTTAAGAAATTGACCTTGTGTCATATCCAGCTCGTGCTGAGGAGTTGGTAAATGTATATATATATATATATATATATATATATATATATATAATATTAATTGAATTAGTTGTTTGTATTGGTTTATTCTCATTTCCATTTATATTTTTCACATTTTCTCGATTTTTTCCAATCTGTTCATTCAACATTTTAAATAGATTGACCGACAAAAGACTCTCACAGTCTCCTTATTCTCTGAGATACATTTATTTATCCTCAAATAAACAAAAGCTCTGATGAAGATCTACTAAAACAGACTGAAACACTGCATCATTGGCGAAATATACATCACTCCTTTTATGAACCTGTGTTTTTTCAAATTTTTCACTATATCATATATATATATATATATATATATATATATATACATTACAAATAAGAAAAAAAGGCAGGGTTATAACTCCAGATTACCAGCTCACCTGACAAATGAAGACATGAAACTCCGTCATCAGTAATTAACCTGCTTTATTTTCTGAATTTTTATATATTGTTATATTTCTTTGCATTTTTGTGATGAGTGCTGAATAGATTTTGTGCTTGTGGCATTATTTTCTAACTTTAGTATATATACATATATATATATATATACAGAAATCTGAGTTTCATGAGTCTAAACATCTGGTGAGATTTTTCAAATTCTTTTAACAGATCTCACCTGATAATCTGATTCATAAAATTCAGATTACTAAGTAGAAATAGTTATTGTCTATGAATAATATAATTGCGTATAAATTATTAGTATTAGATAGGAATTCTTAAAATTATTTAATTGCATATAAATTATTAGTATTGGATAGGAATACTTGAAACCATATAACTGTGCAAATTATTAGTATTAGATAGGAATACTTGAAACCATATATAATTGTGTATTAATTATTAGTACTAGATTATTTCTGTTTGATAGGAATATAATTGATACCATATAACTGTGTAAACTAATTCTTCTTCTTCTTCTTCTTCTTCTTATCTTCTTCTTCTTCTTCTTCTTCTTCTTCTTCTTCTTCTTCTTCTTCTTCTTCTTCTTCTTGTTTATTCTTTCTTATTATTATTATTATTATTTTCACTCATTTTGAGTTTTTTACATCAGCCTCAGCTGATGGTATTTAACTGGAGTCTGAGTGACAACAAGTCTCCTCCAGGACTCTTCAGAGTATTCAAGCCGATTGCAGCAGTGCAGTAGTCTGGATGGTCTCAAATCTTCCTCTTATTTCCAGTTTTTTCAAAGTTTATTGGGACCGTTCCAATATTATTATTATTATTATTATTATTATTATTTACTCCTTTTGAGTTTTCACATCAGTGTTAGCTGATGGTCTTTCACTGGAGTGAGTGACAGCAAATTTCCTCAGGTCTCCAGGACTCTTTTGAGTATTCTGGCAGATTGCAGCAGTGCAGTAGTCTGGATGGTCTCAATTCTTCCTCTGATTTCCAAACTTTCCAATTATTATTATTTACTCCTTTTGAGTTTTCACATCAGTGTTAGCTGATGGTCTTTCACTGGAGTGAGTGTCAGCAAATTTCCTCAGGTCTCCAGGACTCTTCTGAGTATTCTGGCAGATTGCAGCAGTGCAGTGTTCTGAATGGTTTCAATCCTTCCTCTGATATCCAAACTTTCCAAATTATTATTATTATTATTATTTTCACTCCTTTTGAGTTTTTCATATTGGTGTTAGCTGATGGTATTTAACTGGAGTCTGAGTGACAACAAGTCTCCTCCAGGACTCTTCTGGGTATTCAAGCCTATTACAGCAGTGCCGTAGTCTGGATGGTCTCAAATCTTCCTCTTATTTCCAGTCTTTTTTCCAAGTTTATTGGGACCGTTCCAATATTATTATTATTATTATTATTATTATTATTATTATTATTATTATTATTATTATTTACTCCTTTTGAGTTTTTCACATCAGTGTTAGCTGATGGTATTTCACTGGAGGCTGAATGACAACAAGTCTCCTCAGGCTTCCAGGACTCTTCTGAGTATTCTAGCTGATTGCAGCAGTGCAGTAGTCTGGATGGTCTTAATGCTTCCTCTGATTTCCAGTTCCTCCTGTGTGCAATTTAAAGATAATAAATAAAATGGAATATTGAAAACATAATTAGTTATGTTGCAATTAAACATTTGTAGAAGAATCAAATTTCAGCATTAGATAATCCATGGGGAGTTGATATGCCCTTAAACAAATAAATCAGATGAAACCAAACAAAATAAATCAAATTTTGGTATTGAATAACCCATACATTGTTTCCACACAACAAACCAAATAAAATGAATCTAGTTTGGGCATTAAATAACCCACAAGGATTCGATATGCCATTAAGAAAATATACCTAACCAAACTAAACAAAATTAATCAAATTCTAGCATTAAATAACCCATAATGGGTTGATATGCCATTAAACAAATAAACCAAACCAAACCAAACAAAATGAATCAATTTCTTTGAATTTTTGTAATGAGGCCTGATAAATTGTATTATTTCGGATTATTCAGACTATTGTCCTCATCTTCATTGTTATATGCACAATAGATGGAGTTAAGGGTTCGGTTCAAAATTCCATTAAGGCTCCCAATTACAAGCTGAAGGCTCCTGAATTTGACGAGAAGGTTCCCAAATTCAAGAAGTTTCCAAAGTCCGACAAATAACACCTGAAGAAGGCTGTGTATATAACGGCCAAAGCGCTGTGTATATAACAATGAAGTATAATGACCAATAATACAAATAATGCAAAATGAATAAAATTTATACTTTAAATAACCCATATTGTGTTGATATGTCATTAACCAAATAAACGAAATTAAACCAAACAAAAGGAATCAAATTTTGGCATTACATAACCCATAAGGAGTTGATATTAGATAAAACAAATAAACCAATCCAAAACAAACAGATCTCCTGATATATATACAATGAAATAAAGGTTATTTCCTAGTTGAGTAACATGAGTGACCCAGAAAAATCAGAACCCAAATTATTTATTTATTTTCCCATTAAATTAACCCTAAACCCCAACCCTAACCCTAACTCTAACTAATTTCAAGAAACTTGTTGGACTTAAACTTCAAAAACAAAAATTAAAATTAACAGTTTTATTAGAAAATTTGTGGGTTCTGTTTATTCTGGATCACCCTGTAATATTATGTTACTCAACTAGGGTGGGGGTAGGATTTGGGTTTAGGGTTAGGGTTAGGGTTGGGGTTTAGGTTTAGAGTTAGTTTAATGGGAAAATAAATAATTTGGGTTCTGTTTTTCTGGGTCACCCTGTAATATTATGTTTCTCAACTAGGGTGTGGGTTTAGGGTTAGGGTTAGGGTTTGGGTTTAGGGTTAGTTTAATGGGAAAATAAATAATTTGGGTTCTGTTTTTCTGGGTCACCCTGTAATATTATGTTACTCAACTAGGGGGGTAGGGTTTAGGGTTAGGGTTAGGGTTAGGGTTGGGTTTTGGGTTTAGGGTTAGTTTAATGGGAAAATAGATAAATAATTTGGGTTCTGTTTTTTCTGGGTCACTCTGTAATATTATGTTAATCAACTAGGGAGAAGGGTTAGGATTAAGGTTTAGGGTTAGGGTTAGGGTTAGGGTTGGGGTTTGGGTTTAGGGTTAGTTTCATGGGAAAATAGATAAATAATTTGGGTTCTGTTTTTTCTGGGTCACCCTGTAATATCATGTTACTCAACTAGGAAATAATTGAAATAAATATGTTATTAAAAATATTAATATTTTCCAAAAGGTGTCTTAAGGAAAATAAGGACATGTTTTATTAATATTATAATCTTTCACAGGGGAAATATATTCACATTGTGCTAAGTGAGTGCTGCAATTTCTTCAGAAAAAATGAATTTGTTATAAATATTAATTCCGTTTAATAATAACAGATCATTGGATGATTTGATTTATAAAACACACTTATTATTATTTTTATTTTTTTTAAGTTTATCTTTTATATTTTTCTTCTTTTCATCATTTTGCCTTTCTTTCTTCTTTTTTCTTTCTTTCTTTCTTTCTTTCTTTCTTTATCATTTCACCTTTCTTTCATTTTTCTTTTTTCTTTCTTTTTTCTTTCATTCATTCTTTCTTTCTTTCTTTCTTTCTTTCATTCTTTCTTTCTTTCTTTTCTTTCTTTCTTTGTTATTTCACCTTTCTTCTTTTTTCTTTTTTTCTTTCTTTCTTTCTTTCTTCTTTTTTCATTCTTTCTTTCATTCTTTATTATTTCACCTTTCTTTCTTTTTTCTTTCTTTCTTTCTTTCTTTATTATTTCACCTTTCTTTTTTTTATTTTCTTTCTTTTTTCTTTCTTTCTTTCTTTCTTTCTTTTTTTCATTCTTTCTTTCTTTCTTTATTATTTCACCTTTCTTTCTTTTTTCTTTCTTTCTTTCTTTCTTTCTTTCTTTCTTTCAATAACACTGGTTTACAAAGTAATTGAGGCTAGCACAAAAATAGCGCTGTTTAACCTAATTTGGGGGTGCAGCTGAATTCAGATTTGAAATCCGTTTTTACTCATCACCTCCAGATTTTTAGATATGCATACTGTACATTTTGTACACATACTGTACATAAAGTCGTATATGCATTCCGGGTTAATTTCTAATATTGTGTGACTTATGTCTTCCTTTTTAGTTATTATGCAGGAAACTGAGAGCATGGGAAGCATTTAAATCAGTCTGTAGTGGCTTCCTTGGTAACACACGCATACCAAATTACCAAGCCTGTATTGAGAAGTTGCTAAAGACTTATGAGGATATGGGATGCCGAATGTCACTCAAAATTCATTTTCTCCATTCCCACCTCAACTTCTTCCCTCCAAAAAGTAAAAGGTCATTACTCGTCACAACAGTCGGGTAACTTTCCATGGATCCCGTCATCTTAAGTTAACGGACCCTAATTCAAAATTCTAACTACAGGTACATTCATAATTTATTACTGCTCATAAATTATGTAAAAGAGAGAGAGAGAGAGAAGTTCATGGGAATGCATGTTGTCAGCATGATGGTGATGATGATGATGATGAGGGGTCAGGAATTTAAGATTTGTGTTACTGAGGAAATAAGATCCTTATCCAAGGTACCATCCAAAAATCGGAAGAATTTAAGACATTCTTTTTAGTGAAGGGAAGAGTAAAAATGAAGTTGCTTTTTTTTTGTTTTTTTTTTTTGTTGTTTTAAATTTCCTGGTAATTCTAAGAATGAATATTGATCGGTTTGGTTTGGTTTGGTTTGTTTTACGGCATATCAACCTCGGTGGGTCATTTAATACCGACAAAGTTGTGAAATAAATTCATTCTTAATGGATAATACAATTTTGTTTATAAACTCTTGTTTTCTATTTAACCCATAGATGGAACCCTAACAGGTACTACCACTCCGGGTCAGAGTGGACCAGGGAGCAATGGTGATGAAGGGGTTCTCCACATTCCCCAAACCTCCAAAACTAGAACCTCACCATTAGATAGAGTTTAACGTCATTCCCAGGACATGTAGACCCGCAGCCACCGCCTTCTAGCACCCATATGATAAAAAGGGGTTGGGGCTTGCCATAAGGGCAATAGGGTTGGGAAAATCATATAGTTGCTAGGGCTTGAAGTGACCAGCCGATTGATCGGAGGGGGCCTTTCCGAACGCCCGTCTAGCCCAAGATAGGGCCAAAGTGGAGTATTGCAAGTCATTAACTGCTCATCCACCTGGGCTCTATCCTTAAGCATCACGGGTCGCCACCCACGGCCAACAGGTGGCCCCATTGGGGGAGTCTTACCCCTCTGCAGAGGTGCAATCGGTGCATTCTAACGCCACAGCCGACAGGGCGGATGAATATTGAATCTCTGATCAGATACTGCAACTTGAAAAAATTAAAGTGACTCAAATATTTGATTATTTAAAAATAGAATTTAGCTCTAACAATTTTCAAAGATCAGCAATTACATGAATCAAATCTTCATTGTTTTTTGCTCAAAAGGCAAAACCTGGTGATAGTGAATGTGTATACATATTTACTTTGTTGTTAATTGTTTTGTTTTTGTACTTTCCTCCAGACTTGTATACATTGTTGGATTTTTTCTCCTTCTCCCTCTTTCTCTTTCTCTTTCTCCCTTTCTCTATCCCCCTTTTCTCTCTCTCTCTCTTTCTCCCCTCCTCTCCTCTCCGACTTTCTCTTTCTGCTTTTGTCTCTTATCTCCCTTCCCTCTCTCTTTTCTCCCTCTCTCTCTCTCTCCCTCTTTCTCTTTCTCCCTTTCTCTATCTCCCTTTCCCTCTCTCTCTCTCCTTTCCTCCCTCTCTCTCTCTCTCTCTCCCACTCTCTCTCTCCCTTTCTTTTTCTTTCTTTCTCCCTTTCTCCCACCCAACCCAACCACTCTCTCTCCAGCATTACTCATCCTTGTGCAACTGTCTGAAAACATTTATCCATTATCTATCTATTTAGCAGTCTATTCATCTCTCTCTTCTCTTCTCTTTCTCTTTCTCTCTCTCCTCTCTCTCTCTCTCTCTCTCTATCTATCTATCTATCTATCTATCTATCTATCTCTGTTTTCTTTCTCTCTCTATTTCTCTTTCACTTCTCCCTTTCTCTATCTCCCTCCCTCTCTCTCTCTTCTCTTTCTCCCTTTCTCTATCTCCCTTTCCCTTTCTCTCTCTCTTTTCTCCTCCCTCTCTCCCTCTCCCTCTCTCTCTTTCTCTTTCTCCCTTTCTCTATCTCCCTTTCCTCTCTCTCTCTCTCTTTCTTCCTCTCCTTCTCTCTCTCCCTCTCTCTCTCCTCTTCTCTCTCTTTCTCTATCTCCCTTTCTCTTATCTTCTCTCTCTCTCTCTCTCTCTCTCTCTCTCCTCTCTCTCTCTCTCTCTCTCTCCAGCATTACTCATCTTTGTGCAACTGTCTGAAAACATTTATCCATTGTCCGCTGCACATTTTCTGCGGTGTGAAGTAATATCCTTTCTCACACACTGACCTACCTGCCATCTTTATTCTGTCGGTGGCTTTTACTGCACATGTGCAGCAATAACAGACGGTGCAGCACTTTTGCAGCTCTTCCTTTTTCATTTGCATGAAAGCAATTCCTTTAAGTGGTGTTGACATATATTCTCAGACACTTCTATGCAATCACTCACACATAGACACTCATGCACATACACAGGCATATATATATATATATATATATATATATACTAGCAAAATAAAAAAAATGCACTCCGGGCGATGTAAAAATACATTTTTGAAAGATATTGCTTGAGGAGGTGGAAGTTAAAAATTAGATGTCAGAGAGTTTGAACCATAAATCATGAAATCATCAAATTTATTAAAGGAGTAAAAAAAAAATAAAGCAATTTGAAATCGAAACTAAGTTCTATTAACTTTGAATATCTATTAAAATAAAACAAACTATGTATAAATATATGATACTGGGGATGTATCTATTAAAACTTGTTTTAAAAAACAATAAGGACTGTCTAATGTTGCATGCTCAAATTTTGAGTGTATTTATTCTATGTTATGATGATTTCAGGTATAGTGACGTAAGCAGTGACGTAGTTTTTGTTACAGACAAAAACCGGAAGCAAATCTCCATTATTAATATATATATATATATATATATATATATATATATATATATATAATATGAAGGGATGGTTTAGCTCAGTCAGTAAAGCATCTGCAATGGAACCACAAGGTTCCAGGTTTGATATTGGCACTTGCCAACTCAGCACATGAGTAGCACTTCTTATATCTGAACAGTAAAGTAGGCTGCTGATTGTAGGTGTGGTGCTCTCCCTCAGATACAAAAAAAACAAGGTCTCGTGCTAATGAAAATGGGATTGACTCCCTCAATATCTAGCTGATACTGCCAATAGGACATCCGTTTATATATATATATATATATATATATATATATATTTACCAACCCCTCTGCACGAGTAGAATGTGACACAAGGTCAATTTCTTAACCGGAGTTCAATAGGTTTGAATTCAGAGTTTTCCTTCTCTTAGACCGGTAGCCTAACCAAGGTTAAAGAGCCCAGTCTGCCCTACTATTTATCCATAGCTGGAGGGGGAGTAGGATTCATACCTTTCCCAAGGATATTAGCGCTAAGTGAAACGCAATTACCACATCCAGGATTTGAATGTATATATATATATATATATGTGTGTGTGGAGAGAGAGAGAGAGAGAGAGAGAGAGAGAGAGAGAGTCAGTCAGAGACTGAGTCAACAGCATTTGGTAACTGTCAGTTTCATGCCTCTGTGATTATTGGGCAAAAAAAGTTAAGATAAAAATGAATAAAAATTAAAATGAAAATAAACAAATAGATTAATATAATTTTTAAAATGAAATAAAATAAAATAATAAGAAAATAATTAAATAAGAACAAAATAGTAAAATGAAAGGTAATCCACTGGGAATTGTGCAAAAAACTCAATTTTGACCATGCAACAAAATAGTAAATGCATAAACCAGAATCTGTTCTTGAGAATGAAACACATAAAATTCTTTGGAACTTTACAATAAAGACTTATCACCTTATCCCAGCCAGAAAACCAGAACTACTGGTAAATTTTGCAGTCCCAGCAGATCACAGAGTGAAGGTGAAAGAAAATGAAAAGATAAACAAATACCTAGACCTTGCAAGAGAATTGAAAAAACAGTGGAATATGAAGATGAAAGCGATAACAGTTGTTTCTGGTGCACTTGGAATAGTCTCCAAAACTTTTAGAAAAACAGACAAGAGAAACTGGAAATCAAAGGAAGAATTGAGACCATCTAGACAACAGCATTGTTGAAATCGGCTAGAATACTCAGAAGAGTCCTGGAGATATAAGGAGACTTGTTATCAGTCATGCTGGTGTGAAAAACTCACAAGGAGTGAAATAATAATAATAATAATAATAATAATAATAATAATAATAATAGAGGTTGCACATGGAAAGACTTGGACATGGTTAAGAAAAGGAAACCTCAAAAGAGAAACTGAATCACTTATAATTGCTACACAAAATAATGCCATAAGGACAAACTATATCAAAGCGAAAATTGATAAGACCCAACAAAATAGTAAATGTAGACTTTGTGGTAATAGAGATAAAACTGTGAATCATATACTCTGCGAATGTAGCAAAATAGCACAACGAGAATACAAAACTAGATACGACTGGGTTGGGAAGGTGATCCACTGGGAATTATGCAAACAATTAAATTTTGACCATACAACAAAATGGTATATGCATAAACCAGAATCTGTTCTTGAGAATGAAACGCATAAAATTCTCTGGGACTTTGAAATAAAAATGGATCACCTTATCCCAGCAAGAAGACCAGACCTAGTGTTGATAAACAAAAAAGAAAGAACTTGTCAACTGGTGGATTTTGCAGTGCCAGCAGATCACAGGGTGAAGCTAAAGGAAAATGAAAAAATGGACAAATATCTGGACCTTGCCAGAGAACTGAAAAAGTTATGGAATATGAAAGTGAAAGTGATACCAATTGTAGTTGTGGCACTCGGAACGGTCCCAAAAGGATTAGAAAAGGGTTTGGAAAGTTTGGAAATCAGAGGAAGGATTGAAACCATTCAGAACACTGCACTGCTGCAATCTGCCAGAATACTCAGAAGAGTCCTGGAGACCTGAAGAGACTTGCTGTCACTCAGACTCCAGTTAATGCTGATGTGAAAACTCAAAAGGAGTAAATAATAATAATAATAATAATAATAATAATAATAATAATAATAATCAGATCACAGTGTGAAGCTGAAGGAAAATGAAAATGTGGATAAATACCTGGACCTTGCCAGAGAATTGAAAAAGCTGTGGAATATGAGAGTGAAAGTGATACCAATTGTAGTTAGTGCACTTGGAATGATCCCAATAAACTTGGAAAAAAGACTGGAGGATCTGGAAATCAAAGGAAGACCATCCAGACTACTGCACTGTTGCAATTGGCTAGAATACTCAGACGAGTCCTGGAGACTTGAGGAGACTTGTTGTCACTAACGCTGATGTGAAAAACTCATAATGATAATAATGGTGGGCACCCCTGGGTATCAAATAATAAGTTTTAGGTACATTGACATTGTTTTCTGTAGATGAGATATTACTACCTATGTATGTGATCTGGTCAGATCAATTGTCTTTTTGTACAAATACTTATGAGGATTACTCTACATGTTTGATGAGTGAATTAAGCAACATTTTTATATATTAATACAGTTTATTTCCCGATAAAGTAATTACTTTGTATATTTGTATACCCAGGATTATAGAAATCCTATCAACCCCGGAGCTTATGAACAATGTATATTTTAGATAAGTAAGATTAGTAGATAATATTTAAGTGATTATTTAAATGAAATTTAATTAACATTTAACAGAAACTGATCTAATTAGAATTGATGCATTAATTTCATATAAACAAGCTGACAATATATATATATATATATATATATATATATATATATATATATATATGTGAAGAAAAGGAAGTGAATCCGACGGTATTAAGAAAGAATGAAAAAACACAAGTTTAAATGAGTTAAGTGGTGAGTTTATTGGCCAACGCTGCAGTGTTTCGATCTATTAATTAGATCATCTTCAGGGCATTTGTTGGTATATGGAAGGTAATAAGAAATTTTTATCATAGAATAACGAGAAAAGTGAGTGGTAGTCCTTGTTATTCAGTCTGTTTAAAATTTGAAGTTTGAAAAAAGGAGACGGTTTGAAATATGACGTCAAATATTCTCTTTTACGGTGTGAGTATATATATATATATATTTATATATATATATCATTACGTTAAAAATGAGTGAATCAATGATTGTTTGCTATAGGCTTTTTTCTTGTTTAGTTTAATGGCACAAAATTCATACTAAAATATTCCTTGGTTTTAGGATTGATTTATGTTTGAAAAGAATTCAATTTTAATTGGTTCTAATTAGTCATAATTTGTAATTAGGTCAAAAACTGACCCATCTCTTACTCACATTCTGCCTATCCCTTTCCCCTCTCTATGTATATCTTGATTACCTGATTACCTCCTCAATTAATATAGATCTTCTCT
>CM042168.1:9395331-9420629 GCA_023376005.1 Doryteuthis pealeii | reverse complement strand
TTGCTGTTTTTTTTGTGTGTTGTTTTGCTGTTTTATGATTACTGTCTTGTTTGGGTTTTTTGCTTGTGCCTATTCGTAATTCTATACCAACTGCACCACAACCATCCTCCCCATTTGTTGGCCGTGGGTGCGCATCCTTGATGCTTTAAGGACAGAATCCTGTAGCTGAGAGTCATGACATGCGACACTCCACTTTGCATTTCACATAGCACTAATACCCTTGGGGAAAGGTATGCATCCAACTACCCTCCCTCCAGCTATGGGTAAATAGTTAAGGCAGACTGGTTAGGCAAGCATTTCTAGGGAGAAGGAAAACTCTTAATTCAAACCTGTTAAACTCCACTCAAAAAAATTGACCTTGTGTCGCATCCTGTTCATACAGAGGGGTTTGGTAAATATATACTTAAGTCAAACAGGTGGTTGGAAAGGTTCTCTCCAATCAATCGGTGGGTCATGTCAAGCCCTAGCATCTATATGATTGTCCCGACCATATTGCTCTTAAGGCAAGCCCCTATTCGTTTTATTATATATGAGCTAGAAGGTGATGACTGAGGATTTACTGATGTTAAACTGCATCTAGTGGTGAGGTTCGAATTCTGGAGCTTTGGAGAGTGAGAAGTGCCCTTCACTTCCATTACTACCAGGTCCACTCTGACCTGGAGTGGTAGTACCTGTTGGGTAAAATAAATCTGATTGCATCTACACAAATAATAGCCGTACTCAACAAAAAATGAATATTTTTTTAATAAATTGCAATGATACCAACATGAACTATATAAGATATAGTTAAAAATATGTATACCTTTTAAATTTCAATCATATAACTCAATGAAAAATTAGAGCATTTGGAATCTAATTCATTTTAAATAGGGGAAATAAGTATTGCGAGGGATAAGCGACACCAGATAATTAGAACTTAATTCTCATTTTTAATCAGTGTGTATTGCAAGATGGTAATGGTTGTATTTAGTAGGAACACCAGTATTAATATATCAATTTGAATTTTTTTTTTTTTAAATTATGCCAGAAGACAGTAGAAATGTTTAAAATGTTTTTCACTTATTTTTTTTTAAAGTTACATTAATTCAATATCAAACACAGAAACAAATAAGTACCAAACAATTAACAACAGACTTACACTAAAACAGAGAGGGTCAATTCAAAACAGCCAACCAACCAACCAAACCAACCAACCAACCAGCCAATATTATATTTCTACCTTTTCTTAAAAACCGTTCAAATAACTGTAACATTAGTCTATTGATGATGAGGAGATGATGGTGGGGTTTTCTTGTCTGCAACTTTTATGGTGATGATGATCAAGGTAGCGTGGTAGTGGCCGCATTTACAGAGTGGCAATCATAATAATAATAATAAATGATGATAATAGTGACAAACTGGGAGATTGTACATGTGAAAATCTAGACATGGCAAGGAAAAGGAAACCTCAAGAGAGAAACTGAATCTCTCATAAAAGAAGCACATAATAATTGCCATATGGACCAATTATATCAAGGCGAAAATTGATAATATGCAGCTCAATGCGCACTTGTAGGTTAGGTGGAGACAGAGAAAAAACGATTAATCACATAAAGGAATGCAGGAAACTAGATCAAAAAGAGAACAAGACTAGGTACAACTGGGTGGCAGGTGATCCACTGGGAATTGTGCAAGAGATTAAAATTTGAATGGCAACTTAACAAATGGTTTATGCACAAACCAGAATTTGTCCTAGAGAATGCAATGTATAGAATTCTCTGGTATTTTGATATATGAGATGACAAAATTCCAGAGGAAGGCCAGATCTAGTGTTACTTAACAAGAAAAAAAGAACTTGTCTTCTCGTGGATTTAGCCTTTTTGGCGGACTTAAAGGTGAAAAGATAGACAAATACTTGAACCTTGCTAGAGAACTAAAAAAAAAACTGAGGAACATGGGGGTGACAGTGTTATCTAATTCTATGTTGGTGCACAAAGTCTTTGGAAAAAGGCTGAAAGAATTGAAATCAGAGGAAGAAATTGAGACCTTACGGATAACAGCATTTTTGAGATATAGATTGTTAAATGAATAAAGAGAAAGGTAGGTATTATATTAAATAAATTAGAGATAAAAAGAATGAGAAAAAAGAATACGAGAAAGATGGAAGCTGAGAAAGAGAAAGAGAAGAAAAAAAGAAAGAAAAATTAGCAACAAAGAAAGAGAGAAAAAAGAAGCGAATTGGAATGAGGAAAGTAAAGAAAGAAAGAAAAAAAGAAAGAAAGAAAGAAGAAAAGAAAGAAAGGAAGAAGAAAGAAAGAAAGAAAGGAAAAAGAAAGAAGAAAGAAAAGAAAGAATAAAAAAAAGAAAGAAAGAAAGAAAAAGGGAAAGAAAGAAAGAAAGAAAGAAAAAAGAAAGAAAGAAAAAAGAAACAACATCAAAAAGAAATAAAGAAAAAAGAAAGAAGAAAGAATGAAAAGAAAGAAGAAAAAAGGAAAGAAAACAAACAAACAAAAATGAGCAAATTAGAAAGAAAGAAAGAAGCAAAATTGGAATGAGGAAAGCAAAGAAGAAAGAAAAAAGAAAGAAAGAAGAAAGACAGGCAGAAAGGAAAGAAAGAAAGAAAGATAAATAAACAAATAAAAAGAAGGAAGAAGAAATATGAATGAAGAAAGCAAAAAAAAAGAAAGAAAGTAGAAAGAAAAATAAGCAAAACATATAGAAAAAAGACTGAAAGAATTGGAAATCAGAGGAAGAATTGAGTATATCATGCATAGATATATGTACACGTTGGACATCTTTGGTCGGTTTGTTTTGTGGTGGTTGGTTGGGTTGGTTGGGTTTTACGGCATGAAAACCCATTGGCGTTCAATTTTATGCCAAAGGCGTTTTGTTTTATTCATTCTGATGGGTACTCAATTTTGTCTTAAACACATTTTTTTTCTATTTAACCCTAATAGGTACTAGCACTCCAGGTCAGAGTGAACCTGGGAGCAATGGGGATGAATGTGGGGGAGGGGCTCCACATTCCACAGACCTAAAGCAACTGGAACCTTACCATCAGATAGTTTTAACGTCATACCATGGACAATTTCGTTTCATGCTCTCTTCTTTGAGATGCCAAACAGCATTTGACATACTGGACAGAAACACTTCAGACTTATGTCTCGGGTCTTTTTGCACCTAGACCCCTCCACTGACGTTGTCCCCATTACCTCTATCCTCTTAAGGGGACTAGTTGTATTTTTTTCAGCACATATCACTTTATCAATTATTATTATTATTATCATTAATATTATTGCCACTCCGTAAAAGTTTATCACCCCCTAGACACCACTACCCTCATGCATAACTTTTATGAACATATTGGACATTTAGGTTTCATGCCTTCTTTCTTTGAGCCGTTGCAAAAGAGCATATTGCTAGTTCATTTCCTGACATCCACATCTCGCCGTTCCTTTGCCACCTAGACATTAATTTACCATTGTCACCATTACCTCAATCTCTGCAGGGACTAGTAATATTTTCAGTCAACTTGCACAACCACTTTATTATTATATTATTATTATTTTATTATTATCGTTGCAAAATCTGCAAATGCTACCACCACTACAAGCATCATCATCACCTTATGCATCACTGCAGTAACCAAGAAAATACCACCATCATCAACATCATCAATATCACCAGTAATCATTATCACTATGATCAATTGTTAAGCAGCACCTGATAAGCAGCAGCAGCAGCTGGCATTGATTGTCGGCTTTGTGTTTCGCAAGCCCCGCCCCATCTGTTGCATTTTCAGCCAGTCATCATCTGGACCTGCCTGTATCATTTTCAGTCATCTAACTGCTCGCTCCTGATTGGCTGAAATGCAACAGATGGGCGGGGCTTGCGAACACAAAAGCCGAACAATCAATGCAGCTGCTGCTGCTGCTTATCCAGGTGCTGCTTACATTGATCATAGTGATAATGATTACTGGTGATATTGATGATGTTGATGATGGTGGTATTTTCTTGGTTACTGCAGTGATGCATAATGGTGATGATGATGCTTGTAGTGGTGGTAGCATTTGCAGATTTTGCAACGATAATAATAATAATAATAATAATAATAATAATAATGGTTGTGCAGTTGACTGAAAAATATTACTAGTCCCCTGCAGAGGATTGAGGTAATGGTGACAATGGTAATTAATGTCTAGGTGCAAAAAGGAACCGAGATGTGGAATGTCAGGAAATGGAACTAGCAATATGCTCTTTTGCACCTCAAAGAAGAAGGCATGAAACCTAAATGTCCAATATGTTCATAAAGTTATGCATGAGGTAGTGGGTGTCTAGGGGTGATAACATTTACGGAGTGGCAATAATATTAATGATAATAATAATAATAATGATAAAGTGATTGTGTTGAAAAAAATACAACTAGTCCCCTTAAGAGGATAGAGGTAATGGGGACAATGTCATGAGGGTCTAGGTGCAAAAAGACGTCGAGACATAAGTCTGAAGTGTTTCTGTCCAGTATGTCAAATGCTGTTTTGCATCTCAAAGAACGAAGGCATGAAACCAAATTGTCCATGGTATGACGTTAAAACTATCTGATGGTAAGGTTCCAGTTCTGTAGGTCTGTGGAATGTGGAGCTCCCCCCCCCCTTCATCCCCATTGCTCCCAGGTTCACTCTGACCTGGAGTGCTAGTACCTATTAGGGTTAAATAGAAAAAATGTGTTTAAGACAAATTGAGTACCCATCAAGAATGAATAAAACAAAACGTCTTTGGCATAAATTGACCCAATGGGTTTTCATGCCGTAAAACCCAACCAACCAACCAACCAACCAACCACAAACAAACCGACCAAAGATGTTCAACGTGTACATATATCTATGCATGATATACTCAATTCTTCCTCTGATTTCCAATTATTTCAGTCTTTTTTTCTATATGTTTTGCTTATTTTTCTTTCTTACTTTCTTTCTTTTTTTTCTTTCTTCATTCATATTTTCTTCTTCCTTTCTTTTTATTTTGTTTATTTATCTTTCTTTCTTTCTTTCTTTCTGCCTGTCTTTCTTTCTTTCTTTCTTTTTTCTTTCTTTCTTTGCTTTCCTCATTCCCATTTTGCTTCTTTCTTTCTTTCTATTTTGCTCATTTTTGTTTGTTTGTTTCTTTTTTCTTTTCTTCTTTCATTCTTTCTTTTTTCTTTTTCTTTTTCTTTTTTGATTGTTTGTTTCTTTTTTTCTTTTTTTCTTTTCTTTCTTTCTTTCCTTTTCTTCTTTCTTTCTTTTTTTTCTTTCTTTTCTTTTCCTCTTCTTTCTTTCTTTCTTTCTTTTCTTTCCTTTCTCTTCTTTTCTTTTCTTCTTTTTCTTTTTTTTCTTTCTTTCTTTTTTTCTTTTCTTTCCTCATTCCCAATTCGCTTCTTTTTTCTCTCTTTCTTTGTTGCTAATTTTTCTTTCTTTTTTTCTTTCTCTTTCTCTTTCTCAGCTTCCATCTTTCTCGTATTCTTTTTTCTCATTCTTTTTATCTCTATTTACTTAATATCAACACCTACCTTTCTCTTTATTCCATTTTAACAATCTATTCTCAAAAATGCTGTTATCCGTAAGGTCTCAATTCTTCCTCTGATTTCCAATTCTTTCAGCCTTTTTCCAAAGACTTTGTGCACCACATAGAATTGATAACACTGTCACCCCCATGTTCCTCAGTTTTTTTTTAGTTCTCTAGCAAGGTTAAAGTATTTGTCTATCTTTTCACCTTTAAGTCCGCCAAAAAGGCTAAAATCCACGAGAAGACTAGTTCTGTTTTTTCTTGTTAAGTAACACTAGATCTGGCCTTCCGTCTGGAATTTTGTCATCTCATATATCAAAATACCAGAGAATTCTATACATTGCATTCTCTAGGACAAATTCTGGTTTGTGCATAAACCATTTGTTAGTTGCATTCAAATTTTAATCTCTTGTACAATTCCCAGTGGATCACCTGCCCCACCCAGTTGTACCTAGTCTTGTTCTCCTTTTGATCTAGTTTCCTGCATTCACTTATGTGATTAATCGTTTTATCTCTGTCTCCACCTAACCTACAAGTGCGATTGAGCTGCATATTATCAATTTTCGCCTTGATATAATTGGTCCATATGGCATTATTATGTGCTTCTTTTATGAGAGATTCAGTTTCTCTCTTGAGGTTTCCTTTTCCTTGCCATGTCTAGATTTTCACATGTACAATCTCCCCAGTTTGTCACTATTATCATTATTATTATTATTATGATTGCCACTCTGTAAATGCGGCCACTACCACCGCTACCTTGATCATCATCACCATAAAAGTTGCAGACAAGAAAACCCCACCATCATCATCCTCATCATCAATAGACTAATGTTACAGTTATTTGAACGGTTTATTCAGAAAAGGTAGAAATATAATATTGGCTGGTTGGTTGGTTGGTTGGTTGGTTGGTTGGTTGGTTGTTTTGAATTGACCCTCCTCTGTTTAGTGTAAGTCTTGTTAATTGTTTGTACTTATTTGTTCTGTGTTTGTATTGAATTAATGTAAACTTTAAAAAATAAGTGAAAACATTCTAAAACATTTCTACTTCTCTGGCATAAAATTAAAAAAAAAAAAAATTCAAATTGATATATTAATACTGGTGTTCCTACTAAATACAACCATTACCATCTTGCAATACACACTGATTAAAAATGAGAATTAAGTTCTAATTATCTGGTGTCGCTTATCCCTCGAATACTTATTTCCCCTATTTTAAAATGAATAATTCCAAATGCTCTAATTTTTCATTGGATGTTATATGATTGAAATTTAAAAGGTATACATATTTTTACTATATCTTTATTAGTATCATGTGGTATCATTGCAATTTATTCAAAAAAATATTCATTTTTTGTTGAGTACGGCTATTATTTGTGTAGATGCAATCAGATTTATTTTACCCAACAGGTACTACCACTCCAGGTCAGAGTGGACCTGGTAGTAATGGAAGTGAAGGGCACTTCTCACACCCTAAAGCTCCAGAATTCGAACCTCACCACTAGATGCAGTTTAACATCGGTAAATCCTCAGTCATCACCTTCTAGGTCATAATAGAATAAAAAGAATAGGGGCTTGCCTTAAGAGCAATACGGTCAGGACAATCATATAGATTTAGGGCTTGACATGACCCACTGATTGATTGGAGAGAGCCTTTCTAACCACCTGTCTGACTTAAGTATATATTTACCAAACCCCTCTGTATGAACAGAATGCGACACAAGGTCAATTTTTTTGAGTGGAGTTTAACAGGTTTGAATTAAGAGTTTTCCTTCTCCTAGACTGCTTGCCTAACCAGTCTGCCCTACTATTTACCCATAGCTGGAGGGAGGGTAGGATTCATACCTTTCCCAAGGATATTAGCGCTAAGTGAAATGCAATTGCCACGTCCAGGATTTGAATATATATATGTGCGTGTGTATTGGTAGTCCTTTGTTAGTATTGGAGAATTGAAAATAAAGTGCTTGATTATGTGTGTAAGAGCTGTATTTATTTATTTATTATAGTGTACAATACATTTAAGTTACCATTGGTTTCCAGGCAGCATGTTAGCTACATCAAGACATCGGATGAAGGGTAGCTAACATGCAGCCTGGAAACCAATGGTAACAATGGTACCTTAAACGTATTCTTCACTATAAGAAATAAATAAATAAATATATTTATATATAGGTATATTTGGGCAGCAAAATTGTTTGTGTGTGTGTGTGTATGTGTGTGTGTGTCTGTCTGTTTCTGTGTGTGCAGTAGACATTGTTTGTCTTGTTTGAAATTTGTGCTATCCCCAAAGCAAAGTGCATAGCTAAGGGAGGGAAGGGGAGTATTTGAAAATTACCCTTCAAGACATTGATCTAAGTGGGGGCTAAAAGGTTTTATAAACAGTAATTCACCTTCTGCCTTTTTACCGACATTAAACAATTACAAATCTCTGGAGGGAGTCCCTAATGATGCCAAACACCCTAGGCCCCCAAAAGTCTCTCGTTACACCCCTGTCAAAAAGATTCTGTTCTCATTACTCTTCTATTGTTAAACATAAGTCAGGTTCATTATTGGCCATGATAATTAAGTGGCTGTTCTTGCTTTTGTCACTATTGCCAACAGTTAATTCATTCTTTAAATTTTTCTTTTCTCTTTCAAATTCATTCACTTTTCTTTCTTATTGATTTAAATTTTATTCTTTTCTCTTTCCTCTAAAAATTCAATTTATTTTTGTTCTTATTCATATTGATTCAGATTTCATTCTTTTTCTCTTTCCCCTAAATCTAACTTCTTTTTCTTTCTTTATATTAAATCAATTTTTACATTGCCCGGAGGGTGTTTTTTCTGTTGCTAGTATTTTAAAATTATATTATATATATATATATTGTAATTTTTATTCTTTTCTTTTAACAAGTGTATTGTAAAATATGTCCATGGGCTAAATAATTTTGTAAATTTGTCTTTGAGAAGGTAAATTACTAATTTATTATGGGTTATTTCCTATAAGTCTAACACGATCAAAGGGAACCACTCTTGACTGATGAATTATTTATTTATTTATTGATCTACTAGGAAAAAAGAAGACGGGCTTAGGGTTAGGGTTTAGGGTTAGTTTAATGGGAAAATAAATTAATAATTTATCAGTCAAGAGTGGTTCCGCTTTGATAATGTTAGACTTATAGGAAATAATCTCATATGTGGTCTCTTGGCGATTTTAAAAAAAAAATTTGATAAATCATTTTCCTTTTTCTCCTTTAAATTCAATTTCTTTTTCTTTCTTTATATTGATACAAATTTCTTTTCTTTATTTTTTTCTCTTTCCTCTTCAAATTCAACAGCTTTTTCTTTCTTATTCATAATGCTTCAAATTTTATTCTTTTCTCTTTCCCTTTAAATTCATTTTTTTTTCTTTCTTCATATTGGTACAAATTTCTTTTCTTTTCTTTTCTTTTCTTTACCTTCAAATTCAATTTTGTTTTCATTCATTCTCATTTATATTGTTTCAATTTTCTTTCTATTCTTTTCCCTTTCTCCTTGAAATTCAAATGTTTTTCTTTCATATTCTTATTCTTATTGGTTCAAATTTCATTCATCTGTCTTATTAAAATTGGTTCAAATTTAATTTGATTTTCCCCATTTCCCTTCAAAATTCAATTTCTTTTTCTTTCTTATTTATATTCATCCAAATGTCATTCTTTTTTCTCTTACTTCTTCAAATTCAGTTTCTTTTTCTCATTCATATTCCTTCAAATTTATTTCTTATCTTTTCTCTGTCCCCTTCAAATTCAACAGCTTTTCTTTCTTATTCATATTGGCTCAATTTTCATTCTTTTTTTCCCTCTTCCCCTTTCAAATTCAATTTCTTTTTCTTCGTATTCCAAAATGGTTTAAATTTCATTAATTTCTTTTAGCTTTCTCCTTCAAATTCGGTTTCTTTTTCTTTCTTATTTATATTACTTCAAATTTCACTCTTTTCTTTTTTCCTTCATCTTCAAATTCAATTTATTTTTCTTTCTCATTTTTATTGCTTCAAATTTCATTCTTTTCTTTTCTCTTTCTTCTTCAAATTCAATTTCTTTTTCTTTCTCATTCTTATTGCTTCAAATGTCATTCTTTTCTTTCTCTTATTCTTCAAATTCAATTTCTTTTTTCTTCTCATTCTTATTGCTTCAAATTTCATTATTTCTTTTCTCTTTTCTCTTCAAATTCAATTTCTTTTTCTTTCTCATTTTTATTGCTTCAAATTTCATTATTTTCTTTTCTCTTTCTCTTCAAATTCAATTTCTTTTTCTTTCTCATTTTTATTGCTTCAAATTTCAGCCTTTCTTTTTTCTTCTTCTTTCAAATTCAATTTCTTTTTTCTTTCTCATTTTTATGCTTTAAATTTCACTCTTTTCTTTTTTCTTTCTTCTTCAAATTCAATTTCTTTTTTCTTTCTCATTCTTATTGCTTCAAATTTCATTCTTTTCCTTATCACTTTCTCCTTTATTATTCAATCCCTTTTTCCCTCCCCCCCCCTATCTTATTTAAATCGAATTCTCTTTTTCATTCTTCCCAACCTTCATCTCCATGCTTGTCACTGGCAGTTCTGTATCAGTGCATTGCAATGCATTCCCATACTCCCTGCTCTTTCCTTTCCACTCAGCCATTGCTTTTCTGCTTTTGTCTCCTGCCTTGCCTCACTCTCCATCTTGCTCTTATCAACTTGGCTGGCAACCAACTCTACCCTCCACCTTCAATGAATAATCTTACTTATTCTGATAACTGTCATCACTATCAACAAGTGAAAGCATCATCATCATCATCATCATCATCATCCTAATGCTCCTAGACCACAGCAGAGCTATCATCATTATTACCACATCTGCTCGAATAGAAATCTTCTACTCAGAACAATAGACTGACATATAATTTTGAAAGAAACCATATTTAAGCATTATCTTCTGATTTTGCAATTCATGGTGTTTTATTATCAGAAATTTGGTATTAGGTTTGGCCTTATAATCATTATTAAATTTGAAAAGAAAAAGAGAAAAGGAAAATGAATGAAATTGAAGTAAAGAAGGAAAGGGAATTGAATTGGAAGAAGAAAGAAAATGTAGAAGAATGAATTTTGAATAAAAAAGAGAGAGAAATCTTTTTAAAAAAATTAAATTTGAATGAGAATGAAAAAAGAAAAAGAATGAAATTGAAGGAATGCTGAATAAAGAAAAAAATGGAATTGCACTGGAAGAAGAAAGAAAATGTAGAAGAATGAATTTTGAATAATAAAGAGTGAGAAATCTTTTTTTTTAATTAAATTTGAATGAGAATGAAAAAAAGAATGAAATTGAAGGAATGCTGAGTAAAGAAGGAAATGGAATTGCACTGGAAGAAGAAAGAAAATGTAGAAGAATGAATTTTGAATAAGAAGAGTGAGAAATCTTTTTTTTAAATTAATTTGAATGAGAATGAAAAAAAAAAGAATGAAATTGAAAGAATGCTGAGTAAAGAACAAATGGAATTGCACTGGAAGAAGAAAGAAAATGTAGAAGAATGAATTTTGAATCAGAAAGAGTGAGAATTTTTTTTTTATAAAATTTGGAAGGGAAAGAGAAAGAAATGAATGAAATTTGAACCAATATAAGTAAGGGAAAAAAAGGAATGAATTTAAAAGTAACAGATAAATGAAAAAAGGAAATCTGAAAAGAAAAGGATTTAATTACAAGTGGACAGATAAAAGAAAAATAAAGGCATTTGAATTTGAATGAATATAAAGAAAAAGTGATTGAAATTGAAAGAAAAAGAAGAAAAAAGGAAAAGAATGAAATTTGTGTCAGAATAAGTAAGAAAGAAAAAGTATTGAATCCAAAGGAGAAAAATGAATTTAAAAAAATGAGATTTATAAAAAAAGGGGTTACGGATTTATAGAAAGCTAAAACAAAAACTGGATTTGACAGATAAGATAAACATTGTTTGTTAATCAAATATTGATTGAAAAACAAAACCTGATTTGAGATTCGTTTGTTCTTTATCTTGTGAGCTTGTTTGATAACACTAACTTTTATATATATATTATTATATATATATATATATATATATATTATATATATATATAAATATATATATATAAAAGTAAGTAAAGTCGTTGGGGTGGCCTAGAGTCGGTATCAGCCAGTCAGCGAGGGGGTTTATCCCCTTTTCAATAGCGCTAAACCAAGGAGATTGTTTTTAGTATCTGAGGTGGAGCGCCACACCTACCATCAGCTCTTTACTTTACCACACAGATCCCTATGCTACTCATACGCTGAGTTGGTGAGGACCGATATCGAACTAGAAACCTTGTGGCTTCTAGCCGAACGCTCTCTCCCTCTCTCTCTATATATATATATATTTCGAGGATATGTGCTTAATTGAAGTCATACCTAATTTTGAAAATTAATTAGTTAATAATTAATCGGTTGATACTATAATATTTGGCCTAAAGAAAAAACAATTTATATGTATATATATTATTTTGATGAGACCTAATAGGTCGAAATGTACATTCAGGGATTGACATTTTCTCGATTTGTTTAGCCTTACATTTGAACATATATGCCCGTCTAAAAATTCATTAATTATTAACTAATTAATTTTTAAAATTAGGTATGACTTCAATTAAGCACATATCCTCCAAAAATTGTCAGCTAAAAGTCATATCAAATAAACACATTGTTTATTTACTCTCTCTCATATATATATATATATGTATATATATGTTTTAACTTACTATATAGTCCACATACAATTTCCATTATAATAATACTAGCAAGATAAAAATAACACCCTCTGGGCGATATAAAAGTATTTTTTTATAATATTGCCTGAGGTGGGTGGGAGTTAAAAATTCAATGTCAACAAACTAAATTTTATTCAGTTCAATTCTGTCAAAAAAATAAATTCTTTAAAAATTATTTTTGACAGACAAACACACAGTCTCCATTGTAATAAGGTTATGGGGGAGTGATATTGTTTGGGAGGGAGGGCATTAAAATGTCTCACCATTGATTATCTGTCTTCGTCCTTGGCTACGAAACGTAGACTTTATCTTTTTCCAAGATTGTTTATAGAACGCATGCCCAGTAATAGAACTTAGATATTCACGTCATATCTATACACCTGGTTCTTGATATTTCTTTTCTCTTGGGAGAGAGATCTAATTTCAGAATTCAGAAAAGAAAAAAAAAATAACGAACAATCCCCCCCCCAAAAAAAAAAAGAAAAACAGAAAAAGAAAAAGCAACGACTATTCTCCAGGTAGTTGGGTTTATAAGACAATAATATCCAGTAGGCAAATAATGTCAATGCGTTCCCGGTGAATTATCGAGCTTAATTTCACAATGTAATTTTCCTGGTGTTAATGACTTGTGAAAAAAAAACAATGGTTAATTTTTACAGGTGTTTTTAAGCGCCAAAAGCCTTCTGGAAAGAAATGCACGCGCATACTTACAGACGCATAGTCTCACACGCAGGTATTATATGCAGTCATTAACACACGTGCATGCATGCACACTATGTGCAAATACATATGCACGCATGTATAGCTTCATAGGAAATAGACTCTGTTTTCAAATAGCTCTAATACCCTTGGGAAAGGTATGCATCCAACTATTCTCCCTCAAGCTATGGGTAAATAGTAAGGGAAGACTGGGCTCTTTAATCTTATTTAGGCAACCAGTCTAGGAGAAAAAAAACCTGTGTTTAAGAAATTAACCTTGTGCCATATCCTGCTTGTGTGGAGGGGTTGGTAAATACAAATACACTCATATATATATATATATATATATATATATATATATGTGTGTGTGTATTATATATATATATGTAAAATGAAACTGGAAGTGAATCTAACGGTATGTTGATAAAAGAAATAAAGGAAAGAAAGTATTGAATGGATAAAATAGGATTATTTAAATTAATTTAACTTACACGTGTTTCGGTCAGGAGTTTATCCATGTGTACATTATTCTATCGTTATTATTCTTTAAATAACAAAATGAAATGAAATAATAATAATAGAAAAAAATGTAGAAATGTTCCACACACAAAGAAATATCGACCTTCCTCAGAGTAAATGCTTATTTTTTTTAATAAAATTTGTTGGAACGCGGATAATTTTTGAAATGTTTCGAAAAAAAGAACTTTTTTAAAATCACGTGAAGAAAAGTGTTCAAACGCGGTCGAGAAGGCAGTTATAATGACATCATGTCGCATGCTACGGATTTTGAAACAGAGAGAAGATGGCTGGAACAAAGTCATGTGGAAATTTTAATTTTCAAAGCATGAGAGATTTTGTATATTATATATATATATATATATATATATATATATAAAGAATTATTGCAAAAATGAATGGAATGAATATAATAAAAATGAATGAAATGAATAGAATCATTGAAAAAGATATTTTCTGAAGGAGCTCTCAAAAAAAAAAATAAATACAAATAATAATAATAATAACTTTTGAGAGAGGTCATTAATAGAAAAAACCTTTTTCACATTCTATGGGACTCTCTATCGAAGCATTGAATTATTATATAAAATATTAGAGATGATATTATATATATATATGTAATATAGTGAAAATTTGAAAAAACACAGGTTCAAATAAAATGAGTGATATTTATTCACCAAATGCTGCAGTGTTTCAATCTGTTTAGTAGATCTTCTTCCATTCAAAACATTTTTAAACAAACTGATCAACAAAAACTATCACAATCTCCTTATTATTCTGTGATAAATTTTACTTTTCCTTATATCAACAAAAGCCCTGAAGAAGATCTACTAAACAGATTGAAACACTGCAGCACTGGCTGAATAAATATCACTCATTTTATTTGAACCTGTGTTTTTTCAAATTTTTCACTATATTACTTACCGTCGGATTCACTTCCATTTTTCTCTTCATTATATATATATTATATATATATATATATATATATTATATATAAGAAAAATTTGAAAAAACAAATGTTCCGAAAATAGGATGAATTTAATTATCGATATCTAAACATTTCGGTTTCATTAAACCTTCATCGGGATGTATCTTGGGGTGAAGAAAATCATAGATGTTTTTATAAATGACAGGAGATGAAAATCTAAAAACTAAAAACTAAAAAGATTTTCATCTCCTGTCATTTATAAAAACATCCATCATTTTCTTCACCCCAAGATACATCCTGATGAAGTTTTAATGAAACCGAAATGTTTAAATATCGATAATTAAATTCATCCTATTTTGGAACACTTGTTTTTTCAAATTTTCTTTATATTGTCAGATTTATTTTCCATATTCACTCCCATTATATATATATATATATATATATATATATATATATATATATATATATATATATATATATAATATAATAAGCTAAATATATAAAGGTTTTACATATCTATTTATTAGGTGACAAAGGAACATTCACAACCATATTGGTTTCATGCGATGCAATCATCAGGTGAAGATGTTTCAAATGTGCAAAGGGAGGGCTTACTTTGTTTTAGAATTAAAATAATGTAATATCTCATTTTCCTCTTCTTTTAGAGATTTCTCTTCTTTTAATTGTTTTTTTTTCTTACTCGTCCCATTTTCATGTTGTCTTAATCGTTCTTAGTTAACTTTATTCTCCTTGATATCTAACTCTGATGAGCGAGCAGTGAAACTAGTCAGCTAGCTCCTTTTTTCAAATTTTTTTCTTCCCTTTCATTGTTTTCTTGTTCTTTCTTCTTCTTTTAATCGATAATGAACAAAATATTTGGCCTTTTTAAAGTACTAATAAAATTTTGTATTCCTAAAAAATTTACAAATATATATATATATATATATATAATACAAATAATATTATTGTTAGAGGGAAAATAAAGTGTCTACCATGGTTTCAATCAAAATGAAATGATTTCCTCAGGACCCTACTCTACGTTAAATAAGCCGATGTAATTCCTTAGTTAAATTTAACTAAGGAATTACATCGACATAGTTAACGTAGAGTAGGGCCCTGATGACATCATTTCAATTTGATTGAAACCATGGTAGAACCTTTATTTTTCCTCTAATAATGATATAATTAGTATTATTACTGTTCTGTATTTTTAATATATTGAGCACTTTTGGATAATTTACTGATGCCACTGCAATGAAAAAGTTAAAGCGACAATTAGATACTGCATATATATAAATATATATATATATATATATATATATATAAGTAAAAGTAAAGTTGTCGGAGCGGCCTAAAGTCGGTATCAGCCAGTCAGCGAGGGAGTCTATCCCCTTTTCAATAACACCAGACCAAGGAGATTGTTTTTTTAGCATCTGAGGTGGAGCGCCACACCTACCATCAGCTCCTTACTTTACCGCACAGATCCCTGTGCTACTCATAACGCTGAGTTGGCGGGGACCGGTATCGAACTAGGAACCTTGTGGTTTCTAGCCGAACGCTCTACCGACTGAGCTAACCCGGCCCCTTTATATATTCAATTCCTGTACACTGCTGTTTGCATTTCACATAGCACTAATACTTTTGGGAAAGGTATGCATTGTGTGGAGTGGTTGGTAAAAATATATATAAATATGAATATTTACCAACCACTACGCACAAGCAGGATGAGACACAAGGTCAATTTCTTCAGCAGAGTTTAACAGGTTTGAATTCAGAGTTTTCCTTCTCCTAGACCGGTTGCCTAACAAAAGTTAAAGAGTCCAGTCTGCCTTACTATCCTTTTGTATTATTTTCTTTCATAGCTGGAGGGAGAGTATGATTTATATCTTTCCCAAGGGTATTAGTGCTAAGTGAAATGCAATTACCACATCCAGGATTTGAACTTGGGGCGACGAGTCCATTTCCCATGACTTTAACCATTACACCATGCGCTTCCATGCTTCCATAAATATATACATATATATATGTATTTCAAGCTTTGCAAGAAGCAAACGATATTATTAATAAGGAGATTCGCTTCCGGTTTTTGTCTGTAACAAAAATTACGTCACTGCTTACGTCACATTACCCAAAATCGTCATAACATAGAATAAATACACTCAAAATTTGAACATGCAACATTAGACAGTCCTCATTGTTTTTTAAAACAAGTTTTAATAAATACATGACTGGTATTATATATCTATATATAGTTTGTTTTATTTTAATACATATTTAAAGTTTACATTTCAAATTGTTTTATTTTTTAATCCTTTAATGAATTTGATGATTTTACTTACTTAGGGTACAAACTTGCTGACATTGAATTTTTTACTCCTACCCTTCAGGTTAATATGTTTCAAAAATCTATTTTTACATCGCCTGGAGGGCGTTTTTTTATTTTGTACTAGTACCAGTAATAAATATGTGTCCATTTCTGCTTTCTTGGGATAATGTTATGGCTGGTTGATTGGTTCACATCTCTATATATTTATATATATATATATATATATATATATATATTTACCAACCCCTCCACATGAGTAGGATGTAACACATGGTCAGTTTTTTAAATGGAATTTAACAGGTTTGAATTCAAAGTTTTCCTTCTCCTAGACTGGTTGCCTAACTAAGGTTAAATAGCCCAGTCTTATAGAAGGAAGAATAGTTCTTATCTTTCCCAAAGGTATTTTGATTTCCATATAAGACTTTTTCGAAACGTTTATGATATGAGGAATAAATGTGTGTCCGCGTTATTCGGCAGACTATTGTCCTCATCTTCATTGTTATCTGTACAACGTTTCAGCTGATGTGCCCTCTGTTGAGTTTCTGACCACCATTCTTGAAAAGTTGAAAAGAACTTAAAGTTTAGTAAGTCCTGAAATCTAGAGTCCTGTGGTAAGTATCCTTTGGTTCCGACGTCCAAGAAGGTCCGAGCAGTAGTGCGCTAAGACCAGAATCAGGCCAGTATAAATACAACAACAGCAGCAGCAGCACTGCCAGTGATTGGATAAGAGGTTGCCATCGCTGGTCACATGGTAGTCGGCGAGTCTATATGTAAAAGTAGCCATCTGGCACACGCCTTATAACAAAAAATTTCAACACCCTCCAGCCTTCTTCAGGTATTTAATACAGCTTACCCCAAATATGGTTAGCAGAATGAGAACAGGATACCCATATGGACCGAAATCAAGGGTTAGGTTCAAAGTTCCGTGATGGCTCCCGATTACAATAAGAAGGTTCCCGATTATGACAAGAACGTTCCAGAGTTTGAAAAGAAGGTTCCCGAGTCCGAGAAGGTTCTGAATCTGACAAGAAATACCTGAAGAAGACCAGAGGGCATATCGGCCAAACGTTGAAGATGAGGAGAATAGTCCGAATAATGCAGATAATACTAATCATCAAGCCACATCTCAAACATTCGAAGAAATGTTTGTCCATTTTTGCTTTTTTAGAATAATGTTAATTGCGATGGAAGATAAAATTTCAGTTGAATTCCTTTTCCATGAACTGAGAGATTTTATTTGTCATTAGATTGCAACAATACGACAGGCAATGAACTAGGCAAGCACTGCAGAACTTCAGGGTGGGGCAATCCGTAGTGTATAGCTTGTGATGACAAGATTTTCAATGATAAGATCTTTAAAACAAAAGTGATGACAAAATGGCAAATATTGTGTAGGCATTTTTATTTACCGTATTTGATGGCATCTAAGACGCACGGGTAAATAAGACGCACTCCCATTTCAGCAGGTCAGGTTCAGGAGAAAAAAAGTTTTTAGTGTATTTAAGCATATATTGTAGAAAATAGTCTAGCTGTGCATTACACAAGCAGAAACATAGCTGTATAAAAGCAATTTGGCAGTTTAAGGTAGGTAAAAGTACTGAGCATAAGCTGGGTTAGTGAGCATCATAGAGAAGATTAGCCTAGGCCTACGGGAGCTCTCAAACTTCACCAAATAGCACAGGGATCTGTGCAGTAAAGTGAGGAGCTGGTGCTCCACCTCAGATGCTAAAAAACAATTGCCTTTGTCTAGCGCTAGCAAAAAGAGGATAGACTCCCTCGCTGTATGGCTGATACCAACTTTAGGCCACTCCGACGACTTTACTTAAAGGTACATTGGTGTTATAGTAAAAATTTACCAATATGTCAACCATTTCTTACTATTAACAAGATCAAGTGAAAATCTCTAAATTTTTGTGCTGAGTTGGTGAGGGCTGGTATTGAACCAAGTATTTTAAGGTTCCCAGATGGATACTCTACTGACTGAGCTAAACCAGCCCTAATACTATATAGCTGTGATAACTGTCATGAAACAATGGTTTAATTCACTAAACATGACCTTTAGGCACCCCTTTTTGATCTCGATTAATAAAGGACATATTTTTCATTTACACCATCAATATCTGGTTGTTTTAACAGACGATTTTTAGATATCTTTTTTTTAATTATACAACTAACCCCAAACCCTAATCCCTAACCCTAACCTCTATCAAACAACTGGATATTGACAGTGTAAATGACAAAACATGTCCTTTCTTAATCGAGATCAAAAAGAGGTGCCTAAAGGTAATATGGTCCATTTTTCCTTTCTTTCTTTCATTCTTTCTTTCTATCAACTCTGTTGGTGAGGGGCTTAGACTGTATCCTCTAGAGAGGGCAAATACCTACTCCTTCAAAAAAATAAAGACACCTTGGTATGGTACTAAATTGCATCTGAATGTTGAGGCTCCAGTTCTGGAGATCTGGTGTATGAGTGGAGTACCCCTTCATTACCATTACTCCTAGGTCCACTCTGACCTGCAGTGACCATGTTTTGTTTTTTTAGAGACACTCGATTATATCGCATATCTTAGAGTTTGCGGAAAATGACCAAACATGATTATTTTGTGTGTAAAGATAATAAGAGCTATTCTGGACAATACCAGGTTACCTTGCTGATACAATAGTAAAAGCTACTCTTTGTCTTCCGCATGACAAAATTCCCTTTCCAGACCTTTCATCTGAATACTATGAAGAAAATAACAAAGTAAAATCGTATATATTTGATCTCTTTATGGTGGAATATGTATTTGTGATTTCTTGATATTATAAAAGGCTGACTGTTGTGTGAGCAGTGAGAGGCAGAAAGAAAGAAAAACGAAAGAAAGAAAGAAAGAAAGAAAGAAAGAAAGAAAAAGTGAATGAATGAAAAACAAAATCAAAGGTAAAAAAGAAAAAGAAAGAATGACTGAAGGAAAGTAAAGATGAAAGAAAATACTACTAAACCAATGAAAGAAAGAAAGAATAAATGAATGAGAGAAGAATAAAAGAAAATAGTACAAAAAGAAATAACGAAAGAAAGAAAGAAAAAAAAGTGAATGAATGAAAAACAACATCAAAGGTAAAAAAAAAAGAAGAAATAATGACTGAAGGAAAGTAAAGATGAATAAATGAACGAGAGAAGAATAAAAGAAAATAGTACAAAAAGAAATAACGAAAGAAAGAAAGAAAAAAAGTGAATGAATGAAAAACAACATCAAAGGTAAAAAAAAGAAAGAATGACTGAAGGAAAGTAAAGATGAATAAATGAACGAGAGAAGAATAAAAGAAAATAGTACAAAAAAGAAATAACGAAAGAAAGAAAGAAAAAAAGTGAATGAATGAAAACAACATCAAAGGTAAAAAAAAAAAAAAGAAAAGATGACTGAAGGAAAGTAAAGATGAATAAATGAACGAGAGAAGAATAAAAGAAAATAGTACAAAAAGAAATAACGAAAGAAAGAAAGAAAAAAAGTGAATGAATGAAAAACAACATCAAAGGTAAAAAAAAAAAAGAAAGAATGACTGAAGGAAAGTAAAGATGAATAAATGAACGAGAGAAGAATAAAAGAAATAGTACAAAAAGAAATAACGAAAGAAAGAAAGAAAAAAAGTGAATGAATGAAAAACAACATCAAAGGTAAAAAAAAAAGAAAGACTGAAGGAAGTAAAGATGAATAAATGAACGAGAGAAGAATAAAAGAAAATAGTACAAAAGAAATAACGAAAGAAAGAAAGAAAAAAAGTGAATGAATGAAAAACAACATCAAAGGTAAAAAAAAAAGAAAGAATGACTGAAGGAAAGTAAAGATGAATAAATGAACGAGAGAAGAATAAAAGAAAATAGTACAAAAAGAAATAACGAAAGAAAGAAAGAAAAAAAGTGAATGAATGAAAACAACATCAAAGGTAAAAAAAAAAAAAAAAATGACTGAAGGAAAGTAAAGATGAAAGAAAATACTACTAAACCAAGGAAAGAAAGAAAGAATGTATGAACGAGAGAAGAATAAAAGAAAATAACACAAAAAGAAAGAAAGAGATTTAAGGAAAAGAAAGAAAGAATGAATGAATGAATGAATGAAGAGAGACAAATGAAAGAAATTAATACAAAAGGAAGAAAGAGATTTAAGGAAAGAAAGAAAGAATGAATGAATGAATGAAAGAAGAGAGAAAAATGAAAGAAATTAATACAAAAGGAAAGAAAGAGATTTAAGGAAAAAAAGAAAGAATGAATGAATGAATGAAAGAAGAGAGAAAAATGAAAGAAATTAATACAAAAGGAAAGAAAGAGATTTAAGGAAAAGAAAGAAGAATGAATGAATGAATGAAAGAAAGAGAAAAAATGAAAAAATTAATACAAAAGGAAAGAAAGAGATTTAAGGAAAGAAAGAAAGAAAGAATGAATGAATGAATGAAGAGAGAAAAATGTAAGAAAACAGTACAAAAGGAAAGAAAGAGATTTAAGGAAAAGAAAGAAAGAATGAATGAATGAATGAATGAAGAGAGAAAATGTAAGAAAACAGTACAAAAGGAAAGAAAGAGATTTAAGGAAAAGAAAGAAAGAATGAATGAATGAATGAATGAAGAGAGAAAAATGTAAGAAAACAGTACAAAAGGAAAGAAAGAGATTTAAGGAAAAGAAAGAAAGAATGAATGAATGAATGAAAGAAGAGAGAAAAATAAAATAAAATAATACAAAAGGAAAGAAAGAGATTTAAGGAAAAGAAAGAAAGAATGAATGAATGAAAGAAGAAAGAAAATGAAAGAAAATAATACAAAAGGAAAGAAAGTTAACGAAAAAAAGAAAGAAAGAATGAATGAATGAACGATAGAAGAAAGAAAATGAAAGAAAATAATACAAAAGGAAAGAAAGTTAACGAAAAAAAGAAAGAAAGAATGAATGAATGAACGATAGAAGAGAGAAAAATGAAAGAAAATAATACAAAAGGTAAGAAAGAAATTTAAGGAAAAGAAAGAAAGAAAGAATGAATGAAGAATGAAAGAAAAATGAAAGAAAATAGTGCAAAAGGAAAGAAATTTAAGGAAAAGAAAGAAAGAATGAATGAATGAATGAAAGAATGAATGAAAGAAGAAAGAAAAGTGAAAGAAAATAATACAAAAGGAAATAAAGTTAACGAAAAAAAAAGAAAGAAAGAATTAATGACTGAATGAAGAATTAGATAAAATATTATAAAAAGAAAGAAATTTAACAAAAAGAGATAGATAGGAACTAGTACAAAAAGAAAGACAGAAAGAAAGACAGAAAGAAAGAAAGAAAGAAAGAAAGAAAATCTATAAAGATGAGAAAATAAGAAAAAATAAATAAATAAATAAATAAAAATAAAAAAGGAGTTTCACATCACCCTCTCTCCTCACGCCCCGCTCACCGCGCTGATTCCTGTCGGAGATTTGAAAGCTTCAAATCCTGGATCTTGTCTGCAGAGAAACAGCAGATACACACACTTCTGAGTAGCAGCACTAACATGCAGTCAACGAAAAATGGTTTTCTTGCAAAAGATGGTGCTGGCAAGCATCAAAGAAAAGCTCAGGCAATCTCTAACGGCAGACAATTGTTGGCAGAGAGCTGTAGCAAGGGGGGTGGAGAAGAACGGGGGGTCAGGGAAATTGGGAAGGAAGGAAGGGAGGAAGGGAAGGGAAGGGAAGGGAAGGGGGGAATGCAAAGCGGAAGCAGTCATCGGGATGTGCGCATTTAGCTGTTGTCTTTTGCCGAATCATTGTCGCTTTCGATCAAATAAGCGCGGGAATGATGGACCGAAGCATTTGTTGAAATTAACATTCAGATTGAAAAAACAAACAGGGAAATGATAGATAGGAATGGAGGAAGAATGTTTTCTGAAAGAGCCACGAGCTAAGTGCAATGAGCTTGATTCTCACTGGGTGCCTTGATATCGTTATTGTGTGAAAATTTGACGAAATTAACATTCAGATTGAAAAAAGAAACAGGGAAATGATAGATAGGAATGGAGGAAGAATGTTTTCTGAAAGAGCCAAGAGCTAAGTGCAATGAGCTTGATTCTCACTGGGTGCCTTGATCCTATTATCATATGAGAATATGTTGAAATTAACATTCAAATTGAAAAAACTAACAGGGAAATGATGGATAGGAACAGAGGAAGGATGTTGTCTGAAAGAGCCACGAGCTAAGTGCAATGAGCTTGATTCTCACTGGGTGCCTTAATACCATTATCATGTAAGAATTTGTCGAAATTAACATTCAGATTGAAAAAATAAACAAGGAAATAATAGATAGGAAAGTTGTAGCAATGAAGGAAGAAAGTTTTCTGAAAGAGTTAACAGCTAGGCCAGTGAGCTTGATTCTCACTGGGTGCCTTGATACTATTATCATGTGAGAATATGTTGAAATTAACATTCAGATTGAAAAAAAACAAATGAGAAAACGATAGATAGGAATGGAGGAAGAAAGGTGTCTGAAAGAGCCAACAGCTAGGCCAGTGAGCTTGATTCTCACTGGGTGCCTTGATACTATTATCATGTGAGAATATGTTGAAATTAACATTCAGACTGAAAAAGACAAACGGGAAAACAATAGATAGGAATTGAGGAAGAAAGATGTCTGAAAGAACCAATAGCTAGAGAAGTGAGCTTGATTCTCACTGGGTGCCTTGATACTATTATCATGTGAGAATATGTTGAAATTAACATTCAGATTAAAAAAAAAAAAACAAACACAGAAAACGATAGATAGGAATGGAGGAAGAAAGATGTCTGAAAGAGCCAACAGCTAGAGCAGTGAGCTTGATTCTCACTGGGTGCCTTGATACTATTATCATGTGAGAATATGTTGAAATTAACATTCAGATTGAAAAAAAACGGGAAAACGATAGATTGGATTGGAGGAAGAAAGATGTCTGAAAGAGCCAATAGCTAGAGAAGTGAGCTTGATTCTGACTGGGTGCCTTGATCTTATATAATTGTCTTATAATCTTGTCTCAACAAAGATGAGGACAATAGTCCAATTGAAGGGTCCGATTTAGCTCAGTGGGTAAAGCAGCCCAAAGCGAATCGCAATGTTCTGGGTTTTATACTAGTGACAATAAAGATGAGAAAAATTGTCTGAAAAATTAAAAGAACTAGCAAAATAAAAAAAACACCTCTGGGCGATGTAAAAATAGATTTTTGAAACATATTGCCTGAGGGGTGGGAGTGAAAGATTCAATGTCAGTGAGTTTGTACCCTAAGTAAGTAAAATCATCAAATTCATTAAAGGATTAAAAAATAAAACAATTTTAAATGTAAACTTTAGATATATATTAAAATAAAACAAACTATATATAGATATATAATACCAGTCATGTATTTATTAAAACTTGTTTTAAAAAAACAATGAGGACTGTCTAATGTTGCATGTTCAAATTTTGAGTGTATTTATTCTATGTTATGACGTGATTTTGGATAATGTGACGTAAGCAGTGACGTAATTTTTGTTACAGACAAAATCCGGAAGCGAATCTCTATTATTAATAGATGTGTTTGAACTTAAGATGTATATAACACAAGCTGGTTTTGGCACCACCTCACCCCAGTCCAGGTGGGGCAGAATGTGCCGAAAACCTGTGACTACGACAATCCTGTATAGGTCACTTGCGAAAATACAATTATGCCTAGTGTATAATATTGATTATTTTGTCTTCTCAGATATTCCGATTGGATTATTGATTTTAAGGAAATGAATTTATTTCTGAATTTCTACAATTTGAGCGATAAACTTGCTATAGGAGTTCAAATAAATGTTAATCAAAATTATTCTGTAATTAGAAATAGACGAAAAAATAAAATAATGAAATTAAATATGGAATCTAGTGTCAGTACTACTGTATAGCTGCACCACTTGGACTGTAATGAAATTATTCTGTAATTAAAAATAGATAAAAAAGAAAATAAAGAAATTGAATAGGGAATCTAGTGTCAGTACTACTGTATAGCTGCACCACTTGGACTCTAATGAAATTATTCTGTAATTAAAAATAGATAAAAAGAAAATAAAGAAATTGAATAGGGAATCTAGTGTCAGTACTACTGTATAGCTGCACCACTTGGACTCTAATGAAATTATTCTGTAATTAAAAATAGATAAAAAGAAAATAAAGAAATTGAATAGGGAATCTAGTGTCAGTACTACTGTATAGCTGCACCACTTGGACTGTAATGAAATTATTCTGTAATTAAAAATAGATAAAAAGAAAATAAAGAAATTGAATAGGGAATCTAGTGTCAGTACTACTGTATAGCTGCACCACTTGGACTCTAATGAAATTATTCTGTAATTAAAAATAGATAAAAAGAAAATAAAGAAATTGAATAGGGAATCTAGTGTCAGTACTACTGTATAGCTGCACCACTTGGACTCTAATGAAATTATTCTGTTATTAAAAATAGATAAAAAGAAAATAGAGAAATTGAATAGGGAATCTAGTGTCAGTACTACTGTATAGCTGCACCACTTTGACTGTAATGAAATTATTCTGTAATTAAAAATAGATTTTTAAAAAATAAAGAAATTAAATATGGAATCTAGTGTC
>CM042168.1:9360331-9390331 GCA_023376005.1 Doryteuthis pealeii | reverse complement strand
CTCACTCTCTCTGTTTTGCTCACTCTTTTTCTTTCTTTCTTTCTTTTCTTTCTTTCTTATTATTTCTCCTTATCTCCCTACATTCTCTCTCTCTCTCTCTCTCTCTCTCTCTCTCTCTCTCTCTCTCTCTCTCTCTCTCTCTCTCTCTCTCTCTCATCATTTAAAAAAAAACCTCTTCGTATTTTCCATCTTTTAAATATCTATTTCTTATTTAAATGTCTTTCTCTTATTCTTTTCCTATAGCACAAAAAAACAAAAAAACAAAAACAAAACAAAACAAAACAAAACAAAACAAAAACAATAAAAACAATAAAAACAGAAGAAAAAAAATTACCACTTTACCTCTTTCTCCCCCCCCCGGCTCTCTGTCTTTTCATTTTTTAAAAAACTTCTTCATACTTTCCATCTTTCAAAATATCTATTTCTCAATTCCTTTTCTGTCTCTTACGTTTTTCCTCTCCAATAAAAAAAAAAAACAACAATAAAAAACAACCGACAACAGCAAAACAAACAAAATGGCCATGATATCTTTTTCTAATCATATTTTTCCACGGAACTGTAACAAACATTTACTAAAACCATCTTTGGAATGTTTTTCTTTCTCCCAACTCGCTCGCATTTTCTGCAGGAACTGGCATAATTACAACAGACTACCGGCTATACTACGAGCGCTGGTCAGTACATCTTCATCCCAATCCAGCCTCACAGACGTTTCATTGCAATTTAAAAACAATCATGAAATGTTTTTATGACTAGTTTATATCTATTAATAAAAGGCGCGTTGTCTAATGGTTAGAGTCGTTGGAAGTGGACACGTCAACCCGAGTTCAATTTCTGGACAAAGCTGTTTTCATTTCACATATTGCTAATACCTTGGGAAAGGTATAAATCCAAATCTCCCTCCAGCTAATGGTAAATAGCAAGGAAGACTGGGCTCTTTAACCATGGCTAGGTAACGAGTCTAGGAGAAGGAAAACTCTGAATTCAAACCTGTTAAACTCCGCTTAAGAAATTGACCTTGTGTCGCATCCTGCTCGTGCGGAGGAGTTGGTAAACATATATATATATATATATATATATATCTATTAATAATCATTATACTAAAGCTGAGTAAATCAATGATTGTTTGCTAATGGCTTTTTTCCTATTTAGTTTAATGACACAAAATACATCCCAAAACATTCCTTAGTTTTGGGATTAACTTATGTTTTTAAAAAAAAGTTTGTTTTATTTGGTTCTATTTAGTCATAATTTGCAATTAAGTCAAAAACTCACCCATCTCTTACTTCACATTCTGCCTGTCACTTGCCCCCTCTCTATATATATCTTGATTAACTACTCCTTATATATGTTAGTTTTGTCTGTGAGGGTAAAGAGAGAACAGAGAGTGTGAACGGTAGATGAACTTATTTGCATGCTAATTTTCAGCAGCTGGCTTATATAAAAGACGGGTCAGTTTTTGACTTAATTGCAAATTTTAGCAAAATGATTTTAATGATTTTTTAGTTTTTTAATTCTCCAATTGTATTCATTTTTTAAAATTTAATTCATTTTGCAAACTGACTTTATTCCTGATCACAGTTATCTACTCAGAGCTCAATAGGTGACCCAATGGGTCACGTTTTTTTTCTAGTATATATACATATATGTAAAACATATATATATATATATATATATATATATATATATAAAATTTGGGAAGAAATGCCATAGCTGGACTGCTTCAGTTCAATTCTTTTAATAAAGAGGTATTACCTCGAAAATTCAAGAAAGAATAAAAATACAGGTTAACACACAACACCATTGTTACCGTAATATTATTTTTTTTATTTATTCCAAACTGCATTGTGATAGCCTTCTAAATCAACCTCCTAACCAATATATATATATATATATATGTGTGTGTGTGTGTGTGTGTATTCGTATAGCCTTCTAAATCAACCTCCTAACCAATATATATATATGTGTGTGTGTGTGTGTGTGTGTATTCGTATGTGTGTGTAGGGGAGACTCTCTTAGCATAACAGATATTATCTGCATTTTGTTTCATTTGAACCTTTAATTTGAGAAAGTGAGGGTGGTGCTGAGCATGTTTCCCTCGCTGAGGATGGTCCTTGACATCTCACGGCATTATCACGTCCGAAGTCGCTAATAAAATTTCAGATTGAAAACATCTGCCCTAAGCGGTACTTTCGATTTCTGCATCTATTGTGGCACTGCGGACAAAATCTGTCTGAGTTACAGACATTTTAAACACAAGATACGTCTGTCTCAAATAACCAATTTAACATTTGTAAGGTGTCGAGTTGTCAATATCCGCTGTGCCTAAACTTGTGTATGGCTTCTTTGGAGCTTATCCCAATTCAATATCTTTTGAACTGAAAGACTTAGGCTAGACGGGTGGTCGGAGAGGCCCCCTCCAATCTATTGGCTGGCCATGTCAAGCCCTTGCACCTACATGATTTTCCCAACCCTATTGCCTATATGGCAAGCTCCAACCCTTTTTATAATATATGTGCTAGAAGGTGGTGGCTGAGGATCTTCATGTGGTCAGAGAGGCCCCCTCCAATCTATTGGCTGACCATGTCAAGAGCACCTACATGATTTTCCCAACCCTATTGCCTATATGGCAAGCTCCAACCCTTTTTTATAATATATGTGCTAGAAGGTGGTGGCTGAGGATCTTTCATGTGGTTTAGAGAGGCCCCCTCCAATCTATTGGCTGACCATGTCAAGCCCTAGAACCTACATGATTTTCCCAACCCTATTGCCTTTATGGCAAGCTCCAACCCTTTTTTATAATATATGTGCTAGAAGGTGGTGGCTGAGGATCTTCATGTCCTGGGAATGATGTTAAACTCTATCTGATGATGAGGCTCCAGCTCTGGAGGTCTGGGGGAATGTGGAGTACCCCTTCATCACCATTGCTACCGGGTCCACTCTGACCAGAGTGGTAGTACCTGTTAGGATACCTTCGGTGGCTTAAATAGAAAAATGTATTTATAAAAAAAAAATTGAGTATCCATTAAGTCATCTGATTTTTCTAAAATGTCGATTTTGATTTAAATCAGGCTGTCTTGTTAAAGTGAGGGAGTCTATCCTCTTTTCACAAGTGCTAGACCAAGGAGATTATTTCAGCGTCTGAGGTGGAGTGCCACATCTACCATCAGCTCCTCACATTACCACACATATCCCTGTGCTATTCATATGCTGAGTTGGCGATGACAGGTATCAAACCAGTGCCACATCTACCACAGAGATCGCTGTGCCACTGATATGCTGAGTTGGAGAAGACCGGTATCGAACCAGGAACCTTGTGATTCCTAGGCGAACGCTATAAATTCTTTTATTTATTTGTTAGTTTTTTTTTTTTGGCTAAAATCATATACTTCAAGTTCATCTAATTTTTCTAAAATGTCGAATTTGATGTCTTGTTACAGTGAGGGAGTCTATCCCTTTTTCACTAGCGCTAGACCAAGGATATTCTTTTAGTATTTGAGGTGGAGCACCAAACCTACCATCAGCTCCTCACATTACCACACATATCCCTGTGCTATTCATATGCTGAGTTGGCGATGACAGGTATCAAACCAGGAACCTAGTGATTCCTAGGCGGACAGTCTACTGACTGAGAATCTTTCATTTTTGTTCATTTTTTTTTTTTCGGTAGATATTATATACTTATATAAGTTCGTCTAATTTTTTGAAAATGTCGAATTTGAGTCAAATAAGGCTGTCTTGATACTATATCTTCTGGCATTGTAGATGGGATTTGTTAGAGTTTTTTGTTTGTGTTTTTTTTTTTGTTTTTTTTGTCCTATTTTGTTTTTTAAGAAATAATTCTAAACAAAAAACCTACCCTGCATCCTCTCGACTGAAGGTTACTTTTCATTTTACATAATTTTATATATTTTAGGAAAAAAAAATTTATGTCTTGTTTTTTTGGGGGGTTTTTTTTACAAAATTTTGCAAGTCAACTTTGGGTGTGTCCTTGCGGCTTTAAAATGAAGACAGTCTCAGAATAATATTTCCCTCGTTTTTTTTTTTCTTTTTTTTTTTTAATAGTAGATAAAATAATTGTCTGTGCGTCTATATGAAATGTCAAATCTGATTCAAATATTAATATTATTGGTATTATATTTCCAAAATACATAAACTCCATTTATTTGAGCTCACAGAGAGACCAGTGTTTTGGACAAGATAGAGCTATTCATATGCTGAGTTGGCGATGATAGGTATCGAACCAGGAACCTTGTGATTCCTAGGCGGACACTTTACTGACTGAGAATCTTTCAGTTTCATAGGCCCACTATCCAGTGGGGAGATGGCTCTAAAAATTGAAAATAAATTTTTGAATAAAAATAATTGAAATAGATCACTAAGTAGGCCTGAGCCTATTCTCATGGTGACCACACCAAGTGGAGATTTAAGAGGTTTGAATTCAGAGTTTTCCTGCTCCTAGACTAGTTGCCTAATCAAGGTTAAAGAGCCCAGTCTGCTCTGCTATTTTCCCATAGCTGGAGGGAGAATAGTTGGATTCATATCTTTCCCAGGGGTATTAGTGCTATATGAACAAAATCAATTTTTACTGACATTGTGAATTCTTTGATGTAAGTGAAACTGATAATTGTGAGAGCTGAGTGTTGTTCTATAAAAACGGAAATTCCAGGTTTTGACCGGAAGCGGAAGTGACATAGTGACGATTAACGAGGAAGAAGAAAATTGCCCTCTTTTCCTTTCAGATGTAGCAGGGATCAGACGGGCTCCTGGTCCCTGTGTGACATAGCAGGAGTGGATATGATTTACAACCGATTAATTTAACCGTAACTCTCTTTCTCTCTGTCTTTCCTTCTCTCCAAAACAGAGCCCACGACATGAGCATGGAAATAAATTCTAAGCACCTTGTGACTATACAACTTACATGTATGTTGTTCCTTGACCTAACAGCTACTAACAACAACGACTACTACCAAAACTTGAGTGGGCCCATACTATATGTATCGTTCCAGATTTTGCCACAAATACACTTTGGTACTGTAACCATACCGTTATACTACAGTTATCAGCCCTATTCTAATATATATATATATATATATATATATATATATCAGTCATCCACAGACATGTGTTTCGAAGTTTACTTCTCATCAGTACAGTACAGTATATATATATATATATATACTGATCCAAAAGCAAGTGGAATATAAATGATAAAATTTACAGAACAGTAGATCAATAAATAGATAAATAATTTATCAGTCAAGAGTGGTTCCCCTTTGTTTATGTTGGAGTTATAGGAAATAACCCTGACCCAAAAGTAAGTGGACAGTAAATGATAAAACTTACAGAACCTACTGTACACCTACATTTCATTCACCCTTTTCATACATACCCACCTGTATATTATGATTAGGTTGCTAATAAATTTCTCGAAACATCAAAGAAAGTTTGCAAAGTTCCAGGCAGAGAATATTTTTGAATCTCTACAAGTCAGATTGTATCTATAGAACGGCACTCAGCTTCCACCATTATTAGTTTCACTAACACATCAACAATGTCAGTAAAAATTGATTTTGGATGAGCACATGAAAACTTGTTGTGTGCATACGATTTGAAAAGTGCTGTCAAATCTTGAATATGAAATCAGTCAGGTGTCTCAATGATCAAGCCTTTTAACCGCACGACAACTTATCGATGGTTCTCAGAATCGCAACCATGGAAACTGGAAGGTAGCGAGACGAAAAGACAAGAAGAATGAACTGATGAGATATGTGAAAGAATTTAACTTTTTCATTTGGTCAAAGTTGGCAAAGTATTTAAATTTGGAAATTATTTGTTTAATTTCTCAGAAGAGAATGTCTCTGCCGTATGATTTCAAAATGGCTGTAAAAAAGTGTTGAAAAGTCAATGTAATAGTATGAGTGGAGTTCACTTACTATGATGTTATAGTCTAGTACATTAGCCAATATGCCATGGGGATCACTCGGATAGATAAACAGATAGATAGATAGATATATAGATAGATTTGAACAGACTGAGATAGATAGAGAGATAGAGAGATTTGAACAGTGATAGACAGATAGTTAATAGATAGATAGATATGAACAGACTGAGATAGAGAGATAGATAGATAGATAGATTACAATATATCCGGTCTTTTTAGAGTGCAATCTAATATAGACTGAGACAAATAGATATATAGATATATTGATAGATAGAAACAGACTGAAATAGATAGATAGATAGAAAGATAGATTGAATTAGATAGATAGATAGATAGATAGAGATGAACAGACCTACATAGATATAATTAGACTGAGGTAGATTGTTAGGTAGACCTATAATAAAATGTTGGACAGTTCTATGCTAGTCATTATAGCCTTTGCCATAACATATCTTTATTATTATCACACTGCATTCTCTGGTCAGAAGGAGTGTCAGGGTCTGAAATTCATTGAAGGCTTTTAGCACTATATGGGGACAGTGCACTTCTGCATACCACTGAATATACTGCAAGCTTAAAAGACATTTAAGAGTAATATTTATTTGTTATGGTGTATTATACAATTAAAAGGCGTCTGTTATCATTGGTTTCAAAGCATCGTATTGGCTGCATATCCTTATTGTTTGCTTCATGTACACATCTCTCAATATAAACAGACAAGAAAGATATACAATGTACACACACAGAGCAGTCAACATGCACACACCAGACACCCATAAACCTCCACCACTGATGAGAATATACTGCAAGCTTAAGAGACGTTTAAGAGTAATATTTATTTATTATGGTGTATTATACAATTAAAAGGCATCTGTTATCATTGGTTTCAAAGCAGCGTATTTACCACTTATCCTTGTTTGTTTCACGTACACATCTCTCAATGTACACAAACAACAGAAATATACAATGTACACACACAGAGCAGTCAACATGCACACACAGGACGCCTATAAACCTCCACCACTGATGAGAATATACACTGGAAATTGGGTATTTGATTTCTCACACAACACACTGCACATACATAATCCACAACACACCTGACAGACCATCAACGCACACAACTCTCAAAATACACAGACAGCAAAGACGTACAATGTTCACACACTATACACAATGCACACATATATCATTGTACCATAGGAAGGCACGTGGTCTAATGGTTAGAGTCGTAGGAAATGGACTCGTCCACTCAAGTTCAAATCCTGTTTACATTTCACATTGCACTAATACCCTTGTCTGCAGAATGATCTCAGGTGCTTTGGCATTGCCCTTTCCAGCTGGGAAAATCTGGCTCAGGACCGCCCTCTGTGGCGGCAGAATCACCGTAGAGGACTGTTCATGTCTGAATCCACCCTGATGCAACACCATGAAGCTAAGAGATCTAGAAGAAAGCAGCAGCAACAAAGCACCGGCTCATCAACATCTTCAGGGACAGCCTTCAAATGCGACATCTGTGGTCGAGAATGTTTTTCAAACATCGGACTTCACAGTCACAGGAGGCGCTGTAACTTCAGGGGCACAAAAACTTTATTATAGTCTTCAGAGACTGAAATGCCAATACAATACCCTTGGGAAAGGTATGCATCAAACTACTCTCCCTCCAACTTTGGGTAAATAGTAGAGCAGATTGGACTCTTTAACCTTGGCTAGGTAACCAGTCTAGGAGATGGAAATGTCTGAATTTAAACCTGTTAAACACCGCTTAAAATTTGACCATGTGTAACATCCTGTTTGTACGGAGAAGTTGATAAATTTATATATATATATATATATCATTGGAAATTGAGTGTTTGATTTCTTAAACAACACACCACATATACATAATCAACAGTATGTACCAACTCTTAATGTACACGGACAACAAATACATACAATGTACACACGGAGCAGCCAACATGTACACATGTATTAGTGGAAATTGAGGGTCTGATTTCTCACACAACACACTGCACATATATAATCCACAATGCACCTGAGAGAACACAGCTTTCAATGTACACAGACAACAAAGACATACAATGTACACACACAGTACACAACACGCACACACCATAATTAGAGAGAGTATTAGTTGCTCATTTTCAAATTGATTTATCACAGAATTTGAAGACAGTCCTAAGAAAAAAACCCAAAAAACAAGACCAATTCAAACACATTATAAAAAAATAAAAAAAAAAAAAGATTTTTTTTTACCAATTCTGTCTGGGAGAAGTGCATGAAAACTCTTTGATTTAGTAAACAACTTTTTTTTTTTTTCTTTGTTCTTTTTTTTTATTATCTTTTGGTTTGTTTTTCTAAGCCAAAAACCAAATATAAAAAAGAAAAAACAATCTCTCACTGTAGTTGAACTAAACGCAGCTATTGGATCGAATATTTTTGTTATTTTTCTTTCTTATTTTCAAAAATTATTTTTTGAAAAATTATAGATTATGTTTATTTTGTGGGATTTTTTTTTGTGTGTGTAATATTTAATCTTTTATTTTTCATTGAATTTTTTTTTTTTTTTGATTCGAGATTATTTTTTTTTTAGTTTTGTTTATCGTAGAATTTCTAATTTTGTTTGTGCAGCTGAAGGGAAGACAAATGATTTTGTGTTTTAATTGGTTTTTGTCAGTGTTTTTGTGGTTTTTTTGTTTGTTTTTAAGTTTTATTTGTAGTGAAAGAACAAGAGATTTTGTTGTCATCTGAATAAAAGGTAGGATAGAAGGAAGGGAGGAATGAAGGGAGGAAGGATGGAAGGAAGGGAGGAACGAAGGGAGGAAGGATGGAAGGAAGGGAGGAACGAAGGGAGGAAGGATGGAAGGAAGGATGATGGAATGAAAAAAATCAGTCATGGGGGTGGAAGGAAAGTTGGAAGTAAGGAAAGATGGAAAGTTGGAAAGAAGGAAGGTTGAAAAAAAAAAGAGAAGGTTGGGAAGAAGGATAGAATGAATGAGTGAAATTGAGAAGGAGGGAAGGAAGTATAGAAGGAAAGAAAGGTGGTATGAATGAAGAATAGAAAGAAGGAAATATAGAAAGATGGAACAAAGGTAGGATGGAAGGAAGGAAAGCTGGAAGGAAGGAAAATTGGAAGGAAGAAAGGATGAAATGAAGGAAAGGACAAAAGAACAGGTAGATTGAAAAAGAATGAAAGTGGGAAGAAAGGAAAAAAATAAAGGAAAGTGCGAAAGATGGATGCAAGGAAGGAAATATAGGAAGGAAATATAGAAGGATGGATTGAAGGAAAGTTGGAAGGAAAGATGGAAAGTGCGAAAGAAGGAAGGTTGAAAGAGGAGAAGAAGACTGGAAGGAAGGATGGAATGAATGATTGAAAGTGAGAAGAAAGGAAGGAAAGTAAGGAAGGTTTGAACGATGGAAGGAAGAACTGAAAGGGAGAAGGAGGAAACAAAAGAAGAGGTAGATTGGAAAGACTGAAAATGGGAAGAAAGGGAAAAAATTAAAGGAAGGATGGAAGAAAGGATGGAAGGAAGAATATGTAGAAGGAAGGGTTAAAAGTTAGAATGGGGGAAGGAAGAATGGAATGAAAGAGACAACAAAAGAAGAACAGGTAGATTGGAAAAGAATGAAAGCAGGAATAAGAAAAAAAAGGAAGGAAGGAAGGAAGGAAATATGGAAGAAAGGAAATATAGAAGGAAGGAAGGAATGGATTGAAGGAAAGATTGAAGGAAAGATGGAAGGAAGGATGGAAGGAAGGAAAGATGAAAGTATGGAAGGAAGGAAATATAGAAGGAAGGAAGGAAGGATGGAAAGATGGAAGGAAGGAAAGATGAAAGGAAGGAAGGGGGAAGGAAGGAAATATAGAAGGAAGGAAGGATAGATTGAAGGAAAAATGGAAGGAAAGATGGAAGGAAGGAAGGATGGCTTGAAGGAAAGATTGAAGGAAAGATAGAAGGAAGGATGGAAGGAAGGAAAGATGAAAGGATGGAAGGAAGGAAATATAGAAGGAAGGAAGGAAGGAAGGATGGAAGGAAAGATGGATGGAAAGATGGAAGGAAGGAAAGATGAAAGGAAGGAAGGATGGAAGGAAGGAAATATAGAAGGAAGGTTAGATTGAAAGAAATATAGGAGGAAGGAAGGATGGAAGGAAGGAAGGAAAGATGGAAGAAGAAAGAAGAAGGAAGGAAAGATGGAAGGAAAAGATGGAAGGAAGGAAATATTGAAGCAAGGAAGGATGGAAGGAAGGAAATATAGAAGGAAGGATGGAAGGAAGGAAAGATGGAAGGAAAAATGGAAGGAAGGAAAGATGAAAGGATGTAAGGAAGGAAATATAGAAGAAGAAAAGATAGAAAGAAAGTTTTAAAAGATGGAAGGAAGAATATATAGAAGGAAGGATTGAAAGTTAGAATGAGGGAAGGGAGGATGTAAAGAAAAAATAATAATAAAAAATAAAAATAAAGTTATATAAAATTGGCCTATTGTTGGTATCAGCTGGACTGCAAAGGAGTCTATCCCCTTTTCACCAGCACTAGACCAGAAAGATTGTTTTTACTGAGGTGGGGCATCACACCTAGCATCAGATTACCGATGCTGTGCTACTCATACACAAAGGAAATGAACTATTGTTTGTATCAGCCAGATAGTAAAGGAGTGTATCCCTTTTTTCCTAGCACTAGACTAGGAAGATTGTTTGGGCTGAGGTGGAGAACCACACCTACCGTCAGATCCCTACTTTACAGTACAGGTTGGATTACTCAAGCTGTGCTACTCATACACTGAGTTGGTTGGGACCAGTATTGAACCTGAAACCTTTGGGTTCCTAGGCAGGGCTCAACCACTTGAGGTTTTTTTTTTTATTATTATAAACTCATTGGACATTTGGTTTTCCAGTTAACGCCGGGGGTCCAGCGAGCTTTGGCCGCTGAACTTGTCGAGAGTTTAATAATAGTGTGATCCCAGGGGGCTATCCCCCCAGGGAACGACGCAATTTTTGTTCTTTCCCACCCATGAGCTTCGGCTTGTGGGTGGGCCCACGTTAAAATGAGGCCTTGTGTCCAGTCCATACAAGTGGGGTATGCGACAAATATACTCAACCACTTGAGGTTAATCAAAATCAATAAGATAAAGAAAAAAGAAAAAAAGAAAGAAAAAGGAAAAAGAAGAATAGGAAAGCAAGAAAAATAATAAGAAGAAAAATGAAAAAAATACTTTAGATAATCCGAACCGGGTTAGCTCAGTCGGTAGAGCGTTCGGCTAGAAACCACAAGGTTTCTAGTTCAATACCGGCCCTCACCAACTCAGCCTTTGAGTAGCACAGGGACATGTGCGGTAAAGTAAGGAGCTGGTGGTAGGTGTGGCACTCCACTTCAGGGACAAAACAATCTCCTTAGTCTAGCGCTATTGAAAAGGGGATAGACTCGCTGACTGGCTGATACCGACTTTAAGCCACCCCGACGACTTTACTTTTTACCCCCCCCCCACACACACAGATTGTGCCCTTTAACTTTGGTATGTCAACCAGTCTAGGAGAAGGAAACCTCTGAATTCAAACTCAATGAAAAGGGGATAGACTCTCTCATTTGACTGGTTGATACTTACTTTAGGCCACCCCGACGACTTTATTGGAAAAAGATTATATTGTCTATATTAGTCGTTCCTGATGTTGGGCATACACCCCACAGGGGGTAATTTGATTTTTAAGTGGGGTCAATTGGGACTAATGAGATATGAGTCCAAATTAATTAAAGACCAAAGCTGACTAAATTAGAGCCTAATTTCTTGCAGCCTGCATGAAGTATAAAGGTCTCACTAAATTCGTTCTACTTGTCTTGAGGTAACCTCAAATATTATCTTGCATTTGAGAGGTACCATTTTTTTAATGGACACATTAATAGTTGTTGTTGTTGTAGAAATATGTTTCGTTCTCTCAAATCTCTCTCTCTATACTCACTGAGAAACGAACATATATAACAAGGAGGTAATCAAGATATACATAGAGAAGGGGAAAATGATAGGCAGAATGTGAGTAAGAGAAGGGTCAGTTTTTTACTTAATTGCAGATTATGACTAATTAAAACCAATTAAAATGGAATTTTTTTAAAAACATAATCAATTGTAAAACTAAGGAACAATTTAGTATAATGTTTGTGTCATTAAACTAAACAGTAAAAAATGGAATATATATGAGGTGTTCATAAAGTCTTGAAAACTTGAAAGCTTAAAATTAAATAATTCATATAGTACAAATTATAGAACAATTTGTAAAAATACGTAAGAAAGTTCAACTCTTGAACTTGTATATTTTATCATTGCATTTCAAGAAGATTGCCATCTTTGTTGTTAAATTTTAAGTCTGTTGTCGGACTTTATGAACAACCTATATATATATATATATATATATATATATATATATATATATGTATATAAATTTATATATATATATTTATATATATAAATTTATATGTATATATTCATATATATAAATATATATATATATATTATATTATATATATATATATATATATATATTTATTTATTTATATATAAATTATTTATTTATTTTATATATATAAATATATTTATATATATAAATTATTTATATATATAAATTTATTTATATATATATATATATATTTATATATATAAATTTATATATATATAAATTTAGTATTATCTGCGTTATTCGGACTATTGTCCCCATCTTCATTGTTATTTGTACAATGTTTCAAATAACAATAAAGATGGGGACAATAGTCCGAATAATGCAGATAATACTAATCTTCAAGCCTCATCTCAAACATTCAGAGAAATAATATATAAATTTATATATATATATTTATATATATAAATTTATATATATAAATTTATATATATAAATTTATATATCTTTATATATATATAAATTTATTGGAATATTCATATAGAAATGTTCTCTTTTTATAATTTCTGGTTTTTGTCTATTTCATTTTCATTCTTAATAGATATCTTGTTCTTTTGAAGCTTGTTTAAACCAAGGTATTGGCATTTTAAATTTCTTCAACCCAAACGGAGTTCACTTTTTAAATTATCATCATCATCATCATGTCGCGCTTGCAGCACGGATATCCATGACAATCTCTCGCCAACCCTCCCTATCACTCATTGCACCTGGGATGTCCTCTGCTGAGCATATAGCATCCTTGCATAGCTGGTCAATGTAGGTCCTTGCTGGGCGCCCCACTTGCATGTCCATGTGTTGGCTTCCACAGGAGGACGTCGCTTATGAGCTCGTCCTTGCTTCTCCAGCAGTGTCCTGCATGCCTTGTCCGTTTCACTCGGATAGTTTGAGAGATGGGAGGCAGGTGACCGTACAGCTGTCTCTTCGTGGGGTGCTGCTTCCACGATTTGTTCAAGACTGCACATAGCATTCTTGTGCAGCTTCCATCTAGCTTATTTTCACGACGCTTCATTAGGGTCCAAGTGGTGCAGCCATATAGCAGCACCGATACAACCACAGCCTGGAAGAACTGTCGCTTCAGCTTGTCAGGGAGATCAGACCTCCATATGGCTGACAATTTGTTTGTGGCCGACCATGCCTTTGCTATTCGTGTGTTAACATCTCTCTCTCTCTTTTAAATTATAAGAATGATATATTACTACATGGGGGACATCTAGATTTTAGAAGTGAATAGGTAGTGCATGGTAAAAAGGATTGGCAATCCATGGTCTATGAAAAATATTGATGTAAATATCTTACCACAAGTTTAGCCGGTCATCCAAAGTAATGAGTGGGCTGGGCAGAGACCTGTAAAAAACAAAAAACAAAGAATAAATAAAACTGAAACTTTTTATGATAAGAAAAAAATGTGTCAAAAGTCAATTTAGAAATATTTCGATACATGTTTAATTATGACACATATGAAGCAGTTCAAGCTGGTAGATTGGTTGGTTGGTTGGATTTTATGGTATGTAAACTCTTGTTGGGTTATTTTATGCCAAAGACATTTTGTTTTATTTATTCTTTATAGGTTGGTTGGTTGGTTAGATTTTACAGCATTTCAACTCTTGTTGGGTTATTTTATGCCAAAGACATTTTGTTTTATTCATATGCATATTCTACAGGTGCAGCCAACAGGGCAGTGAAGCAGTTCAAGGCATTAAATAACCCATATTGAGTTGATATGCCATAAAACAAAGAAACCAAACCTAACCAAAACTATATATTAATACACACGTACATGTATCATACCCTGTCATCAAATCAGTTAAGTAATGGACTATTACATTTTAATTCATAAGATATGAATGCATGTGTGTTCAAATGTTATGCCCTGTCATCCCCTCAGATTAACAATGGAACATATCATATAAATAAATAAATAAAGGTGAGGGATAGGAAGTGATGGAACTTATCGTCTGTTTCAATGATATAGAAAAAAGCTGAAAAGAAAGAAAGAAAAAGAAAGAAAAAAGAAGGGAAAAAAGAAGAGAAAAGAGAAAAAAGAAATAATTTTGCCAGAGATTATTATTTTTTTACATATTGAACTATTTCGCAATAGCTCTTAAGTTAACTATTATTAAACAAATAAACCAAACCTAACCAACTATAGATATTTATGATTAATATCAAACATTTACAACTGAATCAAATTTTGGCATTAAATAACCCATGAGGAGTTGATATGCCGTTAAAACAACAAAAAAAACTAGATTTCTAGAAAACTTCCAGAAATTGTTAGCATTCTGCTTGGAAAGGTTTCAAACTGTTCTATCAATGCAATGAACTGTGCGGTGACATGCACTTCATGATACCTATGAATATGCCAGTGAAGAATTGACACATTTAATAGTCACTGAAAATAAAATCAAATCAAATAAATTATAATGAAGGATTCTAATTAGCATTTCTTATAGAACACAATGCGGATGATTAAAAATGATGTTCAGTGCGTGTGCAGACCCCACAAAATTATCATTCATTTACAAACTGAATTGGTAATTGGTTTATTCTCCAAATTAGAACTTTTTACGTGTATTGCCCTAATAAGATTCTCGCTATGGTGTGTCTTTTTTTAGTTGATCGTAGTTGTATAAATACATGTGAGTGGTAAAATTTTTGGAACTCTTGAACTTTCTTGACTGTGGAAGCGCTTTGTTAGTTGTTGGTTAGTTTGGTTTGGTTTGGTTTGTTTTATGGCATATCAACCTCGGTGGGTCATTTAATGCTGAACAAGTTTTGGGTTATTTCCTAGTTGAGTAACATGATATTACAGGGTGACCCAGAAAAAACAGAACCCAAATTATTTATTTTCCCATTAAACTAACCCTAAACCTTAACCCTAACCCTAAACCCTAACCCTAACCCCCCTTAGTTGAGTAACGTAATATTACAGGGTGACCCAGAAAAAACAGAAGCCACAAATTTTGTAATAAACTGTTAATTTTAATTTTTTTTAAGTACAAGGGTTAGGGTTAGGGTTGGGGTTTAGGGTTAGTTTAATGGGAAAATAAATAAATGATTTGGGCTCTATTTTTTCTGGGTCACTCATGTTACTCAACTAGGAAATAACCAAGTTTTGTTTACAAACTCATGTTTTTCTATTTAACCCATAGATGGGACCCTAACAGGTACTACCACTCCGGGTCAGAGTGGACCAGGGAGCAATGGTGATGAAGGGGGTACTCCACATTCCCCAAACCTCCAAAACTGGAACCTCACAATCAGATAGCGTTTAACGTCATTCCCAGGACATGTAGACCCTCAGCCACCACCTTCTAACACTCATATGATAAAAAGGGTTGGGGCTTGCCATAAGGTCAATAGAATTTGGGCAATCATATTGGTGCTAGGGCTTGATGTGACCAGCCGATTGATTGGAGGAGGCCTCTCTGACTGCCCGTCTAGCCTAAGTAAGGGCCAAAGTGGAGTATTGCAAGTCATGGACAGCTCAACCACCTGTTCTATCCTTAAACATCACGGGTCGCCACCCACAGCCAATAGGTGGCCCCATTAGAGGGAGTCTTACCCCTCTGCAGAGGTGCAGTCAGTGCATTCTAATGCCCCAGCCGGCAGGGCATTAGTTAGCTTTTACAGCATGTCAACCCTTATTGGGTTATTTTATGCTGAAGACATTTTGTTTTATTAATTCTAGGTGGGTATTGAACATTCTTTTTTTAAACTCAATCATTTTTTAATACATTTTTTTCTATGGACCTGGGAGCAATGGCAATGAATGGGTGCTCCACATTCCCCAAACCTCCAGAACTGGAATCTCACCATCAGATAGAGTTTAATATTATACCCAGGACTTAAGACCCTCAGCCCACACCTTCTAGCACATATTTGATAAAACGGGTTCAGGATTGCCATAAGGGCAATAGGGTTGGGACAATCATATAGGTGCGTGGTGTAATAGTTAAAGTCATAGGAAATGGACTCATCGCCCTGAGTTCAAATCCTGGACGTGGTAATAGGCATTTCACTTAGCGCTAATACCCTTGGGAAAGGTATGAATTCTACTCTCCTTCCAGCTATGGGTAAATAGTAGGGCAGACTGGGCTCTTTAACCTTGGTTAGGCAACCGGTCTAGGAGAAGGAAAACTCTGAATTCAAACCTGTTAAACTCCGCTTAAGAAATTGACCTTGTGTCGCATCCTGCTCGTGCGGAGGGGTTGATAAATATATATAGGTGCTAGTACTTGACGAGACCAGCCAATTGATCAGACCATTCCTATGGGTAAATATTAGGGTTCTTTAGCATTGGAAAAGCAACCTCTATCATCATCTTCATCCTCATTATCAAGGCATGCTAACAGCATGGATTCCCTTGAATCTCTCTCTCTCACCATCCATCCCTATTAAACAGTAAATATGACTCAATTTGGGAATTTATAAGATCATTGACCAATGGGAACTCTTGACATGGCGTTATGACTCGTGATGTGAGATAATTTAAATTGTATGATATAGAAAATTCAATAATGTTCGACCGGGGGGAGGAGATAATATATTTAACTGAGTGAACGTTCTAGTTTCCTAAGTTGCGGATATCCATGATTTCAGATCATAAAGCGAAAAAACCTTTTGATATCGGAGATTTATGCAGCAAAGATTCAGTGTCCTCAAACACAGTTAAATCTACAGAGAATGCTGGCGCCAAGATTATGGTAAAGTCTTTGATCCTTCCAATTTTCAGAAGAGTAAATTCTTTCCTTTGCTTAGATTTACACAGAATATTGTACATAAGAGAGAGAGAGAGGGGGAGAGAGAGAGAGAGAGAGAGAATGGAGAGAGACAGTAGGTTAGCATGGAAAGTTTTTAAGGATGAATCAGCAAAAAGGCCACCTGGCATTTTTCTATTGGACCAGACGTAATATGTGGTCAAGTGAGAGAGGAAGTGTGAGAGAATATTGTACCATAATAGAGAGAGAGAGAGAGAGAGAGAGAGAGAGAGAGAGAGAGAGAGAGAGAGAAGGGAAGAGACAGTAGGTAGCATGGAAAGTTTTTAAGGATGAATCAGCAAAAAAGCCACCTGGCATTTTTCTATTGGACCGGACATAATACGTGGTCAGGTGTGAGAGAGGAAGTGTAAGAAGTGAGAATGTTCGGGGAGTTTGAAATGATGCATCGACTGAGTGAGACGTGTTTCTTGCTCAGGGCAGTTTTGGATTGAGGGGGAATAAAAATCTCATGTGAACAAATAAGTCATCTTGCGTTACTTTCAAAAAACTATAAATGGCACAATACAAGATGTGGTACAATACAAAATGGTTTAAATAGCGGGTCGGTCTGTTCTACTATTTAGCATGGTCAAATCTATTTCCAGGATTCTCATTGGCTGGTAGTTTTAGTGTGGATATTTTTTCCATATATACTGAACACTTGACTGTGTTTTGGCAGTTGATACTGACTGTATTCTGTTATGCTCTGTCTTTTTTTTTTTGTCTGGTAACTGAGCGCTAGTGACAGCCTTTGTCTACAGCAGACCAAAATAAGAAAAAAGAATTATATGTTGATTTAAAGTCATTTTTTCTGGTTCTTAGTTTGAATCAATATAGAATTCAGTTGTTTTTTTTTGTCTGGTGACTGGACGCTAGACACAGTCTTCCTGTGAAGATGAGACCAAAATAAGAAAAAAAAAATTATATGTTGATTTAAAGTTATTTTTTCTGGTTCTTAGTTTGAATCAATATAGGATTCAGTTGGTTTTTTTTTGTCTGGTGACTGGATGCTAGACACAGTCTTCCTGTGAAGATGAGTATAATATTCATTCTATAAGAGTCAGAAGACCAAAATAAGAAAAAAAAAAATGAATTACATGTTGATTTAAAGCCATTTTTTCTGGTTCTTAGTTTGAATCAATATAGGATTCAGTTGTTTTTTTGTTGTCTGGTGACTGGACGCTAGACACAGTCTTCCTGTGAAGATGAGTATGATATTCATTTTATAAGAGTCAGAAGACCAAAATAAGAAAAAATATATATGTTGATTTAAAATCATTTTTTCTGGTTCTTAGTTTGAATCGATATAGGATTCAGTTGGTTTTTTGTCTGGTGACTGGATGCTAGATACAGTCTTCCTGTGAAGATGAGTATGATATTCATTCTATAAGAGTCAGAAGACCAAAATAAGAAGAAAAAAAGAATTATATGTTGATTTAAAGTCATTTTTTCTGATTCTTAGTTTGAATCAATATAGGATTCAGTTTATTTTTGTCTGGTGACTGGACGATAGTCACAGCCTTCCTGTGAAGATGAGTATGATATTCATTCTATAAGAGTCAGAAGACCAAAATAAGAAGAAAAAAAATTATATGTTGATTTAAAGTCATTTTTTCTGGTTCTTAGTTGAATCAATATAGGATTCAGTTGTTTTTTTTTTGTCTGGTGACTGGACGATAGACACAGTCTTCCTGTGAAGATGAGTATGATATTCATTCTATAAGAGTCAGAAGACCAAAATAAGAAGAAAAAAATTATATGTTGATTTAAAGTCATTTTTTCTGGTTCTTAGTTTGAATCAATATAGGATTCAGTTGTTTTTTTTTTGTCTGGTGACTGGACGCTAGACACAGTCTTCCTGTGAAGATGAGTATGATATTCATTCTATAAGAGTCAGAAGACCAAAATAAGAAAAAAAAAGAATTATATGTTGATTTAAAGTCATTTTTTCTGGTTCTTAGTTTGAATCAATATAGGATTCAGTTGTTTTTTTTTGTCTGGTGACTGGACGCTAGACACAGTCTTCCTGTGAAGATGAGTATGATATTCATTCTATAAGAGTCAGAAGACCAAAATAGAAAAAAAAAAGAATTACATGTTGATTTAAAGCCATTTTTTCTGGTTCTTAGTTTGAATCAATATAGGATTCAGTTGGTTTTTTTTTGTCTGGTGACTGGATGCTAGACACAGTCTTCCTGTGAAGATGAGTATGATATTCATTTTATAAGAGTCCAAAGACCAAAATAAGAATGAAAAAAAAAAGAATTATATGTTGATTTAAAGCCATTTTTTCTGGTTCTTAGTTTGAATCAATATAGGATTCAGTTGTTTTTTTTTTTTTCTGGTGACTGGACGCTAGACACAGTCTTCCTGTGAAGATGAGTATAATATTCATTTTTATAAGAGTCAGAAGACCAAAATAAGAAAAAAAAATTATATGTTGATTTAAAATCATTTTTTCTGGTTCTTAGTTTGAATCAATATAGAATTCAGTTTTTTTTTTCTTTTCTCACTGTAAAGTATAAATATTTAGAGACAATATTAAATGCACTGACTGAAGTGTGTTCTTTATTTTTTCATCTTTTTTTTTACAAAAATGGCGGTGATAAGATAAATAATAGAGACGGACAACTTGTTAATAAAAAGATAACATAGATAGATAGATAGATAGATAGATAGATAGATATAGATAGATAGATAGATATAGATAATAGATAGATAGATAGATAGATGATAGATAGATAGATAGAAAGGAATAGATAGATAGATGATAGATAGATAGATAGATAATAGATAGATAGGAATATAGATAGATAGATAGATAGATAGATAGATAGATAGATAGATAGATAGATAGATAGTAAGGGATATACTGACAGATAGATAGATAGATAGATAGATAGATAGAAAGGAATATACTGACAGATAGATAGGTAGATAGAAATAGATAGATAGATAGATAGATAGGAATATACTGACAGATAGATAGATAGATAAATAGAAAGGAATATACTGAGAGATAGATAGATAGATATGAATATACTGATAGATAGATAGATTGATTGATAGACAGATAGATAGATAGAAATAGATAGATAGATAGACAGAAATGAATATACTGACAGATAGATAGATAGATAGATAGATAGGAATATACTGACAGATAGATAGGTAGATAGATAGATAGGAATATACTGATAGATAGATATATAGATAGAAGAAGGAAAAGAAAGAAGAACAATCAATGAATTATTTTCTTCATTTCTTTTCTTTCTTTATTATTTTCTTTCTTTCTTACTTTTTTTTTTCTTTCTTCTTTTCTTTCACTCTTTTTTTCTTTTTCTTTCTTTTTTTCTTCACTCTTATTTTGTTTTTCTTTCTTTCTTTCTTTTTCTTTTCTTTCTTTCTTTCTTTTTTCCTTCTTTGTTTTTCTTTTTCTTTCTTTCTCTTTCTTTCACATTTTGGATGACCATTAAGCAACAGTAGCGTATTGCAAGAAACCTGCGTCCTTCGTTTATTAAAAAGACTTGATTTGATTTTAAGTCGACGGGTGGCCTAATATTAGATCAGCCAAAGTGAGGAGTCTATCCCTTTTCACTGCGCTAGACCAAGGAGATTATTTTTATCTGAGGTGGAGGCCACAGCCTACCATCAGCTCCTCACTTTACACACAGTCCCTGTGCTACTCAAAAGAGTTGAAAACCATAAAACAAAACAACGCTTGTCAACCAACTTAGCTTCTTTTTTTCTTTCTTTCTTTCCTTTTTCTTTCTCTCAGACTGAGTTCCTATATCAATCTATCTACTATCTATCATCTATCTATTTATCTTCTCAATCTATTCTTTCTGTTTCTTGTCTCAGCCTATTCATATCTATCTACTATCTATCTATCTATCTATCTATTTCAATCTATGATTTTTTCAGCTGGTCAATCTGCATCACCATCCCTAACACAATACAATTTGTCCCCATCAAAATTTAACCACATCCATCACTCTATCTCTGTTCAAATCTGTTTTATATCTATCTACCTATCACTCTATCTCTGTTTCAAATCTATCTATCAATGTTATTAAGGGGTACCCATGTCTAAAAAAATTATCTTATTTAGGGAATGCACTCATGTATATATTATATGATAGATAGCACTCTATAATAAGATATTCATGTAAATCTATTCTTAATCATATTCAATCTATCTCTCTAAGTGTTCATATTATCTATCTACTCTATCTATCTCAGTCTGATTCATATCTACTGCTATTTATTATCTGTCTATCTATCACATATGTTCAAATCTCTCTATCTATCTCAGTCTGTCCAGTATCTTACTCTATCTTCTATCTATACTGTCTTCTATCTCAGGTCTGTCCCAAATCTATCTATCTATTATTCTCATCTATCTCGTCTCTATCTTATCTCAAGTCTCTGCCGCAAATCTATTCTATCTTTCAGTCTGTTTCTATCTATCTTTTATATCTATTTGTCTCAGACCTATATTAGATTGCACTCTAAAAAAGACGGATATATTGTAATTCCTATCTATCTTCTATCTCTCTATCTTAAATCGCTCTATCTAAAATCCAAAAGTCTGCCCCAAAAATCTAATCCCATAATTAATTTATCTAATCTATCCTCTCCTATCCCTAATCTAATCTAGTCCTGTCACTTCTATCTTTATTCAGCTCGTGTGTCTATTACTTGGGTTTAGTATTTTTTTTTTTTAACTCTCCTGTAAAAAAAATATATATAAATAATCTCTAATATTATATCTAACACATACAACTAACATACTCAGAAAACTGTCATCATATAAATATTAAATATTTAAAGATTAACATCCGAAATATTAAGAGATTCAACGATCTGACTTATAGACTGCCACGCTTGTATCGCAATAATCATAGGCACGTGGCTATCCAAGCCATTTTTTAATTTTTGTGAACTCGCTGTAAAAAATGATCTCATAAAAAAACGCACACAAATACAGTGAAAGAGGTATTCGAGCGGCGAACGAAGAAAAAGTGATTGAAAGACTCAATTGGACCATTATAATAGCACCTCTAAAATCTGGGAGACGGAACGCTTAGACGCAAAAAGCAGTAAAAATGCAATAATCTGCTGCAATAAGCTCCACCGAACAAAAGCAGCAGAAGACATAAATCATGGAGAGAGCAGAGGGCGGATAGCACACTAAGGTCGCCGCATAATCATTGTGGTATGTACTCCGTCGAGAAGTTAATCGGAAACCCGATATATCCCAGAAAATATGCAATAAACCCCAAATGTTGGGCCAAGGTGCGTAGGTCCAGAGTGAATCGCACTAAACAAGGTGTATGCAAGATCTAAGGTGTGAAATCAACTAATCCTGTACCTCAACCGTGGTGGTAACCCACACTTCACCAGACCCAAAACTCGAGTCTCCAGACATGACCAAAATATAGTACACAGACTATAGAGAGCAAGGGCATAACCGTAATCACGCAATAAATACTTCCTGCATCACATCAATACTCATAACAATCCATCCAACATCCTAACACAGTGGCCTAAATCAAGTATAATATTCATTAGAGAACCCACACCAATGCATACAGAGGTAATAACTAATTCTGTGGGGAAAACAGCAAGATCTCCTGTTAGTATCTCAAACGAAAGAACCACCAAACCAGATCTACTATACGGCGCCAGATACCACCAAATCCCATACATAGGTACAATGACACCATGTCTTGAACACCCATCACTACAAACCTTGACCCACACTATCTGTCCTCAAAGCATTGGAAGAGAAACACTAGCAGTGTCCAACAACGTCTATACCTCCAGTAAAACAATGTGCAGGAAACTAATATGAATCGTTCCCTACAAAGTTAAAACACATCCTATTGAAGGTATACTCTTGTCCTAGTAACGCATACACTGCCCAAGATGCCCCGCGCTCAAGAGGTACAAAGCCTATCAAGTACGCGGCCTGCAAGCAACATAATATACAGACAAAACCGTTAAAACAAATAACATTCATCTGAACAAGTCATCGTAACTATACCTTAAATACCGTAACCTATCTCAGTTGACATAAATCAAAGAAAGAAGAAGAAAAAATAATAAGGAATCCAATACGCCAGAATTAGGCGGGTCATTCATTGAAGATAAGGTCTAAGAAACGCTCACACTAGCGGAAAAAAAATACATTTGATCTCACAATTAATATACCAAAAGAATTAGTTAATGATTATATATTAGATTGCACTCTAAAAGACCGCGGATATATTGTAATCTATCTATCTATCTATCTCTCTATCTCAGTCTGTTCATATCTATCTATCTATTAACTATCTGTCTATCACTGTTCAAATATATCTATCTCTCTATCTATCTATCTCAGTTGTTCAAATCTATCTATCTATCTATCTATCTCTGCTGCAATCTTCTATCTCTCTATCTATCTCAGTCTGTTCAAATCTATTATCTATCTACTATCTCTCTATCTATGTCAGTCTGTCCAAATCTATCTATCTATCTATCTCAGTCTGTTTCTACTATCCTATATATCTATAGATTATTTGTCTCAGGTCTATATAGATTGCACTCTAAAAAGACCGGGATATAATTGTAATCTATCTATCTATCTATCTATCTCTCTATCTCAGTCTGTTCATATCTATCATCTATTAACTATCTGTCTTCACTGTTCAAATATACTATCTCTCTATTCTTATCTATCTCAGTCTGTTCAAATCTATCTTCTATCTATCTATCCCTGTTCAAATCTCTCTATCTCTCTATCTATCTCAGTCTGTTCAATCTATCTTTCTATCCTACCTATCTCTTCTATCTATGTCAGTCTGTCCAAATCTATCTATCTATCATCTCAGTCTGTTTCTATCTATTAACTTATATCTATATCTATTGTCTCAGTCTATATTAGATTGCACTCTAAAAAGACCGGGAATATTGTAATCTATCTATCTATCTATCTATCTCTCTATCTCAGTCTGTTCATATCTATCTATCTATTAACTATCTGTCTATCACTGTTCAAATATCTATCTCTCTATCTATCTATCTCAGTCTGTTCAAATCTATCTTCTATCTATCTATCACTGTTCAAATCTCTCCTATCTCTCTACTTATCTCAGTCTGTTCAAATCTATCTATATCTCATCTATCTATCATCTACTATCTATCTTGAGTGATCCCTGCATATTGCGTAATGTACTAGACTATAAAATCATAGTAATGAACTTCCACATCATACTATTACATTGACTTTCAACACTTTGTTCAGCCATTTTGAAATCATACAGCAGAAATATTACCATCTGATCTATCACTTTTCAAATCTCTCTATCTCTCTATCTTTTATCACGTCTGTCCAAATCTATCTCACTACTCTATCTATCTCATCTATCTATTTCAGTCTATCCAACTATCTCACTCGTCTATCTATCTCTCTATCTATCTCAGTCTGTTCAAATCTATTCTATCTATCTATCTATCTATCTTATCTATAATATATATATTTATAAATATAATATAATGTCTAATTTATCTGGTGGCTAATGTACTAGACTATAACATCATAGTGTGAACCCACTCATACTATTACATTGACTTTTCAACACTTTGTTACAGCCATTTGAATTCATTCAGCAGACACAATTCTCTTCTGAGAAGATTACAATTTCCAAATTTAATAACTTTGCCACCTTTGACTCAATGAGTTAAATTCTTTCACATATTCTCATCAGTCCTTCTTCGTCTTTTCGTCTCGCTCACCTTCCAGTTCCATGGTTTGCGAATTCTGAGAACCATCGATAAGTTGTCGTGCGGTTAAAGGCTTTGATCATTGACACCTGACCTATTTCTATTCAAGATTTGCAAGCACTTTTCAAATCGTATGCACAAACAAGTTTTCATGTGCTCATCCAAAATCAATTTTTTACTGAACATGTTGATGTGTAGTGAACTAATAATGGTGGAAGCTGAGTGCCGTTCTGTATAGATGCAATCGACTTGTAGAGATTCAAAATATTCTCTGCCTGGACTTTGCCACTTTCTTTGATGTTTCGAGATTATTAGCTAATCATATATCAGGTGGGTATGTGTGAAAGGGTGAATGATGTAGGTGTACCAGTAAGTTCTGTAAGTTTTATCTTACTGTCCACTTACTTTTGGGTCAGGGTTATTCCTATAACTCCATACGGACTTTGTGTATTATTTGATAATCGATAAGAGAGAAGAGAGGCATAGTTCTGATGCGGTTGTATGGTGAAGCTGAGTGTACCGTGTGTATAAGAATTTTAGTACGAGGGTGCCGGAATCCAAAACTAGACGGTTGCCCGGGGAATGAGTAAACACGGGCCAAGGTATCTGCTAACCGTCTGAATATGTCAGTTGGCCTCCCGAATTCGGGAAGGCGCCCCCGGGCCATTCCGCGCACGATAGCCAGAACCACAGCAAGCAAAAGGCAAAGCCGAAAACGAGAGGGGGGCGCTAGGGGAGCAGCAGGAACAAAGCGCTGATCGATCACACCAAACGCTCACATATAGATGATATAGTGATAAGAGAGAGAAGATAAAGAGATAGATAATAGAAGTAAGAAGATATAAAATGGAGAGAGAGATATAATAGAAGAATAAATCGATATGTACTGTAAGATCTAGCCCGACGAGTACTTCCGAGCAGGTGTCCTGTGTGAGAGGTAATTTAAGAAAAAAAATAGCTGAAGCGGAAAGAGGCAAATAAATAACGGCCGCAAAACACAAACACTACACGAGAACGAAGGGACAGCTGGCCAACGGTAATGAAATCGAGAGGCAACGGAATCAAAGACCAGATGTGAGGGAATACAAAACACAGAGGAAACACACGCCGGGAAGTAAAGAGACGGGCGCCGAAAAAGTGAAAAGCAAAAAAAATGAAAAAATACGTGAAGGGGGTAATCAACAGGAATAAATGCAGTGAGGGAAATCTAATGAATGAAAAGAAAAAAAAAGTAACGGCCTTAGAGAGATTTACATACTGACTGATAGAAAAGAAAGAAAAGAGAAAAGAGAAGNTGTTCCATTTTGGTAAGTAGTCCATTTGCGGTTGTTGGAACGATCATTATGGATTTTATCCTTATTTCTCCCCAGCCAGTGAACAGCTATTGTAGGCTCATCTTAATTGGCTTGCCGTTGATGGGGAGATGAGTGGCTGTACAGCTGCAAGTTAAGTGTGTGAAACAAGCACACCAACATCCCGATTTAGGCTTATACTTCCAGCACTTTTCGATTAAAGTCCAAGTAGTGCAGCCATACGAATAGTACTTGATACAGCTACAGTTTGAAAAAAATAGTGTTTTATTTTATCTAAGAGATTATAGAATATACTATGCTAATAAAAAGCAACTGTGAAAGCAAACATGAAAAAGATGAACAGAGAGATACTAGTCAAAAAGTAATAATGCCTCATCTAATAATAATAAAATCCTAGATATTATTATTACTAATATTACTAATGTAATAAAAAGCAACTGAAACTAAGATGAAAGAGATATTAGTCATAAACAACTGCATCTTTTAAAGCTTCCATGCTTCCTGTAGTCCGATAACACTGTGCCTGGAGCCCCTTTCGACACACATATGCACACACCCGCGCACATACATGTATATTATTACTGTAAACTGTTCATGTTCCTGACACTAATACATTATTCTGTGTACTTGACATGAGACTTTGATGAGTTGTGGTGCACCTGAGCACTGTACCCAATACATTTCATTTCATTTCATGAATTAATAATAAAATTCCAGATATTATTTCTACTAAATCTAATAAAACGCAACTGAATTAAGATACTAGTCAATAGAGCAATAAAAAGAAATTGAAATTAAGATGAAACATTGATGCGGACAGGTGAGGAGTGTAAGAGAGGTAGTAAGTCAGAGTCTGGGCTGAATGTTTGAAGAGAACATACGCAAGATGAGTGTCTGTTCTCATAGGTATTTTTACTTGGGGGTACAATAGAATATGAGCTCTAAAATAAAACTAGTATGTCTTGTGTTCGTTAATAAAAACTAAACAACATATTCAAGAGAGTCCAGGTTATTTATATATATATATATACCAGCTACATATAACTACTAAAGACTTTCCCTTTCATATAAAGAAATTAAACATTTCTTGGTTATTTCCTAGTTGAGTAACATGATATTAGAGGGTAACCCAGAAAAAACAGAACCCAAATTATTTATTTTCCCATTAAACTAACCCTAAACCCCAACCCTAACCCTAACCCTAAACCCCAAACCCTAACCCTAACCCTCCTTAGTTGAGTAACATAATATTGCAGGATGACCCAGAAAAAACAGAACCCAAATGATTTATTTTCCCATTAAACTAACCCTAAACCCTAACCCTAACCTAAACCCCAAACCCTAACCCTCCCTAGTTGAGTATCATAATAATACAGGTGACCCAGAAAAAACAGAACCAAATGATTTATTTCCCATTAAACTAACCTAAACCCCAACCCTAACCCTAACCCTAAACCCCAAACCCTAACCCTAACCCTCCCTAGTTGAGTAACATAATATTACAGGATGACCCAGAAAAAACAGAACCCACAAATTTTGTAATAAAACTGTTAATTTTAATTTTGATTTTTTTTTAAGTTTAAGTCCAACAAGGGTTAGGGTTAGGGTTTAGGGTTAGGGTTAGGGTTAAGGTTAGGGCTAGGGTTGGGGTTTAGGGTTAGTTTAATGGGAAAATAAATAAATAATTTGGGTTCTGTTTTTCTGGGTCATATCATGTTACTCAACTAGGAAATAACCTAAGTCTAAAATGAATGATATTTGATAATGCTTCACCTAATGAGGATAATAAATATCCCTAAGAAATAAAGATTTACATAGTATATGGTTGCAATAATTTTCATAATGATTTTAATAAAACTGGGTTTAATAAATAATTATTTGCTGTTAATGATTTCAAATACTATCATGTTATTTTCAAACATATTAAAAGCAATCCTATATATATAATTTTATATAGAAATCAATTAAAATAACATTAAAATAAGTGTAATATTTTAATATTTGTTTTATTTGTTTTCATTATTCTTTCTAATTTAGTATATTTTATAACATTAAAACTTAAAAGTTGCACCTACACATATTTCTGTTAGTATTACTAATATTACTAATATTACTAATGTAAAGATAGGAAGCTAATTATATAGATAGATAGATAGATAGATAGATAGATAGATAGATAGAAAAAATATGATAATAGATAGATAGATAGATAGATAGATAAATGGTCTATAGATAGATAGATATAGATAGATAGATAGATAGATAGATAGCTATGAAAGGTCTATAATAGATAGATAGATAGATAGATAGCTATGAAAGGTCTATAATAGATAGATAGATAGATAGATAGCTAGATAGATAGATAGATAGATAGATTAATAATAGATAGATAGATAGATAGATAGCTATGAAAGGTCTATAATAGATAGATAGATAGATAGATAGATAGATATAGATATAGATAGATAGATAGCTATGAAAGGTCTATAATAGATAGATAGATAGATAGATAGATAGATATGAAAGGTCTTTAATAGATAGATGGATATTTAGTTTCGTTATTCTTTCTAATTTAGTATATTTTATAACATTAAAACTTAAATACATGCTCCTACATGTCACATACTTTTGCTAGTATTACTAATATTACTAATATTACTAACGTAATAAGAATCAAGTGAAATTATCAGTTTAACCTATTTTTGTCAATATCTCTAGACATATCTGTTATCTTTCTGTGAACCTCTTGTCTTCGAAAAGCTCAAATACTGTAAACTGATTGGTTGAAATAATTGCACCCCAGGGTGCTTTTAAAAAACAGATTTAATATCGTGAGTAATTACACTTGAACAAATCAATTTATCTACAAGATTTAATTAAAATTCAATTTTTCTCTTAATTTAAGATGTTGGCAAATCTCTCGAAATGCCTAAGTCATATATTTTCTTCTTTTTTTTTTAGATAATTTCATATCTTCAGTAAGTGTTAAAGGTTATTTCCTAATTGAGTAACATGAGTGACCCAGAAAAAACAGAACCCAAATTATTTATTTTCCCATTAAACTAACTCTAAACCCCAACCCTAACCCTAACCCTAACCCTAACCCTTGTTGGACTTGAACTTTAAAAAAAAATTAGAATTAAAATTAACAGTTTTATTACAGAATTTGTGGGTTCTGTTTTTTCTGGGTCACTCTGTAATATTATGTTACTCAACTAGGGGGTAGGGTTAGGGTTAGGGTTTAGGGTTAGGGTTATGGTTTAGGGTTAGGGTTAGGGTTAGGGTTAGAGTTGGGGTTGAGGGTTAGTTTAATGGGAAAATAAATAAATTGGGTTCTATTTTTTCTGAGTCACCCTGTAATATCATGTTACTCAACAAGGAAATAACCATAATTTGGGTTCCGTTTTTTCTGGGTCACCCTGTAATATCATGTTACTCAACTAGGAAATAACCATAATTTGGGTTCTGTTTTTCTGGGTCACCCTGTAATATCATGTTACTCAACTAAGAAATAACCATCATTTGGGTTCTGTTTTTTCTGGGTCACGCTGTAATATCATGTTACTCAACTAGGAAATAACCATCATTTGGGTGCTGTTTTTTCTGGTCACCCTGTAATATCACTCAACTAGGAAATAACCATCATTTGGGTTCTATTTTTTCTGAGTCACCCTGTAATATCACTCAACTAGGAAATAACCATCATTTGGGTTCTATTTTTTCTGAGTCACCTGTAATATCACTCAACTAGGAAATAACCATCATTTGGGTTCT
>CM042168.1:9352831-9355331 GCA_023376005.1 Doryteuthis pealeii | reverse complement strand
CATATCACTGCATCAATCAATCCATTTAATAATTCCTGTTTTTCTTTGAGTTAATCTTGGCTTTTGTAACTATCACCATCATCCTCATCTCTATATACATAGAGAGGTGGAAAGTGATAGGCAGAATGTGATTTAAAAGACAGATTAGTTTTTGACTTAATTGCAAATCATGACTAATTAGAACCAATTAAAATGGATTTTTCATTATTTTTCAAACTTAACTCAATCCTAAAAGCAAGGAATATTTTAGTATGAATTTTGTGTCATTACACTAAACAGGAAAAAAGCCTTTAGGAGACAAACATTGATTTGCTCAGTTCTAGTATAATATATATATAATATATATATATATACACACACACACAATTAAAAGCGAGTGGTTTAAAACAGACCCTGAGCAGTCCATGACTTGCAACACTCCACTATGGCACTTAGGCTAGACTGTTGGTCAAAGAGACCCCCTTTGATCAATCAGCTGTTTACATCAAGCCCTAGCACCTATATGATTGTCCCAACCATATTGACCTTTGACAGGCAACCCCCAACCCTTTTTATCATATATGAGCTAGAAGGCGGTAACTGAGAGTCTTAGCATCCTGCATATGACGTTACCCATATATATATATATATTATATATATATATATATATTATATATCATCATCATGTTACGCTGTTAGCACAGATATCCATGACAATCTCTCTCCATCCGTCCCTATCGCTCATATTCTCGGGAGGTCCTCTATGCAGCATCCTGTATCCGCACAGAGCTGATCAATGTACGTCTTTGCTGGTCGGCCCAAACTGGCGTGTCTACGTGCTGGCTTCCACAGGGCGACATCGCTTATGAGTTCGTCCTTGCTTCTCCAGCAGTGTCCCGCGTGTCTTGTCCGTCTTACTCGAATGGTTTTGGTGATATGTGGCAGGTGACCGTACAGCTGTTTTCTCATAGGGTATTGTATATATACATATATATATATATATATATATATATATAATATTAGAAGAGGAAAAACTTAAAGGTCTACTGTGGTTTCAATCCTAATGATTTCATCATGGTAGACCCTTAACTTTTGCATATATATATATATATACACACATATATATATATATATGAAATCCTTTTGATTGAAACGATGGTGGACCCTTAAATTTTTCGGATCATGTGACCATTAGGCACCCCTTTTGCGATCTTGATTCATGGGGACATTTTTTCCATTTTCACCGTCAAAATCCGGTTAACTGTTAACAGACGATTTTTAGTGTATTTTAAAAAAAATTATAAAACTAATCCCCAAGCCTAACCCTTAACCCTAACTACTAACCTAACTACTAACCCTAACCCTAAACCTAACAAACACCGGATTTTTAGGGTGTAAATGAGAAAAGTGTCCTTGTGGAGTTGAGATCCAATTTTTCTAATAGTATTATTATTATTATTATTATTATTATTATTATTATTATTTTATTATTATTACTGCTCTGTGAATTTTAATATAGGAGCACTTTTGGATTATTTACTGATCCACTGCAACAGAAAAGTTAAAGCGACAATTGATAACTATATATATATATATAAAATATTTTTATATTATATAAAATTAAATGGTTGTGTGTGGTGTGTGTGTGCGGTGGGTGTGGGTGTTGTGTAACAGAGTGATAGAAAGACAGGCAGACAGACAGAGACAGACAGAGAAGGAGACAAAGGAGAGAGTTAGAGAAACCAAGAAAGTGAGAGGGGGAAAGAGGAGAGCCAGAGAGAGAGAGAGAGAGAGAGAGAGAGAGAGAGAGAGAGAAAGAAAAAGAGAGAGCAAGAAAGGGAGGAGAGAGAGGGGAAGAGAGAGAGAGAGAAGAAAGAGGCAAAAAGATAGAGGGGAGACAGAGATGGCCAGAGAGAGAGAGAGAGAGGGGGGAGAAGACAGACATATGTGGAGGAGACAGAGAACGGGGAAACAGTTGTATGCCCAATACAGGGGAGATCACTCTAATTGACTAAGGTACACACAGCCTGTTTATATACACACACAACAAACTGGCAAGAGTTAAGTGGGGCATTTTCACATTAAATTTATCCTTTACTCTTTGCTGTAGCAAATTTTCTTGGATATTTTTTATCTCGTATGATGCGATATTTCAAATTCTCTATTCACCTCAGAATTCATTCTATTCAAATAAAGTCCCATTATTATTGTAATCTGAGTTCTTCTGCTCAAAAATAATGAATTAACATCAGTTATTATACTTTGCTTGGGAGAGCCACTGTGAGTGGCTTAAAGTAGACAAAGAGTTATACATAAAATTTAATTTACCTTGGGAATGTGCCTGTGGTGTAGTGACATTTTAACCTTGGTATGGCAACCAATCTAGGAGAAGGAAAATAACTGAATTCAAAACCTGATAAACTCTGTTAAAATTGATCTTGCGTCGTATCCTTGGTCATGTGAGGGTTTGGTAAATTATATACAATTTATGGAGGCGCATGGCTAATGGTTAGAATCAAGA
>CM042168.1:9333431-9345931 GCA_023376005.1 Doryteuthis pealeii | reverse complement strand
CAGGTATGAAATAACCCTAGACGTGTTGGCATGCCGTTAAAATCAATCAAAATACAAACGTACTCGATTCCCTAACTCCAGGGCATAAAATAACCCAAGACGGGTTGAGATACCGTTAAAATCAACCAATTAATCAATCAATCTACTTTAAAAAAAAAATGACCTTGTTTCGCATCCTGGAGGGGCTGGGCAAATGCACGCTTGCAAGATTTTAGGTCAATATGACGACTGACCAACTTTGGAATATACTTTGCTTTGGCACCAAAGAAAATTCCAATTCCTCGCACCTAATTCCATTGGCTTCAACACACAATGCCTTCGACACAGTGCACCAATCGCAGAAATCGATTGGGTGTCATTAACAATTATGGTTCCTACTGCCAAAAAACACTGGTAGAGTCAAGTGAAAGATATAGTGTTTGGTAGCTGTTCTACACCTTTTATGTGGCAAATCTGAATACTTTCTTAATGGCGTGGCGGCGGTGGTGGGGGTGGGGTGTTTGTGGTGATAGGGGGTGATAGGGTGGAGGTGCTGGAGTCCTGTGTAAGGTTAGCGGGAACTGTAACGAAATTGGAAGGAGAGAAGGAAGAGAAGAGAGAGGAGAAAGAAAGAGAGAGAGAGAGAGAAAGAGAGAGAAAAGAAATGAGAAGAGAGAGAGAGAGAGAGAGAAAAAGAAGAGAGAGAGAAAAAGAGATTAAAAGAGAGAAAGAAAAAGAAAGAAAAAAAAAAGAGAGAGAAGGAAAGAGAGAGAGAGAAAAAAAGAGAAGGAGAGAGAAAAGGAGGGAGAAAAAGAGAGAAAAAGAAAGAGAAAAGAGAGAGAGAGAAAAAAGAAAGAGAAAGAGAGAGAGAAAAGAGAGGAGAAAAAGAGAAAGAGAGAGAAAGAAAAAAGAGAGAAAGAAAGAGAAAGAAAGAGAAAAGAAAGAGAGAAAGAAAGGGAGGGAGAAAAGAGAAAGCGAGAGAAAGCGAGATTAACAGAGAGAAAGAAAAAGAAAGAGAAAGAGAGAGAGAGAGAGAGAGACAAAGAATGAGAAAGAGAGAGAGAGAGAGAGAAAAAAAAAATAGAAAGAGAGAGGGGGAGAAAAAGAGAGGGATAAAAAGAAAAAGAAAGAGAAAACGAGAGAGAGAGAGAGAGAGAAAAAAGAAGAGAAAAGGAGAGAAGAAAAAAGAATGAGAAAGAAAGAGAAAAAGAGAAAGAGAGAAAGTAAAAGAGGAAGAGAAAGAGATAAAAGAGAGAACTGTAACGATAATGGAAAGGTGAAAAGAAAGAACGAGATAGATAGATAGATAGATAGATAGATAGAGAGAGAGAGAGAGAGAAATAAGAAAGAGAAAGAAAAAGATAATAGGAGAGAGAGAGAAGAAAGAGAGAGAAAGAGAGAAAGCGAGTGTGTGTGTGTGTGTGTGTGTGTGGGTTCTGTTGGGACGGTCTATTCACAACACGGCAGACATTTTGATTTTCGTTGAAGAAGGCATTAGCTGTTTTTGAACACGTTAAGAGACTGATTAAAGAAAACGGGTGAAAAAATATATACCAAAAAATTTGACAAAAATAAAATAATGAGGTTTCAGACTCGTGATAAAATGTGCGTCTACTGTTTAATGGGAGGGGGGTAGGGCTTGGATTGGTGGGTCTAGTGGTTACTTGTTTCGGTTATTTTTTAGTTGAGTAACATGATATTACAGAGTGACCCAGAAAAAAACAGAACCCAAATTATTTATTTTCCCATTAAACTAACTCTAACCCTAACCCTAAACCCTAACCCCCCCTAGTTGAGTAACATGATATTACAGAGTGACCCAGAAAAAACAGAACCCAAATTATTTATTTTCCCATTAAACTAACTCTAAACCTAACCCTAAACCTTAACCCCCCCTAGTTGAGTAACATGATATTACAGGGTGACCCAGAATTAAATTAAAATTAATTATTAATTAAATTAAAACTCTCTCTCTCTCTCTCACTCTCTCTCTCTCTCTCTCTCTCTCTCTCTCTCTCTCTCTCTCTCTCTTAGTGTTGTTTTATAACATTGGTTATTTTAATATATATATATATATATATATGTGTGTGTGTGTGTGTGTATGTGTGTATGTGTGTGTATTTACCTACCCCTCCGCACGAGCAGGATGCGACACAAGGTCAATTTCTTAAGCGGAGTTTAACAGGTTTGAATTCAAGTTTTCCTTCTCCTATACTGGTTGCCTAGCCATGGTTAAAGAGTTCAGTCTGCCCTGCTATTTACCCATAGCTGGAGGGAGAATTTGATTCATACCTTTCCCAAGGGTATTATCGAATGTGAAATGTCAACAGCTTCGTCGAGGAATTGAACGCGGGTCGACGAGCCCTTTTTTACGACTCTAACCATATATATATATATATATATATATATATATATATATATTCTTTTAGTTAAGTTTAACAATGCGCAATTTTGTGCTCCATATTTTCCGAGATTTTTATATATTTAAAAAATTATTACAAGCGATTGCTTTTTCCTTTTACGGATCACCAAACCTATTGAGAAATGTTCTCTCCCCTGATGTCAAGGACTGATGAAATACACATTAGAATTTTACTGTATTATATATATATATACTAGCAAATATATTCACCCTCCGTGTGCAAGTATTTAAGTTTAATGTAATAAAATATTATATTAAATTAGAAAGGCTAAATAAGAATACCGATAAAAAGATTTGAAACAGAGGGAGTATAATAAAAAATAGAACAACTGAAACTTACTCTTCCATCACTTTCATTGTTATTTTTTCTAATTTAAGTATTTAGTTAAAAGAAGAAGTAAAGAATAAAATTACAGTTATTTTATCTTGTTAATGGAATTCATTTAAATTCATTGAAGAGATTTTTGCTTATATTCATTAAAATAAAACCAAACAGTTAGAAATCAATGATACTAAGCACATATTTATTAAATTCGATTTTTTAATATTAATATGCAAATTAGCCTTCCGGTTCACACTGTAAACCGCTATTTTGTTGTATATATAAATATAATTGCATGTTGTCAGTATGTAGACATGGTTAACAGTATTAATAATGTAAAATAATTTTATTAATAATTGAGGTTTAAATAAAGATAAAATCATGGACAATGTGATGTCAATAACTAAGGGAATTGTGACTTGAGTAGTAATAGAGTTTCGGTTACAGACTGAAAAACACACAATCTCCATTATAATATATATATATATATATATATATATATATATAAGAATCGGGTTATTTTTCTTATATCGTGGTCCAATCTTCATGTGACAATGTCGAAAATCAGCGAATTTGTAAATTCCGGATCAGCAAATTCATTTGCACAGAAAATAAGGGAAGCCTCGCACATTTCGACAGGAAGACAAATAGCTTGACGGAGAAAACTGATGGAATCTTGAGAAATGGTGTTTGTTAAAACACTGACAGTCTTCTGGCGAGTGGCGAACAAAATGGCTGACAAATTAGAGAGCGATAATAGAGCGGGAGTATAGAGCGGGAAAATACTGACATGTTGGTATTGGAAAAAGAAACCAAGGATGTATACAAATTAGACTACAGACAAACAGACAGACTGGTAATAAGAATGCGTTACTTGTTACTATGTAAGAAACCTTAAATAGGAACTCTCCTGTGTCAGGGGATACAGGAAGTTAAGAATTAACCCTTTTAGCCTGGCTGGGGAAATTCAACCACTTTGAGCCAGGCGACCGGGCTACGAATATTTTTTAGCTCTCGGCTTCTAGAATAAATCTAAATAGATCACTAAGTAGGACTGAGCCTATTCTAGTAGTGACCACCTCAAGCGGATTTTAATAGGTTTGAATTCAGATTTTTCCTTCTCCTAGACTGGTTGCTTAACCAAGTTTAAAGAGCCCAATCTGTCCTACTATTACCCATAGCTGGAGGGTGAATAATTGGATTCATACCTTATCCAAGGCTATTAGCGCTATGTGAACTGTGGCTTCGTCCAGGATTTGAACTCGGGTCGACGAGTCCATTTTCTACGACTCTAACCAGTACACCACGCCCTCCTATGCTTCTCATACCAGTTGCTGAGTTACTAAGTAAGTAAAGTCGACGGGGCGGCCTAAAGTCGGTATCAGCGAATCAGCGAGGGAGTCTATCCCCTTTTCAATAGCACTAGACCAAAGAGATTGTTTTAGCATCTGAGGTGGAGCGCCACACCTACCATCAGCTCCTTACTTTACCGCACAGATCCCTGTGCTACTCATACGCTGAGTTGGCGAGGACCGGTATCGAACTAGGAACCTTGTGGTTTCCAGCCGAACACTCTACCGACTGAGCTAAAGAACTCTCCTGTGTCAGGGGACACAGGAAATTAAGAATTAACCCTGTTAGTCTGGCTGGAGAGATTTGAGAACTTTGAGTCAGGCGATCGGGCTGCGAACATTTTCGAGCACTCGGCTTCTTATGCCAGACGCTAAGGTACAGCATAGCAACGTCCCTCAGGGAGTGAGCAATAATCTACTAAAACTTTCAAGGAACCTCTGCCCCATGAAAAAGACTTGTGACTGTAAATTCAACTTTGAACTCTGTGAAAATGTTGAATTGGTTACATGTAATAAACATGGTAATTTGTATATGAGCTTCCACTAACATCTTTATTTTCGTATCTTATTAATTCTGTTGGGGGCTCGCCATTTAATAAGAACAACAATATTGTGTTAAGTAGAGGCTGATCCTTAGAGAAGAAACCTTTCGGTGTCCCTTAGAGTTAGGTGGAATCCTTTGGTTGCTCCTCTGTGTCCCCTCAGTGTTGGGTAGAATCCTTTGAGTGTTCCTCGGTTGTGTCTCACCGTCAATATCCGGTTGTTTTAACAGACGATTTTTAGATTTAAAATTTATAAAACTAACCCCTAACCCTAAACCCTAACCCTAACCCTAACTCCTAGCAAACAACCGGATATTGACGGTGTAAATGAAAAACATGTCATTTCTTAATCGAGATCAAAAAGGGGTGCCTAAAGGTAATATGGTCCCAATTCTTTAACACAGATCAGCTGACAAGGATTAACACTGATACTACATCTTTCTACTTCAGGAAAGGATCAAACTTTGTGCCACAAGGGATCTCCACTGTAAAAATTCTTTCAACTACATTCCTAAAATGGCCACACAAATCGTAACAGGCCCAATTAAAGATAAAGTAATGAGGAGGGAAAGGAAGTAAGGGAGATAATCCCTACGCCAACAAGGGGAGATAACTCGGTTAGAGATAAAGGAATGATGAGTGAAAGGAAACAACGGCGTTGACAGTCCATATGAAATTGAGATAAAATCGGCAATGATAATCTCGTACCCAGACACTGACACGAGCGAAAGAAAACTATCGAATTTTGTCTATCGATCAGTCACTAGCGCGTCGTCTATCTACAAACTGTCGACAGACACACATCTAAAGATGGCGGATGTATAGGGTGGTGGAGAATACAAGAACAAACGCTGCAAGTACAAAAGTAACTGGAAAGACGAAACGACTGGTTTGACGGTTTTTTTTTTAAATTTTTTTTTTCTATAATTCTAAATCCTGTATTTATAAAATGAGATTCAAGATTAAACCCACCCTGTCGACTGGGTACCAAGAATACTCCGACTGCACCTCTGCAGAGGGGTAAAATCTCCGCAATAGGGCCACCTATTGACTGTGGTTGTGCTTAAGCTCGGAGACGGAGTCCTGATGGCTGAGCAGTCCATGACTCCATATATATATATATGTATATATATATATATATATATATATAAAAGAGAAAGTGAGTTCACCACAAACTCACTTTCTCTTCTATAAATACAAATATACGTACTTTGTTTTGAATAAAGTTAGACTGATGATGTTCTTCGCGTAAAGAAGGACGAAATATTTCTCACCTACTTCTATTTGTTTGAGTCATTATTTTTTGTCCACTTTCCTTTTACCTTACTCAAATCTGTAAACAGCGACAGGCGAATAACGGTACTTTAGCCTTGACTTAGGCTAGACGGGCGGTCGGAAAGGACCTTCCGATCAATCGGCTGGTCATGTCAAGCAACATATATGATTGGCCCAACCCTATTGCTTTTTTATCATTCATATGCTAGAATCGGTGAGGAACTCTGTGTTAGTTTTAATCTTTAACCATCGCTTTATCTGGTTTTGTTTTTAATTGTCGAGACACCATCTACGTTTATTTTATTCCACCCTGTCGGTGGGGCGTTAGAAGGCACCGACTGCACACTGCAAAGGGGTAAGACTCCCCCAATGGGACCACCTGTTGGCCGTGGGTGGCGACCCGTGATGCTTCAGGATAGAACCCAGGTGGATGAGCAGTTCATGACTTGCAATTCTCCACTTTGGCCCTATCTTGGGCTAGACGGTCGGTCGGAGAGGCCCCCTCCGATCAATCGGCTGGCCCTAGCACCTATATGATTTCCCCAACTTTGCCCTTATGGCAAGCCCTAACCCCTCTTTATCATATGGGTGCTAGAAGGCGGTGGCTGCGGGTCTACATGTCCTGGGAATGACGTTAAACTCTATCTGATGGTGAGGTTCCATTTTTGGAGGTTTGGGGAATGTGGAGCACCCCTTCATCACCATTGCTCCCTGGTCCACTCCGACCCGAGTGGTAGTACCTGTTAGGGTCCCATCTATGGGTTAAATAGAAAAACGAGTTTATTAAAAAAAATTGAGTATCCATTAAGAATGACTTTATTTCAACATTTTATCAGTATTAGATGACCCACTGAGTACCCCTTCATCATCATTGCTCCCTGGTCCACTCTGGCCCGAAATGGTAGTACCTGTTAGGGTCCCATCTATGGGTTAAATAGAAAAATGTATTTATAAAAAAAATGTATTATCCATTAAGAATTGATTTATTTCAAAACTTTATCGGCATTAAATAACCGACTGAGGTTGATATGCCGTAAAACAAAACAAAAATCAAAAAATCAATTAGTTTATTTTATTATGAACACTTATATATTTTTTTTTAATCTAAAAATAATTAAAAGTCTAATAATATTTTTTTTCTTTTTCTTTTGTAGACGGTTGCTGAGAGAGATGGCAGTGTCATGGTGTGTGGTTAGCTATGAGGTCCCATCAGCTCTCCGCTCATCGACAGTTAGAGCGTTATCCTCCTCCACAGTGCTGTCGCCACCTCCATCACCACCATCCACTTTGATGCCAGTGTCATACTCTGGCTTTGTACTACCCAGTATTACCACAAAGAATACATGCGACGTACATGTTGGAGATCATTCGATGGTTTCTACTGTCTTGTGAAATCAAGCGTCACAACAACTCAGGAATTTTACCATTACTGATAATTATTGATAATAATAATTATTAAGATATCAAAAAGAAAAAAAACAAATCTTGAAAAAATAATTGAGAATTTAATTCTCTCCCGGCTTCAGTATCTATCTTCATATCTAAAATATTTGGGAAAAAAGAAGAAAGTTTTTAAGTGAAAAAAAAAAAAGAATAAAAACGAAATAAAATGAAATAAAAAAGTGAAAAGCGAGAGAGAAAAAGAAAGAAGAAGGCCGAAGAAATAAAAGGCCGAATAAAGGGAGAAAAGCAAAATAAAAAAAGAGGATAACAAAATAAAGAGAAAAGGAAAGAAAAAGCAAGTGAAAATAAAAAACAAGAAATTAAGAAAGAAAGAAAAAGAAACAAAGAACGAAAGAAAGAAGGAAATTGGGGAAAAAAGTAAGAAAGAAAGAACTAAAGTTTTGAAAAAAGAAAAAAAGAAAGAATGAAAAAATATTTTTGAATAATAAAAAAGAAGGAAAGAAAGAAAGGGAGTAAAAAGCCAAAAGTAATTTGAAAAAAAAAAAAAAAAAAAAAGAAAAAAGAAAAAAGAAAGTGAGGGAAAATAAGAAGTATCTAAAACCAACATCTTCATCAATTGCACATGGATGCTGTTCCCGATGTGAGAATCTTGTGCAAGTTCTTTTGTAAAAAAAATTTTCCTCTTTTTTTTTTTTTTTTCTTCGTGTCCTTGTTTCTTCCGAGATAAGAGGAGCTTAATTGCAAGAAAGTAAAAAAAAAAAAAAAAAAGAAAAAAAAGGAATTAACAAAAAAGTAGAAATGAAATATCCGAGAGAGAAAAATTAGATTTTTTTTAAAAAGAGGAAAAAAAAAGAAAGAGAGAGAGAAAAAGAAGAAGAGGACAAACGAATAAAAAAAAAAAGTGATATAATTAGAGTCGCAGGTATAAATCAACACCTTTTCTTATATAGATCAAAGGTGATTCTATGCAAAATAGGCAGCCAAAAGGTTAGATTAAAAACAAGGAATCAGAGAATCAAGACCATTTAGACCACAGCAGTGTTAAGATCATATAGAATACTTTAGAATAGTCCTTGAGATTATACACTTGTTGTCGCACAGACTTCCGTTAAAGCCCACCATTTTAAACTGGTATGGACGACACGCAAGAACTGAAATAATAATAATAATAATAATAATAATAATAATAATAATAATAATAATAATAATAATAATAAATAAATAAACTATATATAAATATTTACATATGTGTATATGTATATATATATATCTTTAATTAAGTGTAAAAATCACGATTAATAAAGGTAATCTGCTTATCTCTTTAGTGACGATAGCATTTGCCTTTACGGAACCATATAATCACATTTAGACATCTATATTATATAATCATATTAAGACTACTACTACTACTACTACTACTACTAATAATAATAATAATAATAATAATAATAATAATAACAATCTCAAATGAAATTTAAAAAGCGTTAAGAGACGAAGAAAAGCAATATATATGTTTGTACGAAGACACACAGATAAAAGTGCATATTCCGACAAGATCCACACCTCCCCCACACTCTTGCTCTTGCATCCATCCTGACATACATATTATATATGTATACATATATATATATCTACTTAACTTATATATTTATTTTCCTGATTCTTGGAGTCAAAGAAAAGAGAAAGAAAAGACGTTTCCCATGGTATGCTCTAATGGGCACCAGTCCTTCCTCGACCCGTAGTTTTTCCAGACACCTTTAGTCTCTCTCTCTCTCTCTCTCTCTCTCTCTCTCTCTCTCTCTCTCTCTCTTTAGTTCCCCCTTCCTAGTGATCCAACTCTATCTATGGTAGGACGTACTTGCCATCTATTTCCCCTTTAAACATCTTCTCTCTAAAAAATCTGCCAAAATAGATAGTTCTATTCACCACTACCTGAACTACCCCTATGTACTAATTTTTGCTTCCTGTCGTTGTACTCGGCCGTAATTCTTAACAGTCTCTTGATCTTCCTCTCGAGTTTGCTTCCAATCTCCAAGACTTCAAGAACTAAGACAGGAATATCAAATACAAAATCTCCCAAATCTGATGACAGTAACTTTGATTCTTGAAGTTTTTTAAAAGACTTTACAGAATTTTAAACAATCTCAAATCTCTTCAAGTCCAATTTAAGAGAATGTATATATCATTGTATGCCCAATAGCGAATCATATACAAATAAGAAACGTGTCCAATAGCCAGTGTATGCAGAATATACAAAAAGAAAACATTAAAAACACGTCCTCAAATATTTGATAGTGAAATCAAGAGATAATTTTTAAATACATATATATATATACATACGCAAATACATACATATATATATATATATATATACAAATATATATATATATATAGATATAGATATAGATATACATTTTGCTTTAACATTTTTAATATTTTTATTTTTCATCAATAAGTATATTTGAAATCTAACCTAGCTTACCATTGAAAATAAAAAAAAAAAAATAAAAGACCTCTATTTTGCTGTGATTACGGTTATTTTCTAAGGTTCGTGTATATATATATATATATATATACCTATCCATCCTTATTAAAGTCTGCTTATCTCTCTTTTCTCCCCCTCTCTCTCTCTCTCTCTCTCTCTCTCTCTCTCTCTCTTCTCTCTCCGGTATCTTTCTTTGTAGCTATTTATCTGTTTGTGTTTGTTTATCTCTTTCCCTCTCTCTCTCTCTGTCTTGCTCTCCACATACCCACTTATGGTTACTGAATGAAGGCGAGAGAGCAACCATGGACCAGAGGAACTATGACCTAATATGGAATGACAGTGTAATCGATGTTAATTTCTCCTACAACCTTAATATCAGCGCCATTAATAATAATCTGGGATATGAGATTAAGTTGATCAATTTTTACTTAACAGGCGTGTCTGGCATGACAGTCTGTTGCCTTGGAATAATAGGAAATATCCTCTCTTTTGTTGTCCTCACTCGCAAAACCATGAAGTCCTCCACTTACACATACCTGTCAGGGCTCGCCATCTGCGACCTGCTGGTCCTGTTTACCACTATGCTCCTAATTCTCAAAGACACGAAATTCCCCGAACTAGGGTCCCTTTCTTGGAGCGACGACTACTACCACGAGATGTTTCCGATTGTTCATCCAGCCGCATTAACTTTTCAAGTAACATCAATATGGTTAACATTAGCCTTCACGGTAGACCGTTATATTATGATATGCCACCCTTTCAAAGCGGAGCGCATGTGCGACATACCCCGAGCGCGGCGGGTAGTGTTGGCACTCTACCTAGCCGGCATCGCTTTCAACATACCGCGTTGTTTCGAATACACGGTGATAGAGATTGACTTGCCCAACAACGAGACCAGGTCGGTGAACATGCTGACAAAATTCGGAGAGAACAAATACTTCCGAGTGATTGTGCACTCCTGGCTCTACCTTATCTTCGTGTGCATGATACCTTTTTTCACGATGGCCGTCTTGAACGCTTTTCTCATCCACACCGTGCACCAGTCTCGGCGAAAGGGCAAGTCCATAAACGCCAAGGAGAAACGGCGCAACGACACCACCATCATGCTCATCGGGGTGATCATCGTCTTCTTCATCTGCCAAATGCCAGCGTTGATATCGCGAATGATGTGGGCGTTCAATCCGACTCTCCTGTCCAACTGGCGCTACCATCTCCTCAACGAGATCGGTAACTTCCTGGTAATCTTCAACTCTGCCACGAACATCATACCGTACTACTTCTTTGGACAGCGTTTCCGCAATGAGTTCTGGCGCAGTTTCTGCTTCTGCTTCATGGGCAAGGAGAACGTGCGTCGTCTTGCCCGTAGCATGAGCCTGTCCTTTGATAGACGTTTCAGCAACGCGAGCACCATCGTGCGCGGGATAGAGCTGAACGGCCTGTCCTCGAACGAGGTGCCCCAGATCCAGGAAGGCGGGGGCGGTGGAGGAAACGGGGGCTCGCTCGGAGCAGCGGGGGGCGTGTGCGGTGGTGGAAGAGGTGCGAATGGGGACGGTGGCGGCGCCGGCGTCACGGACCCGCAGATGCTGCCACTCCCACCTCCGTCTCCTCCCCCGCCGCCGCCAAGAGACGGGGCCAACGGAACGGCCCTCGTCCTGGATCAACACAAGACACGGACGGTTTTATTAAGCAACTATCATGCCGACACTAACTTATGGACCAGTCTGAAACAGAAGCTAATCCCTTCTACCAAGCAGCCGGCCACGGACATGGGGGTGGGTGGCGGCTGCCGGGGCGGAGTTGGGGGTGCCGGGGGGACCGGCGGTGGGGGTGGGGGTACTAGCCGGTTGAACCGCAGCCGGAAACCTGCCTACACCTTTAAGAATAAAAGTCTTACATCTCTGTGTCTTAAACCACAGAAACAGGACGAACGGTCATGAATTTTGGAAATATTATAAGAATAATGTTAATTAAATGAAAGAAAGAAAAAAAGAAAAAAAAAAAAGGAAAAGACTATTATTGATTTAAATTGATGGGATATAATTAATTATTTAAAAAAACCAAAATAACAAAAAAAAAAAAAAAAAAAAAAAACTTGTTAAATATGTCCGCTCATGTGTATAATTATCTTTAACATATTTTTTCTGGGTATATTTTTTTGTGTTTACTAAGACATACATGCATAAATACATGTATACATACCACACACACACACAGGTATATATATATATATATATATATATATATATATATATATATATATATTCACACAGGGTGAGCCAAAAGTAGGCGGACAGTAATTGATAAACCTTGTACAACATACTATCCACCTACTTTAGGTTCAACTTGTATATATATACACAGGGTAAGCCAAAAGTAGATGGACAGTAAATGATAAACCTCATACAACCTACTATCCACCAACTTTTAGTTCAACCTGTATATATATATATATATATATATATATATATATATATATACAGCTTGGGGTAAAATGATCTGATAAAAGCAAAATGGAATAAATAATGAAAAAATGTGTTGTTAAACCTTTGAATGTATCATATCATTTTGCCGCACCCTGTACATACACATACAGGTTGCACCAAAAGTAGGGGGACAGTTTATAATAAACTTTTTAAAAATTACTGTCCACCTACTATTTATATATATATATATATATATATATATATATATATATATATATATATATATATATATACAG
>CM042168.1:9320931-9328431 GCA_023376005.1 Doryteuthis pealeii | reverse complement strand
ATATATATATATGTGTATGTGTGTGTTCGAACAAATTTGGTTAAAAATAATATAATCCTTATTGTTTGGGATTTTTAATTTTTTCTTTCAATTTTTCTAACAATTTTATTTAAAAATTTTTCTAATAATTTTTTAAAATTCAAATTTGTTTTTAATCTAATTTTTTTTAAACAATCTTTTTATTTAAAAAAAGAAATGGTTTATTTTTTTATCTTTTATCTTTTTAAAGATTTTTATTTAATTTTTATATTTTACTTAATTTATCTATATTTTAAGTCAATTTTAAAAAATTTAAATTTGGAAAAAGTTTTCATTTGTAGACCAAGTACTTTCAGTCCTCTATTGAACCATTATCAAGGCTTTTTTAAGTTCTGGGTCTACGAATGAAAACTCTTCTGGACAATTCATTAATTCCTTTCTTGATGATGATATTTTTTTTAAATTGTTAGAAAAATTGATTTTTTAAATCCCCATATTTCTATCCAAATTTGTTTGAATGAAAAGATGTTGCCCAAATATACCTATTTTATATATGTATATATATATATATACAAATATATATATTATATATATATATATATATATACATATATATATATATATATATGTGTGTGTGTGTGTGTGTGTGTGTATGTATATATGTATATATTTATGTATATATATATATATATGTGTGTGTTTATACATATATAAGTTTATATGCCTGTAGTCCCAAATTTTACCGACAATTTTACAATCAAAAGTTGAAATTTTGAAACTTTTTTTTCGTGAATATTATCTAATTAAAATGAGTTTTAATAATTAAAGCAAATTTATTTCCAGCGTATAAATTTTTCTATATCATCAAAAAAAAAACTATTTTACCAACAAACGTGCATGATATTTGGGGTATCTCATATATATATACATATATATATATATATATATATATATATATGTATGTATGTATGTATGTGTGTATGAGTGTATGCGTGTGTGTGTGTTTGTGTACATATGCAAAACTGTAACATAAAAATGTCCTATTAAGTGTGCATTTTACGATTGTAAACATGTAAATAAATTCATCTATATATATATGTACACAAAAACTGAACTATGTGAAAAGAAAATTATACATATATATGTATCTGTGTACACGTGAGTGAGTATGTATGTGTGCATGTATATATGCATGAATAGGAATTCCCCCCCACTCCATTTCTTTATAATGTTTTACTTATCTACCTACATATGTGCATACAGATGTACTATTTTGCTGATGTGATACGTAAACCTGATTGAGAAAAAAATATACATATATATACATATATATATATATATATGTATATATGTATATATGTATATAAAAAATGTACATATATGTCCACTCTTGTGTCCCTCGGAGGAAGCATTAAGTTTGAAAGTGGCTGAGATGTCCGAGGTGCTATTCGAGAGTTAAAGTGTAAATGGCTCCGAGAAAAAGTCTAATTGGTGTTTTTTGGGGTTTTTGAGAATTTTTTTTCCATTGAAATTTTCAAGTGGATTGATAACAGGAGCAGGAAATATCCGGCGAGACAAGGGAAACTTGACAAATATATAGATTGATCAATCTGTTCAAATTTTTACATAGTAGCTCCTGTTATATATATATATATATATATATAATATATATATATATATATATATAATCAATGGTAATATTATGGTTTTACATTCATATCTTGAAGTTTCATGGTAATCCAATCATCAGATGTGTTCAATGGTTGAGATGTTAAAAACCAGTCGTGAAATGGTTGAGATGTTAAAAACCAGTAATTTTTTAGCGTTTATATGAAGCGTTTTCATTGAACTCATCTGATGATTGGATTACCATGAAACTTCAAGTTATGAGTGTAAAACTTTAATATTACTATTGATTATAAATCTGCTCTGCTTTATTAGCATTGAGCACCTTTCCATGCAAATACTTTTCTCATTTTCTCATTTTTTCATTCACTATTCATTATATATATATATATATATATATATATATATATATATATTCAAGTTAAGGTAGCATGGACCCAAAGACAATGCAATCCATCACCATCACCAAGAGGAGAGCAGATAACTGAACACTCTGCCTAATTAAATAACTATATATCCGGGTAAATTTAGCACTGCTGTATATCCTGGTAATCTGGGTAAACTTCATGCTACACATTGCAACCAGCCAATCAAAACCCAATCCCATACTTCCCCTTCCCCTCATTAAAGGACCAAACCACAGCGTATAGAATCAAATGCTAAATCAAATTAGTTATTTGGTCTGAAGGTCGCATTGGCGAGCAACTATCAGTAACAAGGGGCTATTGAATCCATGTCCACGCTACCTTAACTTAAATATAAATGCTCTATCAATGATATTGAGCACTGTTTACTTATAAAGACGGCACATTATTTATATAACATATATAATATATGTATATATATATATATATATATATATATATATATATATATATATATATGTGTGTGTGTAAGTTAAAAATGGAAAGGAATCTGAGAATGTTGAAAGGATAAATAAATAAAGGAAAGAAAATGTTGAATGGATAAAATTAATTTAATGAATTACTAACACTTGTTTCGACTAGGAGTTTGTTCGTGTACACATTGTATTCTTTTATTATTATTTTAAATATGAAATAATTTTAAGTATGAATAAAAAAATAATAATGATAGTAAATTAGAAAATTAGAAAATAATTTAAGTATACAAAGAAAAACTTGAAATTTGTATAATCACGCACCCACACACACCCACTCACATACACATACACATACACACACACACACACACATATATATACATATATACATATATATATATATATATAATATATTCAATTTGGAGGTGTAAAGGTTAAAGTCATGGGAAATGGACTCGTTGCCCCGAGTTCAAATCCTGGAGTGCTAATTGCATCTCACTTAGCGCTAATACCTTGGGAAAGGTATGAATCCTACTCTCCCTCCAGCTAAATAATAGGGTAGACTAGGCTCTTTAACCTTGGTTAGGCAACCGGTCTAGGAGAAGGAAAACTCTGAATCCAAACCCGTTGAACTCCGCTTAAGAAATTGACCTTGTGTCACATCCTGCTCGTGCGGAGGGGTTGGTAGATATATATATAATTAGTTTCGAGGAGATATGATGATTGTATTTTCTTATTTAGAAGTCATTTGTAATAATTTGATTTTAATTTTAATAATACATCTTTTTACTGTTGTTTTCTTTTTACTTTTTATTTTTCATTTTATCCTATAAAAGAAAAATTGAGTAAAATGTTTGATATTAGAAGTTAAAAACCGTCAAAATAAGTGAATTTTGAAGTGTTCAAAAAAATTATTAAAAAAAAAAATTTTTTTTTTTTTAGACGCTTACAGTTGGAGGAATAGAGTGATGTTTGATGACAGTTACGGTTAGAGAATAAAGAATATTCGATGAAGAGTGACATTTGAAAAGAGTGGGAATTTTTTATTTCATAAGTAATATATATATATATATATATATACAGGGTGGACCTAAATGATCTGACAAATTTGGAGGCTTAATAAAAAAAATTCTATTTTCTGAATGTACATATAATGCCATTTTATTTCTGTAAGTTAAAAAAAATTAAATCAGCTAAATGCTTCCCATCATTGTCAATAAAATAAAATGGCATTATATGTACATTCAGAAAATAGAATTTTTCTATTCATTATTTCTTATTTTGTGCGTTTATTAAGCCTCCAATGCAATTTAGAATCATACTTAGGACACCCCTTTGGGGTGGGTATTACTCCTTTGCAGGGAATACTGAAAATGTTTGTTAAAAATATAGATGTTTCATTCTAATATTGATGTAAAAAATAAAACGTTTAGAAAAGGAATGAAATAATACACACACACACACACACACACACACACATATATATATATATTTATATATATATATATTATATTAACTTGAAAAAGTAACTTACTTAAGTTGAAGTGACATACTTCAGTAGCAAACGAAAGTTGAACTGACTTATATTTTTCTACATACTTTTTAAGCCTATGGGAGAATTACTTATGTTAATATTGTTAGAAGAAAGGAAGGCGGGGGGGGGGTCATAGGCTTGGCACATGGTCGGTGTTTAAGGAGGAAAAAAATATATATATACATACGTGTCACACATCCACTACACTGCTGCCCATAGTTTCTAGTTTCAAACATTATATCCATAATAATAATAATAGTAATAATAATGATAATGATGATGATAATAATCATGATAATGATGATAATAATCATGATGATGATAATAATAATAATAATGATAATAATGATAATAATAATGATGATGATGATAATAATAATGATAATAATGATAATAATAATGATGATGATAATGATAATAATAATGATGATGATGATATAACCATGATGATGATGATAATAATAATGATAATAACCATGATGATATAATAATAATAATAATAATAATAATAATGGACTATTCTTAAAATTGGGGAAATAGGAACTCAGATTCACAAAAAGACTAGAAAATTGTTGACAATGCACAAGGCTTTACACCCTAGAGATGATAGAGATAGTCTTTATGCATCAAGAAAAGAAGGTGGAAGAGGTCTTGCCAACATAGAGGATTGTTTAGATGCCATAATTCAAGGACTAAAAGAATACACACAAAAACAAAAAAATAGCAAAAAAAGATTACTTATGGCAGCCAATAATAGCAGCTGCAACATATAGACAAACAGAAAAACAACAATAAAAAAACAAGAAAGCAGAAGAACAATACTTCAATTGGGGAGGTTGTAAATGAAAAGACCTGGACACGGTTAAGAAGAGGAAACCACTCAAGTGAGAAACTAAGTCATTCATAATTGCTGCTCAAAACATCATCACTTAAACTTTTCCGTTCTAATCCACACACCAGGCCACTCTCACGGCTCCATGTCATGCCCATTACATAACAAAGAGAGAAACTGAGTCATAGCACAAAGCAATGCCATAAGAACAAATTATATCAAAGCAAAAATTGATAAGACACACAAAACAGCAAATTTGGACTATATGGTGATAAAGCTGAGACCATAAAACATGTATTAAGTGAATGCAGCAATCTATCATGAGAACAACTGGGTAGGAAAGGTGATCCACTGGGAATTATGCAAAAATCAAAATTTTGACCATACAACAAAATGGTATATGCCTAAACCAGAATCTGTTCTTGAGAATGAAATAGATAAAATTCTCTGGGACTTTGAGATTAAGGCATATTGCCTTATCCCAGCCAGAAGACCTTAGTATTGATTAACAAAAAAGAGAACTTGTCAACTGGTAGATTTTGCAGTTCTAGCAGATAGCAAGATGAAGATGAAAGGAAACAAAAAGATAAACAAATACCTGGACCTTGCTAGAGAATTGAAAAAACTGTGGAATATGAGGGTGAAAGCAACATACGTATAAATACATATACATATACTAGGTATACCCAAAACAATTGTTTGTTACGTTTTTAAAAACAAATTAAAATTAATTAAATCTATTATTTAAGATTAAACTTTTGTCTAAATCGATAAGTAGTAACATAATGACCATCATTAAAAAAAGCAAAATATCATTACATATGCAGTTTACTTTTAATACTTTTAAAACGATTTGTTTTGGTCAATTTCGACGTGATCCACCATACAGTCTCGTTTTTCAATGGTTTTAAACGCTTGTTTACAATTTTAATGTAACATTCGTGATTGCAAAAAATTTACCAAAAATCAGGTAATTATCCGATTTTAATGAAATTTTCAGTATTGATTTATCAATTAATGAATTTCATATTGCATTAGTTATTTTATTTCAAAACTTTAATTTAGTATTTTTGCTATGAAAAATAATATATAAAATTCATTTAAAATATGAAAAGCCTGATGTTAAGTTTAAAATGCTATATTTTTAAATTCTAGAAATAAATATCTATTTAATGCAAACCTTATTTTATTACATCAAAGTATACTTTTTGAAGAAAAACTCGATTGAAAACGTACCCCCCCCCCATCTTTTTAAGCAGAAAAAATATTGATGTATAATTTTTTCTTTTATAAGATAATAGCCAATTAAATAATTATCGAAATGAGTAAAAATGAAACCTCCAAAAAATTTATTATTTATTATTTTTTTACATTTTATTTTTCGATTTTCGGTACTTATTTTCTCGTAGAAAAGACACCATAATTTTTTTTTCTATTCATAACTTCGGTCTTTTATCTCTTTATTTATACTGTAATTAGAAAACTATAAGACCAACTCGAAAAAAGTTACGCCCCAACATAAGGGGGTCAAAATTAAGTGACCTAAAAAAATGAGAAAGTTTTGAAATAAAATAAATAATGCATTATAAAGATCATTCATTGATAAATAAACTCTGAAAATTTCATTAAAATCCGATAATTCTCTGATTTTTGGTAAATTATTTTCTGTAAGGGGGGGGGGCTAAAGTCATTTTCTCAAAAACGCATTTTAGGCCCATTTTGGGTATAGCTAACATATACATATATATATATATATATACATATGCATATATATATACCTATACATATATATACATATAAACATATATATAGAGACACATATATTTTGATACATATGTTTGTGAATATATAAAATTTGTGACTAAATTTGTTTGTCTGTTCACCCAAATGTGTCACGCTGAAATTAACTACTTAAAACTGATGTGAATTTGAAACTGCAGTCTAACTCCATAATCAATTATTCACAAGAACACATATAGATATATATATATATATGTGTGTGTGCATCTTCAGGTGTGAAACTGATGGAATGTTTCAGTTGTCTCGCTTTTAAAACGAGCAGTAGCGTAAGAATTGGTAGTGGGAGGTAGTAAGAATTGGTAGTGGGAGGTAGTAGGAATTGGTAGTGGGTTCAAACGAACAATAGCAGTATAGTTTTTGGAGGAGGGTGGGGTCACAAGTTTGTGAGAATGAAAGGGGAATGGTGGGAGGAGGATAGACAGGAAATTATAGGCATCTGAGGACATGTTGACTTGTTTCGAAGTTTATTTTGTTTAAGGTGGGGATTTTGTTGCTTGTTTGATAATTTGATTATTTGAAGGTTTTGTTTGTTTTTTTTCTTTGTATAGTGTGAGTGCATTTTCTGGGGGGCATGAATGTGTTTTTAGGTGTTGCAAAATGGAGCTCGTATCAGTTAGGTGTAGCGTTAATCTGCGTGATAATGTGGTCGTCGCGTGGCCAATATACGTGTTATTAATTTGGAGAGGCAGTCTCCTACTGGACATTTAAATTCATACACGAGATTGGTTTCATTAAGACGAGTATAATATATATATATATATATATATATATATAATATATATATGTGTGTGTGTGTGTGTGTGTGTGTGTGTGAATAAGATTAATGAAAAAACAAACGATGTTTACAACTGAAATAGGCTCATCAGAAGAGAAAGTGTGCAAACCGTT
>CM042168.1:9295931-9315931 GCA_023376005.1 Doryteuthis pealeii | reverse complement strand
TAGATTATTTACTCAGAACCTCGTTAGATCCGATAAAAAAGGGCTTCACCCTGAAATAAGGCAAAAAGCCGGAGATATACTGCAGAGACTATTACAGATGTGGACTACACAGATGATCTAGTGCCTCTCGCAAATACTCCTGCACAAGTAGAATCACGGCTGCATAGCCTAGGGAAGGCGGCCAGATGCCTCGGCCTCAATGTGAACTAAGATAAAATTGAGTTCATGTGTTTTAAACAAGATGAAGGCATCTCCACACTGGATGGAAATTAAATTAGGAGACCAATTCACATACATAGGTAGGTTAAAGTGATGATTAAAGTCGTAGGAAAATGGGCTCGTCGACCAGAGTTCGAATCCTGGACGAGGCTGTTTGCATCTCACATAGCGTTAATGCCTTGAGAAGGATATGCATCCAACTACTCTCCCTCTAGATATGAGTAAACGGTAGGGCAGACTGGGCTCTTTAACCTAAGCTATGTAACTAGTCTTGGAAAACTTTAAATTCAAACCTGTTAAACTCAGTTTAAGACAGTGTTTTTCAACTGGTGTACCGTGAAGCTTCTGTCGGTGTGCTGTGAGTGTTGAGGACGGTTGATCATCCTCTTATATTTTATTTCTATTACTTTAATATTTTGTTTTAATTTAATATTTTTGTTTTAATTATGCTACACTTAGCACATTTTCACTATTCCTTTTCTTTTCAAATTTAAATGATAAAATAATTATATGCTTATATACCTTGATCAATTTATTGCCCAGCGCACTGTGCCGTGAGATGAAAAAGGTTGAAAAACTAAGGTTTAAGAAATTATTGCATCCTGCTTGTGTGGGTTGGTAAATATGTGTACCTAGTTAGTAGTATCCCATCTACAGAAAGCGATATTAATGCACACACAGGAAAGGCATGGACTGCTATAGATTACACAGGGGAAACATGAAGACCTTTTTGGTAAATTAAGTTTTTAAATGATTTAGGATAATTTTGTACCGCTGAATTCGAAAATAACATCCATTTTTCTCGAGCAGTTAAGGTTTTTCTGCTAAGTTGATTTTAAAAAAATCTGATCTCCTAACTCAGGGATCACCAAACCTAATGAGCGCAGGCCCACATTATTATTGTGTTCAAAGCAGATCGCTTCAAATTAAACATTCTGATCAATTGTAATTTTATTAAAATGTTATGTAACTGAAACATACAGGGTTTGCCATTTCCAAAATGTTTGTCTCATAACTTTGACCAATTCGTTGCTTTACAGTTTCTCTTTGAAAATTATCTGTGTTTTTCAAGCAGTCGTAACAAGCGAAAATTGGGATCGCGTAAGTAACAAGTGAAATGCTTACATGCACAACATTTAGTAACCTACCTTCAGTAGTCAAGTCCATGAAGATTTAGTAAGCTTAACCTGACATTTAAATTTAAATGGTATCAGAATGTCTTGCATTCCATACGTTTTAACAAACAAATTCAAGTACCGTCTGCGGGCCTGATAAAACGCCTTTGCGGGCCATAGTTTGGTGACCTCAACACTAATTTGTGGGTATGTGGGTGTCCCCCTTCATCACCTCTACTTCTGAACTCCATTCACAAAGCTCTATATAACTAACGTGATTAAATAACAATAACATCAAATAATCAATTGGGAATGCTAATCAAAGAATACAACATTAGCAGAAAGGTTTAGTGAGATTTGTTTTTCAAGCAGTCTAAACAAGCGAAAATTCTGGATCGCGTAAGTAACAAGTGAAATGCTTACATGCACACCATTTTGTAACGTACCTACAGTAGTCAAGTCCATGAAGATTTAGTAATCTTAACCTGATATTTAAATTTAAATGGTATCAGCACGTCTCACGTTCGTACGTTTAACAAACAAATTCAAGTACCGTCGGCGGGCCTGATAAAACGCTTTGCGGGCCATAGTTTGGTGAGGCTCACACACTAATTTGTGGGGTATGTGGAGAACCCTTTCATCACCACTACTCCCAGCCCCCCTACCTTGGAGTGGTAATACCTTGTTAGGTTTAAATAGAAATTAATGAGTTAAAAAAAACCATTTCCCAAATAATGGGTTCTAGCATGGAGATACATAAAATTTAAGTGCAGAAAGAACATACAATTTTAACATTAGAATGAAAAAGTTTTTCAAAATTGCTCAAAATAAAGAAAATGGTGAAGAAATTACAAATTTTTTTTGTTTTGAATTAGTTCCGTGTTTTGACATTTAACAAAATCATGTCCCATTTTTGTAACCTCCAATTTTCGGGGGCTTTAAATTCTCATAACTTTTTGAACCACTGGAGATATTTGCATAATCAAACAGTTCTGAACTCCATTCACAAAGCTCTATATAACTAACGTGATTAAATAACAATAAACCTCAAATAAAAAAATCAACTGGGAATGCTAATCAAAGAATACCAAACATTAACAGAAAGGTTTTAGTGAGAGTTTGTTTTTCAACAGTCGTACAACAAAATTCGGGATCGCATCAATAAAATGTTTACATGCACAAAGTTTTGTAACCTACTACAGTATCAGGTCCATGAAGGATTTGTTAAGCTTAACTGATATTGTAACTTAGATGGTATCCGAACGTCTCACGTTCCGTAGCGTTTTAAACAACAAATTCAAGTACCAGTCGGCGGGCTGAATAAAACGCCTTTGTTACAAGAATAAGCAATAATTGATAATGGAGTGGACTAGTAATAGAAAATCAATATGTAATTAATGAAGAGTGTATCTAGCCAAGTGTTAGGATAAATGTTTCACAATCATTAAGAATGGATTGAAACTAGTAATAAAATAATCTTTTAATAATGGAGAATTGTGTGTTTGTCTGTCTGTAACCGAAACTATATTACTACCTCAAATTCACAGTCCCTTAGTTATTTTAATATAACATTCTCCATGAGATTTTACTTTTATTTAAACTTCATTGAAATAAAAGAATAATTTGTTTTTACATTTAGTTAAGACTGGTGACCATATTACATCTAATAATACGCATTGGTATTTATATATCCACGAAAATAGTGTTTTACGTGTGTGGGAAGGCTAATTTGCATATTGATCTTTAAAATTGATTTTTATAACTATTATGCTAGAGTATTATTGATTTCTCCTTGTTGGTTATTATCTTATGAATATGAGCACAATCTTTGGGATAATATCTTAAAAGAATTCATTTGGAAGGAAGAATCAACTGTAAGTATTTATCTTTAACTGTCCTATTTTATAGTAAAGGAGTTAAATTAAGAAAATTTACCATGAATACGGGAGTAATGGAAAAATGATGGAAAGAGTTATTTTAAAAGCTGTTCTAACTTTTGTTTGATAATTACCCTCTGTGTTTCCAATCTTTTTATCGTGCCATCTTTTAGTGTTATTGAAGCTTTCTAATTTAACATGATATTTTAATTATATTAAAATTTAAAAACTTCACTCCGAGGTGCAAAAATTTGCTAGTAGTAATAATGAAGGGTGTAATCTAGCCAGAGTGTTGGATAAAAGCAACAATCAATAAGATGGATGAAAGCTAGTAATAAAAATAATAGTAAATAATCAAGAGTGGTCATCTAGCCGAGTGTTGGGATGAAAAAAACGCAACAATAATAAGATGGATTGAAACTAGTATAAAAATAATAGTAATATGAAGAGTGTATCTGCCAGAGGTTGGGATAAAAAGGAACAATAAGTAAGATGGATTGAAGCAGTAAAAAAATAATAGTAATTAATGAAGAGTGTATCAAGCCAGAGTGTTGGGATACAAAATTTTGTATACCTCTTTCCTTACTTTCTACTTCTAATTTTCTAGCGTCTCTTCTATGCGTCTGGACTTCAATCTTTGGGGACTTCATATCTGGTTCTTGCCATTGGGATTTCTTCTTTATCTAGAAGCTCTGCGTGTCATTTGGTAGTTTTAGATAATTACACAGGCCTTCGATTTTAACTTAGATCATATTTAGTTCTGAAAATCCTCACCAGACTACATGCGCAGATTGAGTCGGCAGCGGTCATAACACGACTTACGCACCGTCGTGGTTTTTGGCCGGATCTAACTGCTCCAAATCTTCTAATCTAATACCGGAAGAGGGGTCTTCTCCGACCGATCTGCACGTTATCCACCGAGGAGGATCAGGAACTGAGGTCAGCCTTGTCATCAATCCTCAAGGCGCCGCTGAGACTTATAGCAGCCATTTTGGTTTCTACACGTACTGTAACATAAATATCAGAATCTATAATTAGTAACAAAAGAGCAACATAATAAGATGGAATTGAAACTAGTAATAAACCTCGTTTTTTGTGACATTGTTAATATTTCCTCCATCCAAAATAGGTTTTTTAAGAAGAAAAAAGCATTTTCTATACAGAATTTAAATATTTGCAACTTCAAGTTTTGGTTGGTTTGCGTTTTGTTGTTTCGTTGGATTCTATGCATTAAACCATTAAAATAATTGACATTGTTTTTTTCCGAAGAAAATTACGACAATGAAATTCAGAAATATTTGGAGAGACGCGAGAAGTCGAACCTCAGGAATAAATTCGCGAAGCGAACGCTTCTACCACTAAACTACATCCTCAATTACACTTCAGGAATTTAAAATAATTAACATTTTTTCATTGTTTTTTTTTTTCCCAACAAAATTATGCAATAGTTTAGAAAAGTTGAAGTGCTCGTTCTCTTCCAATATTTTCTGAATTCCTTGCAAAATCTGTTCGAAAAAAAGACAGAACAATGACAATATGTAATGGTTTACTATTTGGTTAAATCATCATTTGGGGGATCTAGGCTGCTTTGGTAAATGTGTTCGCTTCCGCATGCAGAAAAATGCCGATCTCGACTCATAAAAATTGTTTGACAATAATTTTGGATGTTGACTCGTATATCTAATTTTTAAGATGGGCTTGATAATTAGTATTATTTGGATTATTCGGACCTATTGTCCTCATCTTTATTGTTATCTGTACAACGTTTCGGTCCAGTGTGCCCTCCACCCTTCTTCAGGTATTATTTTAGAAGGTTCCGCAATTCAGAATTTTCCCGATCCGACAAAAAAATATCTAAAGAAGTGCTGGAGGGCAATAGTTACAGTCGATCCAGAAACATTGTCCAGATAACTATAGAAGATGAGGGACAATAGTTCCGAATAATCCAAATATACCGGCATATAATTTTACCAACCCTCCGCACGAGTAGGATGTGACACACAGTCAATTTCTTAAGGTAAGTTTAACAGGTTTAAGTTTCAGAGTTTTCCTTCTCCTAGACTGGTTACCTAGCCCAGGTTAAAGAGCCCAGTCTGCCTGATTTTACGCCATAGCTGGAGTGTAGATTGGATTCATAACCTTTCCGAAGATGTATTAGCGATATGTGAAATTCAAACAGTTTCGCCCAGCGAATTGAACTCGGGTCGACTGAAGTCCATTTCCTATGAGTCAATACCATTAGACTACGTGCATCCCCAAAAATGAACGAAATAAATGAATACCGTATAATCTGTCCATAGCTTTTCCTATGGTAACTCCATTAAGTAGGTTGATAATAGGATGTAAATAATTTGGTAATGTTTTTAGTATATAAGAGTTGTCTTAATTCAGCTTAAAAACATTGCAATAATTTATTTACCAGTGTTATCATCAATATAGAACATCTGGAGGCGCGTGGTCTAATGGTAGAGGTGCGTAGGAAATGGCTCGTCGACCCGAGTTCAGTTCTAGACCAAGTGCTGTTTTCGCACACTTTCACATGGCGCTAATACCCTTTCCAAAGGGTATTAGCGCCGATTGTGAAATGCAAACAGTGCTTGGTCTAGGAATTGAACTTACGGGTCGACGAGTCCATTTTCTACGACTCTAACCATTAGACCACGCGCCTCCAGATTTCTATATGATTGATAACACTGGGCTTAAAATCAAAATTATTGTCTAATGTTTTTTAGCTGAATTAAGACAACTCTAATATACTAAAAACATTACCATAATTATTAATTATATCAACTACTTATGGGTTACATAGGAAAAGCATGGACAGATTATACGGTATTATTTATTTCGTTCATTTTTGGGGTGCACGTAGTCTAATGGTTTGACTCATAGGAAATGGACTCGTCGACCCGAGTTCAATTCCTGGGCGAAACTGTTTGAATTTCACATAGCGCTAATACTCTTGGGAAAGGTATGAATCCAATTCTCACTCCAGCTATGGGTAAATATCAGGGCAGACTGGGCTCTTTAACCTTGGCTAGGTAACCAGTCTAGGAGAAGGAAAACTCTGAATTTAAACCTGTTAAACTTCCCTTAAGAAATTGACTTTGTGTCACATCCTACTCGTGCGGAGGGGTTGGTAAATATATATGCGGTATTATTTGGATTATTCGGACTATTGTCCTCATCTTTATAGTTATCTGTACAATGTTTCGGTCGATGTGCCCTCCAGCCTTCTTTAGATATTTTTTTGTCGACTCGGGAAACTTTCTTGAACTTGGGAACCTTCTTAAAATAATACCTGAAGAAGGGTGGAGGGCACATTGGCCGAAACGTTGTACAGATAACAATAAAGATGAGGACAATAGTCCGAATAATCCAAATAATACTAATTATCAAGCCTCATCTTAAAAATAGATTATACGAGTCAACATCAAAATTATTGTCAACATTTTTTTATGGAGTCGAACTCGGCACATTTTGGCATGCGAAGCGAACACTTTACCAAAGAGCTAGATCCCCAATGATGATTTAACCAATAGTAAACCAATTAACATATTGTCATTGTTCTGCTTTTTTTCGAACAAGATTTTGCAATGAATTCAGAAAATATTTGGAGATACCGAGACTCAAACTTTTCTAAACTAATTGCATAATTTTGTTGGAAAAAAACAATGAAAAAATGTTAATTATTTTAACATTTCCTGAAGTGTAATTGAGGATGTAGTTTAGTGGTAGAGCGTTCGCCTGCGAATTTTCCTGAGTTCGACTCTCGGTCTCTCCAAATATTTTCTGAATTTATTTCGTAATTTTCTTCGGAAAAACAATGTCATTATTTTAATTGGTTTAATGCCATAGAATCCAACGAAACAACAAAGCAACCAACCAAACTTGAAGTTTCAAATATTTAAATTCTGTTAGAAAATCTTTTTCTCTTAAAAACCTATTTTGGATGAGAAATATTAACAATGCCACAAAAACAGAGGTTTATTACTAGTTTCAATCCATCTTATTATTGTTGCTTTTTGTTACATAATTATTAGATTCCTGATATTTATGTACAGTAGTGTAGAAACCAAAATGGCTGTTATAAGTTCAGCCGGCGGCCTTGAAGGATGAATGACAAGGCTTGACCTCAGTCCTGATCCTCCTTCGGGTGGATAACGTGAGAATCGGTGGAGAAGACCCTCTTCCGGTGTAAGATTCGAAAAGATTTTGTTTTAGTTAGATCGGCCAAAAACCACGAGGTGTAAGTCGTGTTATGTACGCTGCCGACTCAATCTGCGCAGGTAGTCTGGTGGGGATTTCAGATAAAATATGATCTAAGTTAAATCGAAGTCTTGTGTAATTATCTAAAAACTACCATGACACAGAGCTTGCTGATAAAGAGAAATCCCATGGAAGACCAGATATGAAGTCCCCAAATGAAGTCCAGACGCTAGAAGAAGAACGCTAGAAGAAAAGAAGTAAGAAAGTAAGGAAAGAAGGTAATACAAAATTTTTATCCCAACACTCTGGCTTGATACACTCTTCATTATTACTATTATTTTATTACTAGTTTCATCCATCTTATATTCGTTGCTTTTTATTCCCAACACTCTGCTAGATACACTTCATATTACTATTATTTTATTACTATTTCAATCAACATCTTATTATTGTTGCTTTTATCCAACACTACTGGTATACACTCTTGATTATTAATTATTTTTATTACTAGTTTCAATCCATCCTTATTTTGTTCTTTTATCCCAACACTCTGGCTAGATACACCCTTCATTATTACACTAGCAAATTTTTACCCTCCGGTGGCAAGTTTTTAATTTTAATATAATAAATATCAGTAAATAGAAAGGCTATAATCACTAAATAAGAATGCAGATAAAAAGATTTTGGAACAGATATAATCAAAAATAGAACAGCTTTTAAAAATAACTCTTCCATCTTTTTCCATTATCCGTATTTCATTGTAAATTTCTTATTTAACTCTTTACTTAAAATAGGAAGTAAACGGCTAAATTTACAGTTATTTCTTCTTCAAATGAATTTCTTTTAAGATTTATCCAAAGATTTTGCTGCATATTAACGTATCCCAAACAATTAGAAATCAATAATACTTTAGCATATTATTTTTATTAAAACAAATTTTAAGATCCATATGCATTAGTCCTTCCATTCACACTGTAAAACACTATTTGGTTTGTAATATATATACAATTGCGTATATTAGTATGTGATTGGTCAACAGTCCTTAATAGATGTAAAACCTTATTATTCATTGAGTTTAATAATAAATAACATCATGGAGAATGTATACGTAAATACCTAAGGAATCGTTGAATTGAGTAGTATATAGTCTTCGGTTACAGACAGACAAACACACAATCTCATTATAATAAAATTATTTTATTACTAGTTTCAATCCATCTTAATATTGTTGCTTTTTATCCTAACACTTTGGCTAGATACACTCTTCATTATTACTATTATTTCTATTACTAGTTCCACTCCATCTTATCATTATTGCTTATTCTTGTAACAAAGGCGTTTTATCAGGCCCGCCGACGGTACTTGAATTTGTTTGTTAAAACGTACGGAACGTGAGACGTTCTGATACCATTTAAATTTAAATATCATGTTAAGCTTACCAAATCTTCATGGACTTGACTACTGTAGGTAGGTTACAAAACTTTGTGCATGTAAACATTTTCATTGATGCGATCCCGAATTTTTGCTTGTTACGACTGCTTGAAAAACAAATCTCACTAAACCTTTCTGTTAATGTTGTATTCTTTGATTAGCATTCCCAGTTGATTTTTTTATTTGAGGTTATTGTTATTTAATCACGTTAGTTATAAGAGCTTTGTGAAATGGAGTTCAGAACTGTTTGAATTATGCAAATATCCCCAGTGGTTCAAAAGTTATGAAATTTTAAAGCCCGAAATTGGAGTACAAAATGGACATGATTTTTGTTAAATGTCAAATCACGGACTAATTCAAAACAAAAAATTTGTAATTTCTTCACCATTTCTTTATTTTTTGAGCAATTTTGATAAAACTTTTCATTCTAATGTAAAATTGTATGTTCTTTCTGCACTTAAATTTTATGTATCTCCATGCTAGAACCCATTATTTGGGAAATGTTTTTTAACTCATTAATTTCTATTTAACCTAACAGGTATTACCACTCCAGGTAGGGGGGGCTGGGAGTAGTGGTGATGAAAGGGTTCTCCACATACCCACAAATTAGTGTGTGAGCTCACCAAACTATGGCCCGCAAAGGCGTTTTATCAGGCCCGCCGACGGTACTTGAATTTGTTTGTTAAAACGTACGGAACGTGAGACGTGCTGATACCATTTAAATTTAAATATCATCTTAAGCTTACTAAATCTTCATGGACTTGACTACTGTAGGTCGTTACAAAATGGTGTGCATGTAAGCATTTCACTTGTTACTTACGCGATCCGAATTTTCGCTGTTTACGACTGCTTGAAAAACAAATCTCACTAAACCTTTCTGCTAATGTTGTATTCTTTGATTAGCATTCCCAATTGATTTATTTGATGTTATTGTTATTTAATCACGTTAGTTATATAGAGCTTTGTGAATGGAGTTCAGAAGTAGAGGTGATGAAGGGGCACTCCACATACCCACAAATTAGTGTTGAGGTCACCAAACTATGGCCCGCAAAGGCGTTTTATCAGGCCCGCAGACGGTACTTGAATTTGTTTGTTAAAACGTATGGAATGCAAGACATTCTGATACCATTTAAATTTAAATGTCAGGTTAAACTTACTAAATCTTCATGGACTTGACTACTGAAGGTAGGTTACTAAATGTTGTGCATGTAAGCATTTCACTTGTTACTTACGCGATCCCAAATTTTCGCTTGTTACGACTGCTTGAAAAACACAGATAATTTTCAAAGAGAAACTGTAAAGCAACGAATTGGTCAAAAGTTATGAGACAAACATTTTTGGAAATGGCAAACCCTGTATGTTCAGTATACATAACATTTTAATAAAATTACAATTGATCAGAATGTTTAATTTGAAGCGATCTGCTTTGAACACAATAATAATGTGGGCCTGCGCTCATTAGGTTTGGTGATCCCTGAGTTAGGAGATCAGATTTTTTAAAAATCAACTTAGCAGAAAAACCTTAACTGCTCGAGAAAAATGGATGTTATTTTCGAATTCAGCGGTACAAAATTATCCTAAATCATTTAAAAACTTAATTTACCAAAAAGGTCTTCATGTTTCCCCTGTGTAATCTATAGCAGTCCATGCCTTTCCTGTGTGTGCATTAATATCGCTTTCTGTAGATGGGATACTACTAACTAGGTACACATATTTACCAACCCACACAAGCAGGATGCAATAATTTCTTAAACCTTAGTTTTTCAACCTTTTTTCATCTCACGCACAGTGCGCTGGGCAATAATTGATCAAGGTATATAAGCATATAATTATTTTTATCATTTAAATTTGAAAAGAAAAGGAATAGTGAAAATTGTGCAAGTGTAGCATAATTAAAACAAAAAATATTAAATTAAAACAAAAAATATTAAAGTAATAGAATAAAATATAGAGGATGATCAACCGTCCTCAACACTCACAGCACACCGACAGAAGCTTCACGGACACCAGTTGAAAAACACTGTCTTAAACTGGTTTAACAGGTTTGAATTTAAAGTTTTCCAAGACTAGTTACATAGCTTAGGTTAAAGAGCCCAGTCTGCCCTACCGTTTACTCATATCTAGAGGGAGAGTAGTTGGATGCATATCCTTCTCAAGGGCATTAACGCTATGTGAGATGCAAACAGCCTCGTCCAGGATTCGAACTCTGGTCGACGAGCCCATTTTCCTCCGACTTTAATCATTACATCCTGAACCTACCTATGTATGTGAATTGGTCTCCTAATTTAATTTCCATCCAGTGTGGAGATGCCTTCATCTTGTTTAAAACACATGAACTCAATTTTATCTTAGTTCACATTGAGGCCGAGGCATCTGCCGCCTTCCCTAGGCTATGCAGCCCGTGATTCTACTTGTGCAGGAGTATTTGCGAGAGGCACTAGATCATCTGTGTAGTCCCATCTGTAATAGTCTCTGCAGTATATCTCCGGCTTTTTGCCTTATTTAGGGTGAAGCCCTTTTTTATTGATCTAACGAGGTTCTGAGTAAATAATCTAGGCATATTGATATGCATGGTGCTAATGTATATCCTTGTAGGACCTCCAGCACAATGTCAAAGAAAATCTGCGTTACCATAAGGTGAATAGACCATTATTTGATTTTAAAAGCTTTTCGTTTATTTTCATCAATTTTTTTAAAGATTTTACATTAATGTTACTTTTTACAAATAAAAAACATAAATTTGCAAATTCTAAAAAAAAAAAATAAAAAAAATGCCAAGGTGCCCTCAGTCATTGCTTGGTGCCCTTATTTTAAGGGGTCTATCAAGGCAATTTTGCCTGACACTCTCTTAGGCTAAACTGTAATATATATATATATATATATATATATAATATATATATATATATATATATTACAGGGATATACTTGATTAATCAATACAGGTAAATTGATTGACAATTCAAATGTACACAATACAAAATGTAGGCACAGACAACACATACCCAACACACACACACACACCACACACCACCACACACACACACACACATAATATAATATATATATATATATATATATAATATATATATATATATATATATCACCAACTAGGTTGTCTCCTCCTTTGAAAAAAAAGTCAAGCGCAGGAGGAAGAACCCAACACTGTGCCATTAAACCCTGACCAGACCTTCAGCTACAGCCATTGGCTTGATGCCTGCTTTTTCTGGCATGGCCTTGTTAACCAAAAACATGCCTGCAGACAATGTGGACCACTCCCTTAATCTCTGTTCACAAAGTCAAGCAATGAATGAATGATTGAATATTATACATACATATATATACATATACATTATATATACATAAACATTAAATATAATATATATATATAAATATTATATGTTGTGTGGTGTGTGTGGGTGTATGTGTGGTGTGTGTGTGTTGTGTGTTGTGTTTCCTTGTGTGTGAGTAGGTAACTCAGTAATTATCCACACTTTCATTATATTCATTTAACGTAATTTTATCAATTTGTGATACCAAAAGTGCAGATAATTAGTGATTCACACTTGCACTTACACATCCACACACACACACATACACACATAGACACACCACACACACCACACATAGGTATATATACACACATTTTTTGGGGAGAATATGTGCTTAATTGGAGTCGTACCTAATTTTGAAAATTAATTAATAATAATTAATTAATTAGGCGGAATGCCTTGACAGTCCGGTTTCGAATCACGCACAGGGCGGTCTTCTATCTATAGCTCTGCTGATGAGGCCTAATAGGCCGAAATGTACATACAGAGATTGATTTTCTCGATTTGTTTAGCCATACGTTTAAATAGGCATTCCCGCCTAATTAATTATTAATTAATTAATTTTCAAAATTAGGTACGACTCCAATTAAGCACATATTCTCCCAAAATTGTCGGCAAAAAAGCCATATCCAAACACATCGTGTTTACATACTTATCATACACATATATTATATATATATAAATATACACATATATATTTCATGTATATGTATATATTACGTATGTATACGAACAAATAGATATATGTGTTACATAAAAGTGCTGACCTCTTGTTTTAATTTTGAGTACTCAGAACATAACACAGGCACACACACACACACACACACAGACACACACACACACACACTCACACACACTCACACACACACACACTCACACACACACACACCTCCTTTTTTGTCTCTCTCTCTTTTCTATTTTGTATATATATATAATATATATATATATATATATATATATATATGTATGTGTGTGTGTTCTGTGTGACACACTATGAAAAACTTTGCTGTGTTTGAAGAGACTGGTCAGTGTTTGATATTACTGTGTATTCTCAATATTGTGTGCATCTCTTCACTATACATATATATATATATATATATATATATATATTTATATATTTCTATGTCATCTCTGGATAAGTTCATTCCACCGAATGTTTTATAAAAAAATTATATTTTTATCTCAATCAAATTTATTGTGATTTATTATTCTAGCAGTACAGGATGCAATCAAAACGGATATTATTATGTATTATTTATTACAAACTCTACACTACTGAAGCTCTGTAACAAAAATAAAATTGCATGAATATATATTGTACTTACTTTTGGACCGCAATATATTCATCTTTTTTTTTAGAAAAAAATTGATCTATCTGTTCAAATACCAAGAACTTTTGAGCAGTCCACAATATATATATATATATATATATATATATATATATATATATATATATATATATTTATTTATTTAATTTATAATTATAAAGTCTGTCCTACCATTGGTTTCTGAATAACACTTTTTCGGTGTTATTCGTCTTCAGAGGCGTTTGACTTTTGAAAAAATTGGACAGTTTAAAACTCCCGGCACGTATCCACGCGATCCGTTAATAGCTCCTGCATTTCGCTTTCGTCATTCAACGCATCACTATTTGTCGTCATTGTTCTTATTGTGATTTTAAATTTTTTTAATATATATATATATATATATGTGTGTGTGTGTGTGTGTGTGTGGTGTGATTTGAAAATAGAGGAAAAAGTGAATAAACACAAAAAACAACTAAGTTCAAATTATATTTTGCCGCGGTATGTAATGAAGCTTTGTCAAATTTATTTGAAGACAACTGGGATCTACACTCTGAGAAAAGGTAAATTAGGAAGGGCAGAGGAGGAGGAGAGGGGTAATGCATGGTAAGGTGTAAGGCAAAAGGAAGAGGAAAGAAGGGAGGGAGGATGTGTGGCAAGGAGTGAGGAAAAAGAAGAAAAAGGGGAAGGGGTTTATTTGTCAATAGGGCATGGTATTTTTATGGGTTCATTCCCCTCCCATCTTATTCTGTCCTTCATAATTTACCTTTTATCAACATATAAGCAGACTGTAGATCCCAGTTGTCTTCAAAATAAATTTGACAAAGGCGAAATATCATTTGAGGTCCAAAGGTTTTTTGTGTTTTTATCCGCTTTTCCCTCTATTGTTCAATCAATTTACTCAATCCGTTACTCCTCATATATATATTATATATATATATATATATATATATATATATATATAAAGTGTTTATTATGGGTCCCATAGGAGTAAATTAAAAATACACACACACACACACACACACACACACATATATATATATATATATATATAAATATATATATTATATATATATATATATATATAAATCCACAAAATGGATTTAAAAAAAAAGATTTTTTATCTTACATTAGCGAGACATGTTTCAGACATGTTTCAGATCTTTTGATATTTTTCAGGTTGTGATTAAACACATTCTGCATTCATATGTAAGTATACCTATGTTATATATACACATATCTCTCCTCTTTCTGTCGGATGGGAGTCGCAGAGATAGTTAATTTGTAACAACCGTGTGTTTGCAAAATGTGGTTAATCGAACCCTGAAGAAGATATCAGAAGATCTGAAACACGTGTCGCTAATGTAAGATAAAAAATCTTTTAAAAAACATATTCCATTTTGCGGACATTCTTTACATATATATATATATATATATATATATATATATATATATATATATATATATAATATATATATATATATATATATATAATGTTGAATATGTTGAAAATAAAGAAAATGAGGAAAATGTATGGATATTTGGTAAAATGTTCCAACACTGAGTGATTAATGGATGTACAGTATTAAATCATATTTGAAATATATATGTATTTAGTATGTGCATCTAATTTTCTTCAGCATAATAAATATCATGTGTTGGTTTTTGTTTTTTGTTCAAATATGCTTGATACTGTGGAATCCATTATCAAAACACTTTTTGTCGGAACATTTATATGAAATATCAATAAATCATGTTCTTATTTTCATCTTACTCATTTAACATACTGTTAGATTCATTTCCAATGTTTATTGTCTACATATATATATATATATTTGTGGCGGTATGGGAGTCCAATGTAGGAACAAGAAAACCCCCTGTCTGAATTCAGGAACAAAAGCATTAAATGAAGAACAGTTTTGAATTCAGAAAAAAAAAAATATATATATACACATACATACATACATACATATATATATATACAAGTTTGGGTAGCATGGACATGAAGTCAATGTTGATTGTTACAGACGGTTTCTCACCTATGGGATTTTCAAACCAAGTGCTGGGTGAATTTTTTGTGATCCCTTTTATACTTTAGTATACTGCTTTTAGGGGGAGACGAGTTTTGTTTTTAGTTTTTTTATAGGAGATAGTGTAGTTTTGGAATTTTTGTTGGGGTCTGCCTGTTGTATACTGTTTACTTATTGTCAACTTCATGTCATTCTACATGACTTATGGATGATATTGAGCATTTTACTTATGAATAAGCATTATCGTATTATCAATATAAACATATTATATATATATATTATTATACATATATATTTTATTGAAAAAACAAAGACTCTATATTATATATATATATATATATATATATTTAATATGTGTGTGTGTGTGTGTTGTAAATAAAATGGAAATTAATCGACAGTATGAATAAGATATAATGAAAACAAACGATGTTTACAACTGAAATAGGCTCATCAGAAGAGAAAGTGTGCAAACCGTTTCGGAGCCAAATCTCTTGACAGTTTAAATTCTATATACTCTTTTTTATACATATTTTACACTTTCTTATAACTTTACATCAGACTTTTTGAGTCTATTTTATTATATAATGCTTCTGATTGTTTTCAAATTAAAAATGTGATTCATTTTTATTTTTAAATAAAATCATTTTATTTTAAATAATATTCATATTATTTTTAATACAGACAGCACAATTTTTTTTTTGATTAATTCCAACGTTTGACTAGCAGCGTTCTGTTTTTTACTAACGGTCTTTTTCCGTTTTATTTTTGTTGATGAACCGACCCCGTGCGGTTGATACAGTTAATAATATCGCAATTAGGGTCCTCATTTACGTTGAGGATGGGGCCGGGTGTTGCTTTTTAAAGCGTCAATCGAGATTATTTTGGCCCCGAAACGTTTGCACATTCTCTTCTGATGACCTCCCTTTCAGTTGTAAACATCGTTGTTTTTTCATTATAGTCTTATTCACTCACACACACACACACACACACACCATATATATATATTACAAATATATATATATATATATATTATATATATATTATACTCGTCTTAATGAAACGCAATCTCGTGGTATGAGATTTAAATGTCCAGGTAGGAGACTGCCTCTCCACATTGAATAACACGTATATTTGCCACGCGACGACCAACAGTTTACGCAGATTAACGCTGACACCTAAACTGATACGAGCTCCATTTTGCAACACCGTAAAACGACATTTCATGCCGCCAGAATGCAACTCACACTATACAAAGAAAAAAAACAAACAACCCTTCAAATTAATCCAATTATCAACAAGCAAGAATATCCGCCACCTTAAACAAAATAAACTTCGGAAAGCAAGTCAAACATGTCCTACAGATTGCCTATAATTACGCTGTCTATCCTCCTCTCCATCCATTCCCCTTTCATTCTCTACAAACTGTTGATCCCCACCCTCCTCAAAAACTATAACTGGCTATTGTTCGTTTGAACCCACTACCATTCTACTACCTCACACTACCAATTCTTACTACTCCTCACTCAATGTCTACGCCTACTGCTTCGTTTTAAAAGCGAGACAACTGAAACATTCCAATCGAGTTTCGACACCTGAAAGTGCACACACACATAGATACTATATAATATCTATATGCTGTTCTTGTGATAATTGATTATGGTGTTAGACTGCAAGTTTCAAATTCAATCAGTTTTTAAAGTGTTAATTTCAGCGTGTACACTTTGGGTGAACAGACCAAACAAATTTTAGTCACAAATTTTATATATTTCAGCAACATATGTATCAAATATATGTGTCCTCTATATATATGTGTTTATATGTATATATATGTATATGTATAAATATACGCATATGTATATCAGGTATATGATTATATGTATGTTAGCTATACCAAAATGGGCCCTTAGAATGCGTTTTTTGAAGAAAAATGAGCTTTAGCGCCCGCCCCTTCATAAAGGAAATAATTTTACCAAAAAACTCCTCAGAGAATTATCGATTTGTTAATTGAAATTTTCAGGAGTTTTATTTTATCAATGAATGATCTTTATATATGCAATTATTATTTATTTTCAAAACTTTCTCATTTTTTTCAGGTCACTTATTTGACCCACTTATGTTGGGGCGTTACTTTTTCGAGTTGGTCTTAAGTTTTCTATTAGCAGTATAATAAAGAGATAAAGACCGAAGTTATGAATAGAAAACAAAATTCTGGTGTCTTTTCTAACGAGAAAATAAGTAGCGAAGAATCGAAAAATCAAATGTAAAAAAAAATAAATAATTAAATTTTTTGGAGGTTTCATTTTACCTCTTTCGAAAATATATTATTTATTGGCTATATCTTAAAGAAAAAATTCATACAATCGATATTTTTTCTCTTAAAACGAGATGGGGTGGGGGGTACGTTTTCACAATCGAGTTTTTCAAAAAGGTTACTTGATGTATAAATAGGTTGCATTAATAGATATTTATTTCTAAATTTAAAATATCGAATTTTAACTTACATCAGGCTTTTCATATTTTATGAATTTTATATATTAAATTTTTCGATGACAAAAATACTAATATTAAAGTTTTTGAATAAAATAACTAATGCAATATGAAATTCATTAGATTGATATATTCATATACTGAAAAATTTCATTAAAGATCGGATTAATTACTGATTTTTGTAAATTCTTTGCAAATCACGAATGTTACATTTAAAATTGTCACAACAACAAGCGTTTAAAAACCATTGAAAACGAGACTGTATGTGTGGGAATCAACGTCGAAATTGGGACCATGAAGCAAAATCGTTTTTAAAACGTATTAAATAGTAACGCATATGTTATGATGATTCTTGCTCTTTTTTACATATGGTCATTATGTTATCTCTTATCGATTATGTACAAAAGTTTGAATCTTAAATAATAGATTTAATTTAATGTTGAATTTTGTTTTTAAAAAACGTAACAAACAATTGTTTTGGGTATAGCTAGTATATGTATATTGTATTGTAGTACGTATGTAGCTTTCAACCCTCATCATTCCACAGGTTTTTTCAATCTCTAGCAAGGTCCAGGTATTTTGTTTATCTTTTTGTTTTTCCTTTCATCTTCACCTTGCTATCTGCTAGAACTTCAAATCTACAGTTGACAAAGTCTCTTATTGTTAATCAATACTAAGGTCTGCCTTCTGGCTGGGAAGAGAATATGACCTTATCTCAAGTCCAGAGAATTTTTATCTATTCAGTCTCAAGAACAGATTCTGGTTTAGGCATATACCATTTTGTTGTAGTGGTAAAATTTGATTTTTTGCATAATTCCCCTGGATCACCTTTTCTACCCAGTTGTTCCTAGCTTTGTCTCTCATGATAGTGGGCTGCATTCACTCTAATACATGTTTTATGGTCTCAGCTTTATCACCATAATAGTCTAAAATTTGCTGATTTGTTGTGTGCTTATCAGATTTTGCTTTGATATAAGTTTGTTTCTTATGGCATTGCTTTTGTGCAATGATCAGTTTCTCTCTTTGTTATGGTAATTGGCTATGGACATGGAGCGTGAGAGTGGCCTGGTGCTGTGGATTAGACGGAAAAGTTTCTATAGTGATGATGTTTTTGAGGGGCGCAATTTATGAATGAACTTAGTTTCTCACTTGTGGGTTTCCTCTTCTTAACCGTGCCAGGTCTTTTCATTTACAACTCCCAAATTGAGTATTGGTTCTTCTGCTTCTTGTTTTTTATTGGTTTTTTCTGTTTGTCTATATGTTTCAGCTGCTATTATTGGCTTGCCATAAGTATACTTTTTGCTATTTTTTTGTTTTTGTATGTATCTCTTTAGTTTTCCTTGAATATGGCATCTAACAATCCTCTATGTTGGCAAGACCTCTTCCACCTTCTTTTCTTGAATAACATAAAGGCCTATGCTCTATCATCTCTAGGGTGTAATAGCCTTGTGGGCAGTTGGTCAACAATTTTCTATGTCTTTTTTGTGAATCTGAGTTCCTTATTTCCCCCATTTAAGAATAGTCCATTATTGATTATTATTATAGTATTATTATCATCATCATGGTTATTATCATTATTTATTATCATCATCATGATGGTTATTACATATCATCATTATTATTATCATTGACTATCATCATTATATTATCATTAGTTGATCATTATTATTTATAACATATCATCAGTTATAATTATCATTATTATATATTATTATTATTATCATCACCATATTATTTCAATCATTATCATGCTTATTATATCATCTTATCAATTATATTACTATTATTATATTATGGATATAATGTTTGAACTAGAACTATGGGCAAGCAGTGTAGTGGATGTGTGACACGTATTATGTATATCATTTTTTTCCCCTTAAACACCGACGCATGTGCCAAGCCTGTATCCCCCGGCCCCCCCTTTTCCCCCTACCACGCACATAAGTCACCGGCCTACGCGGGTATCTCCAACCTCCCTCTACCACCCATCCACCAGAAGCCA
>CM042168.1:9210563-9295831 GCA_023376005.1 Doryteuthis pealeii | reverse complement strand
AAAAGAGAGAGATAAACGAAGGCTGGAGGGTACATCGGACCGAAACATTGTACAGATAACTATAAAGATGAGGACAATAGTCCGAATAATCCAAATAATACCGCATATATATTTACCAACACCTCCGCACGAGTAGGATTTGACAGAAAGTCAATTTCTTAAGCGAAGTTTAACAGGTTTGAATTCAGAGTTTTCCTTCTCCTAGACTGGTTACCTAGCCACGGTCAAAGAGCCCAGGCTGCCCTGATATTTACCCATAGCTGGAGAGAGAATTGGATTTATACATTTCCCAAGAGTATTAGCGCTATGTGAGATTCAAACAGTTTCGTCCAGGAATTGAACTCGGGTCGACGAGTCCATTTCCTTTGACTCAAACCATTAGACTACGCGCACCCCCAAAAAGGAATGAAATAAATAATACCGTATAATCTGTCTAAGACCTATGTGTATAATTACATCACTGTAACCCATAAGGAGTTGATACAATTAATAATTATGGTAATGTTTTTAGTATATTAGAGTTGTCTTAATTCAGCTAAAAAACATTAGACAATAATTTTGATTTTGACCAGTGTTATCAATCATATAGAATTCTGGAGGCGCGTGGTCTAATGGTTAGAGTCGTAGGAAATGGACTCGTCGACCCGAGTTCAATTCCTAGACCAAGCTGTTTGCATTTCACATGGCGCTAATACTCTTGGGAAATGTATGAATCCAATTCTCCTTCTAGCTATGGGTAAATAGCAGGAAGCACTGGTTAGGTAACTAGACTAGGAGAAGGAAAACTCTGAATTCAAACCTGCTTAAAAACTCCGCTTAAAATTGACTTTGTGTCACATCCTGTTCGTGCGGATGGGTTGGTATATATATAGAGAGAGAGAAATCTGATCTCACTGATAAGAAAAAAGCAAGAATTCCTCCTAGCCATAACCGTATCAGTACTACTGTATCACTTGGATCTAACAAAATGCTTTGAGAAAAATCTAGAGAAGAGTTACACAAGAATGCTGTATGAACAAATCCTGGAAGCAGCAAGCCCACAAGAACACAGCTGTATGGCCACTTGCCCTCTATCGCACAAAACATCACAGTAAGACAAACAAGACATGTTGGACACAGCTGAAGAAGCAAGGACGAACATACAAGTGATGTTCCCGGTGGATACCTACACATGGACACACAAGTGCAAGCCAAACAGCAGCACAAAAAAAACCCGGTAAAACTTGAAAATCATACTCAAAATCCCATGATATTACAGAGTGACCCAGTAAAAACAGAACACAAATTATTTATTTATTTTCCCATTAAACTACCCCTAAACCCCAAGCCTAACTAACCCTAACCTAACCCCCTAGTTAAAATTTAAACAGTTTTATTACAAAATTTGTGGGTTCTGTTGTTTTTTTTGGGGGGGGGGTCATACGTGTATACGATGTGACCCAGAAAAAACTGAACCCAAATTATTTATTTATTTTCCCATTAAACTAACCCTAAACCTTAACCCTAATCACAACCTAACCCCAAACCCTAACCCTAACCCTAATCCCCTAGTTAAAATTAACAGTTTTATTACAAATTTTGTAGCTTCTGTTTTTTCTGGGTCATGGGATTTTGAGTATGATTTGCAAGTTTTACCAAAAAAATACATCCGTCAGCTCTGTACAGATGCTGGACGCTGCAGAGTGGACACCACAGGTGCAATGACCAATAACGATTGTAGGGGAGAGAGAGAGGAGAGAGAGAGAGAGAGAGAGAGAGAGAGAGAGTCATCAGTATCCGTCCTACCAGCATGACCTGATGATGATGAGGATGATGATGATGATGATGATGACTAGAATCATTAAATCAAACATTACAACATTATTACATATGTGATTGTTGTATTACTGTATACAATAATATTGATTAGTATTATCTGCGTTAGTCGAACTATTGTCCTCATCTTCATTGTTATCTGTACAACGTTTCGGACAATATTCCCTCCGGCCTTTTTCAGGTATTTCTTGTGTACAGATAACAATGAAGATGAGAACAATAGTCCGAATAACGTAGATAATAATAATCATCAAGCCTCGTCTCAAACATTCAGAAAAATAACAAATATATTGGTTGAAAATAAAACAAGCATGCAATATATATATATATTATTATACTAAAGCTGAATTAATAAACGTTTGCTTCCTAAAGGCTTTTTTACTGTTTAGTTTAATGACATATAAATTATACTAAATTATTCCTTAATTTTAGGATTGAATTACGTTTTAAAAAAATCTGTTTTGATTGGTTCTAATTAGTCGTAATTTGAAATTAAATAAAAAAACAGACCAATCTCTTACTTTACTCTGTGTCTATCACCCTCTTCCCCTCTATGTATCTCTTGACTACCTCCTCGTTTTATAATGTTAGTTTCTCTGGAGAGAGAGAGAGAGAGAGAGAGAGAGAGAGAGAGAGAGAGAGAGAGAGAGAGAGAGAGAGAGGGGGGATAATTTGAAATGTATTTCTATGTTAAATTTCACAACCAGCAAAACGTAGCTTAAATGAGGTCAAACATTCCAAAAATGATTTTAAGGTTTCGTCCGGTTGTATTTATTTAAAAAAAAGACTTTATTTGCTTTGCTAACCCCCTTTTCCCTAATTTTAATTATCTTTTATATATATATATATATATTATATATATATATATATATATATTGTGTGTGTGTGTGTGTGTGTGTGTGTGTGTAAAATTTCATAGGTAGAGGAATTACATAATTGATATTGATGACTGAATTATATTACCATGACCAGACAACTCGGCACACACCATCTGCGACATGCGGAGCACTGGACAGCTGTTTCGACTTCCTTTAGTCTCATCAGCAGTGCATACCACAATCTCCGCCACTAGAGATTGAACCAGTGGACCACAGAGTGAAGAGCGGAGACTCTACATACCACAAACGGAGAATGCCAAATCACCAGTATATTTGTCGTGTATCCCATCGCAGGATTACATATATATATATATATATATATATATATATATATTAATATATATATATATTGACTGTCAATAATTAAACGAATAAGTTGGAGTTATGAAGGAATATAGAATTGCGTTTGTAGAGCAGGTTTAGAAAACTAATATAGTCAGAATATGTCTACTCAGGTTTCACCAAAATTAAAATTAAAAATGTTAATATTAATTAAATTAGTTAATACTAGGTATACCCAAAATTCGTCCGCTACATTTTTTTAAAAACGAGTTAAAATTAATTATTAAATCTATTATTTAAGGTCAAACTTTTGTTTAAAATGATAAGTAGTAACATAATGACCATCATTAAAAAAAAGACAAATATCATTACATATGCAATTTATTTGTAATACATCGATCGCGTTCGGTCATTAACGCTCTTTATAAATAGTATAAATGGCTTGTTTACAAATTTAATGTAACATTCGCGATTGCAAAAAAAAATACCAAAAATCAGGTAATTATCCGATTTTAATGAAATTTTCAGTATTGATTTATCGATTAATGAATTTTATAATGCATCAGTTATTTTATTTCCAAACTTTATGTATTTTTGCTATGAAAAATTAATATATAAAATTCATTTAAAATAAAAATATTCTGATGTTAAGTTTAAAATGTTATATTTTTAGATTCTATAAATAAATATCTAATTAATGAAAACTTTATTTTATTACATCAAAGTATACTTTTTGAAGAAAAATTCGATTGAATATTTAGCACACCCCTTTTTAAGCAGAAAAATATCGATGTATAATGTTTTTCTTTCGTAAGATAATAGCCAATTAAATAATTATCGATATGAGTAAAAAAGAAATCTCAAAAAAAACTTTTATCTATTCTTTTTTTACATTTTATTTTCCGATTTTCGGTACTTATTTTCTCATAGAATATTCCCCTTAAATTTTTTTTTTCTATTCACAACTTCAGTCTTTTATCTTTTTATTTCTACTGTAAATAGTATCAAACGCTGACCAACTCGCCGAGATTTTACGCCGCCAAAATAGGGGAGGGGGTCAAAATTAAGTGACCTGAAAAAAATCAGAAAGTTTTTAAATAAAATAAATAACGGGTGCTAAATTTTCAATCGAGTTTTTCTTCAAAAAGTATACTTTGATCTAATAAAATAAGGTTTGCATTAAGTAGATATTTATTTCTAGAATCTAAAAATATAACATTTTAAACTTAACATCAGGCTTTTCATATTTTAAATGAATTTTATATATTAATTTTTCATAGCAAAAATACTAAATTAAAGTTTTGAAATAAAATAACTAATGCATAATAAAGTTCATTTATTGATAAATCAACACTGAAAATTTAATTAAAATCCGATAATTCCCTGATTTTTGGTAAATTATTTTCTGTAACGGGGGCTGAATTCATTTTGTCAAAAACGCATTTTACGTCAATTTTGGGTATACTTAGTGTAAACAAAATATATTATCGTAGTTCCGCAGTGTACATGTTTGTTTTGATTTTTAACTGTCACCTCATCTGTTTTAATTTGTAATTGTCAAGATGTCGTCTCTATTTAAGTAGGCATCCATTCAAAAATTCCGATGTTTGATTTGATAATTCTTTGGAATTAGTATAGGTTGAGATAGCTAATTTCTCTTCGAAACATAAAAGACAGAATTTATTACCCAATGTATAATTGCGTGATCTTTTTACAATTTCACATTTATAATAGGTTCTATGAAGTATAATATTTTTGATATTTAATATATATTATAATATATATATATATATATATATATATATATATATAATATATATATATACTCAATGTGTATGGTTGGCACTATCACACTTGAAGAGGCAGTAGTAACCAACATAGAATATTATTAGGACAGTGCTCAGTATCTGTGATAGAGCGATAATAGATAGATAGATAGATAAATAATAAATATATATTTTAGTATACATATATATATATATTCATATTGTATGTTCCCATACAAATAAATATATACTAAAAATATATATTTATTATTTATTTATTTATCTATCTATCTATCTATCTCTTCACTCTCTCTCTCTCTCTATATATATATATATATATATATATATATATATATATATAGTTCAATGAAGTAACAAATAAAAGTTTTTGCTTTTATTTATTTATTTCGGAACGGTATTACAACCAGCGGTTTCTTGCTGAAAGCATTCATCAGGTAAAACGAAACGGTTCCTTTGTAATACCGTTCCGAAAAATAATAAATAAATAAAGCAAAAACTTTTATTTGTTACTTCATTGAACTATCAACGCTCTATCACAGATATTGAGCACTCTTCTAATAACACTGTACGTTGGATTACTATTACTTTTTCTAGTATACTAGTGCCAACCATACACATTATATATATATATATATATATATATATATATATATATATATATATATATATATATATATATATATGAAGATAGGAGGGTTGGAGTAAATCCGACAGAACGTGGTAAGGAAAAAGGAAAAATTGACAAAAAGGAATAACTCAAACAAATAGATGTGGAGATAAATATTTCGTTCCGCTTTAAGCGATACTTCGTCATTGAATTTGTAATTGACTGAAGAAGTACCGCTGAACACGGAACGAAATATATCTCTCCACATCTATTTGTTTTGAGTTATTCCCTTTTGTCCATTTTTCCTTTATCCTTACCATATACACACACACACACACACACACACACACACACATATATATATATATATATATATATATATATATATATATATATAGTTTTGTAGGTTGCTTGAGGCATTGTGTATATATTTGGTCTGGAGATTGATTTGAAGGTTTATCACAATGTGAAGGAAGAAAAGGTAACGAGTATGTTGTTCATTTATTTTTAATGTTTTCTTAATATTTCAGGATGAAATATTATTTCTTCAGAAGACTTTGCAGCCCATAAAGGGATTATTAATTAATTGTTTATATTAATTTTTTTTCTCTCAACTCAAATCTAACTCAAATTTTGATAGAGACCTCATTAATAAATAAGATTTATTCTATGTATTAATGATTTTGAATATAAATTGAATACTCATTGATAAACTTACGGAATTCCTGAGGATATTGTGACGTAAGAGATGACGTAGTTTCGATTACAGTCAGACCGACATGGAATTTTTTTTATAATAGGATATATATATATATATATATATATATATATATATATATATATATATATACAGAGTATTCGGGAGAAATTTGACAGTTTCATAAGGAAAAAGAAGTGCTTGGTAACTACGAAGTTTAGTGGATTGTAAAGAAATTTAACAGGCACGGAAATTACATTACTGTCAACAAGTTTCATTCAAACTAACCGCCATTAGCGTCGACCACAGCCTCAGTCCTGCTCTGGAACCTGGAACAAGCTGATGTTACAGTTTCCCTGGGAAGGGTCTCAAAAACTACCTTAAAAACTTAGTAAATATGAAACTTTAACTTAACTTAATTTGCAAAATGTGGTGATTCACGCCACGGGTGTAGACAGACAGGAGTTAAAATAGAAAACACATGAACACAACTTAGAATTCAAAACGACTTGTATTATCATACATAAAGAAATATCAATTAATTACTTGCAAACTAAGGTTTTGTCTACAGGAATGGTTATATAAATAACACAGTCCACTTAACTGAGTTCCTGAGGTAGGTGTATTATCTGTTCTCACTGATGGATGTAAGGGACTCCCTTTTTGTATTCCGATTCCGATGCTGGCTGATTCAGAAAGGGAAGTATATGTCTCTTTCGTTTTGCCACTAAAGAATGCCGGCTTGTGATTGGTTGGTTGATAGCGAGGCTTGTAGAACAAGTACGATAACCCCACCTCAGATATTTTTATACTTTAAGCATTCCAACTTAACTATAACTTCTTTATATATTTTTACATTGTTTTTGCAAGCTTATCAATTTGTGTAGCATCACAATCATTTATAATGTTCAAATAAACAAAGTCTTGACACTTGTAGCGAAGTTAGAGCAGTCTACCCCAACGGATTATAAGGAACAACATGAAAAGGAAATTTTGACATCAACATTGTGTATGTATATTCCACAATAAGACAGAGACAGACAATGGTTTATTTTCACGCAATAATATCATACATAAAGAAATAACAATTAATTATTTGCAAACTAAGGTTTTGTCTGCAGGAATGATTATATAAATAACACAGTCCACTTAACTGATTTCCTGAAGTAGGTGTATTATCGGAGCCTTTGCTACGGCTATCTGTTCTCACTGATTGATGTAAAGGACGCCCTTTTTGTCGTCCGATTCCGCTGCTGCAGAATCAGAAAAGGATGAATTCGTCTCTTTGGTTTTGCCGATAAAGAATGCCGGCCTGTGATTGGCTGGTTGATAGCGAGGCTCGTAGAACAAGGACGATAACCCTACCTCAGATATTTTTTATAAGTGTGTTTCTGTTATTGTGTTAGTATAGCATTTAATTCTAAGACTAACAGCAAAAAATAAATGAATTAAAACTTAGTTTAATTTTAACAATTTATTAACGAACAAATAAAAATAATGAGTAACATTATAAAGTCCTTCGTGTGTATAGAGTTAAGTTTGAAGGACTTACAGCCTGCTGGAGAAGATATCTGGTATCTTAAGATGATTTCTTGGAGAGGGCTTCAAGTCGCTGCCTCATCTGATCTGGTCCAGGGTCTCTTCTGGTGAATTTTTGGTATTTTGCGTAAAAACTTCTGGGCTTATCACGTGATTGGTATACATAATCACAGAAAGTTTCTCCCTCACTCAACTACACACACAAGGAATTTCAGTTTTACTGACCCAACACTGTATTTCATTTGAATATTTGAATGTATTGATATTCTCATGTGCACCATTATCTTGTGTTCCGATTCCACACCGTTTGTAAAAACGAACGTTGGGTTTAAAATGTGGTGACGAAATTCAAATATATGAATCTTCTAGCTGGAATAAGGTGATTCGTCTTTATGTGTTTATGATATGGCTTTTTTTTCTTCTTTTTTTTTTTAGCCGACAATTTTTGGGAGAATATGTGCTTAATTGAAGTCGTACCTAATTTTGAAAGTTAATTAATTAATAATTAATTAATTAGGCGGGCATACTTATTTAAATGTAAGGCTAAACAAATCGAGAAAAACCAATCTCTGTATGTAGATTTCGGCCTATTAGGCCTCATCAGCAGAGCTATAGATAGGAAGACCGCCTTGTGCATGATTCGAAACCCAACTGTCAAGCTGACAGGCGAGTATCGTAACCTCTACACCAACTGGACTTTCTTAGATTTTTCGTTTTGTTTAGAAGTAGGTTTTTATTCCTCTTATAGTGACTTCTTCTACACGACAGTATGAGAAGTAAATACACACGCGGTGTGTTTATGATATGGCTTTTCTTTTTTTTAGCCGACAATTTTTGGGAGAATATGTGCTTATATATATATATATAGGGCTAAACTTGCAAATCGGTCAGAAAATTAAAACATCGTCCCAGGGAATTTTATGCGTATCATTTTCTATGACAGATTACAGTTACTACCATTACCTAAAATATAATGGTGACATATTGACTAGTTATGCAGCAAACATATACTAAAGTTTGACAAAACACCAGATTAAGTCTTTTTTGTTGTGACACCAGGCACGGTTGGAGAGAAAAATTCGAAATGTGCCCACTTACCTTGAAAAATAGTATTAGAAATCTTGACCTTTAATTGGACTTGAACACCAGCCAGGGACTTCATTCATAGGTGGGTTTGTTTTTTGAGCTATCACCGCCTAGAGTTTTTTAAGGCAGGAGTTCGAAAATCAAAATTATTGGTACAAGAAATAAATTTTTTACAAAAAATAAGTACTCTACAGTAACTCGCCAACAAAAAGCAACAAAAACACGACTCGGAAAATACCAAAGCTGGAGCAGAAATTCGTCTGACACCGACATGCTAAAATATCATATAAGTATATATTCTATGTCTAAATAATTTATTTTATCTTCAAAATAATTGCCACCACCTCCAAAATAATTACCCCTATCTGATAAATAATAAGCCAATTATTTTAACTTTGGATAGTTTAATTCCTAGTAATGCCTACAACCCGTCTTTCGGGACGGGGGTCCAGTGCGCTTCGGCCACTGGACCGGTGAGATGGTAAATTAATAGCGTCGATCCCAGAGGGCCATCCCTCCAGGCAATACCTGCCCCCTTGACTTAAAGGGGCAGGGCTGAGTTTATTGCCCAGCGCCTGAGGCACCCCCTTGAGGGGGAATGCCGACGGGATCGACGCAATTTTCTACTCGCCACCCATGAGTCTCGGCTTGTGGGTGGTCCCACATAAATAGGGCCTTCGTGCCTGACTCGGTACGAGTGGGGTACTGGGAAAATAAACCTAGTGTTACATAATAGATGGATTACCTATTAATGACGGGTTACCTACTCAGCACAGGTTTCAGAATTGAGAGATATAACTAAGAACAATATCATTAGACTATTATTTCATATTTAATTAGACTATATTATTAGACTATATCATTTTATGTTGAATTAGACTATATAATTAGACCATATTATCTTATATAGAATTAGATTATATTATGAGACTATGTCATTTTATATTAGACAATATTATTTGACTATATCATATAGAAAAAGAAAAAGTAGTGAAAGAAAGAAAAGAAAAGAGAAAGAAAAAAGGGAAAACATAATAGAGAAGTATTAAGAAAGAAAGAAAGAAAGAAAGAAAGAATAGAAAAATGTTTAGAAAGAAAAAAAGAAAGAAAGAAAGAATAGAAAATGTTAAGAAAGAAAGAAAGAAAGAAAGAAGAAAGAAAGGAAGGAAAAGAAAAGAAAAAATTTTAAAAAAATAATAGAGAAGTATTAAGAAAGAAAGAAAGAAAGAAAGAATTAATAGAAAAATGTTAGAAAAGAAAGAAAGAAAGAAAGAAAGAAAGAAAAAGTGGTGAAAGAAAAAAAGAAGGGAAAGAAAGAAAAATTTTTTTTTAATAATAGAGAAGTATTAAGAAAGAAAGAAAGAAAGAAAGAGAAGAATGGGAAAATATTAAGAAAGAAAGAAGAAAAGAAAGAAGAAAAGAAAAAGTGGTGAAAGAAGAAAGAAAGAAAGAAAAGAAAAAGGGAAAATAATAAAGAAGTATTAAGAAAGAAAGAGAGAAAGAAAGAAAGAATAGAAAATGCTTAGAAAGAAAGAAAGAAAGAAAAAGAAAAGTGGTGAAAGAAGAAAGAAAGAAAGGAAATGAAAGAAAGGAAAAAAATAATAGAGAAGTATTAAGAAAGAAAGAAGAAAGAAAGAAAGAAAGAAAGAAAAAAGAAAAAAGTGGTGAAAGAAAGAAAGAAAAAAAAGAAAAGGAAAAAAATATAAGAGAAGTATTAAGAAAGAAAGAGGAAAGAAAGAAAGAAAGAATAGAAAATGCTTAGAAAGAAAGAAAGAAAGAAAAAGAAAAGACGTGAAAGAAAGAAAAAAAGGAAAAAGAAAGAGAAAAATGGAAAAAATAATAGAGAAGTATTAAGAAAGAAAGAAAGAAAGAAAGCATAAAAGGAGTACCTCTTCATTACCATTACTCCCAGGTCCACTCTGAGTCGGAATGGTAGCTACATTTTGTTTTATTCATTTGAAGAGAAGGTTCACAAGTTCGGAAAGGGGCTTCCCAAGTTTGAGAAGATTATCGAGTTCAAGAAGGGTCCTGAGTTCAGCAAGAAATACCTCAGAAGGCTGAAGGGCACATCAGCTGAAATGTTGTGCAGATAACAATAAAGATGAGAACAATAGTCCGAATAATCCAAATAATATGAATTATCAAGCCTCATCTCAAGAATTCAGAGAAATAGTATCTAATTGGTATGGACCTGATATAATCTGTTAATGGAAAATCCTAGAAAAGCTACATTTTGTTTTATTCAAAAAAATAATAGAGAAGCATTAAGAAAGAAAGAAAGAAAGAAAGAAAAAGAAAAAGTAGTGAAAGAAAGAAAGAAAGGAAAAAAGAAAGAAAAAAAGAAAAAAAAAATAGAGAAGTATTAAGAAAGAAAGAAAGAAAGAATGGAAAAATATTAAGAAAGAAAGAAAAAAGAAAAAGAAAAAGTGGTGAAAGAAAGAAAGAAAGGAAAAAGAGAAAGAAAAAATAAAAAAAAATAATAGAGAAGTATCAAGAAAGAAAGAAGAAAGAAAGAAAGAAAGAAAGAAAGAATGGAAATATTAAGAAAGAAAGAAAGAAAGAAAGAAAGAAAAAGAAAAAGTGGTGAAAGAAAGAAGAAAGGAAAAAAGAAAGAAAAAATTTAAAAAATAATAGAGAAGTATCAAAAAAGAAAGAAAGAATGGAAAAATATTAAGAAGAAAAGAGGAAAGAAAGAAAGAAAGAAAGAAGAAAAAAAGAAAAGTGGTGAAAGAAAGAAAGAAAGGAAAAAAGAAGAAAAAAAAGAAAAAATTATAGAGAAGTATTAAGAAAGAAAGAAGAAAGAAAGAAAGAAAGAATAGAAAATGTTTAGAAAGAAAGAAAGAAAGGAAAAAAGAAAGAAAAAAAGAAAAAATTATAGAGAAGTATTAAGAAAGAAAGAAAGAAAGAAAGAAAGAAAGAATAGAAAATGTTTAGAAAGAAAGAAAGAAAGAAAGAAAGAAAGAAAAAGAAAAAGTGGTGGAAGAAAGAAAGAAAGGAAAAAGAAAGAAAAAAATAAAAAAAATAATTGAGAAGTATTAAGAAAGAAAGAAAGAAAGAAAGCATAAAAGGAGTACCTCTTCATTACCATTACTCCCAGGTCCACTCTGAGTCGGAATGGTAGCTACATTTTGTTTTATTCATTCTTGATGAGTATTCAAAATGTTTTAAAACTCAATTCTGTTTTAAACACTTATTCTTAACTCATTTTAACCCATAGATGGGACCCTAATAGAGTGAACCTGGGAGTAATGATAATGAAGGGGGACTCCACATTCCCTCGAGCTCCAGAATTGGAACGTCAGCATCAGATAGAGTTTAACATCATACCCAGGACATTAAGACCCTCAGCCACTGCCTTCTAGCACATATATGATAAAACATGTTGGGGATTGCCATAAAGTCAATATGGTTGGGGCGATCATATAGGGTTGATGGGACCAGTCAATCTATTGGAGATGGCCAAGATCCGACAGGTTGTACTGGGTTATAATGGTACCAGCAGCAGGGAATAATACCTGACAAGTATATTAAGCATTCTCAAAGCTAAATCAACCTGATTACCCTACTACTATATTTAAAGGAATATGGGGGATCTCAAGTGATAGAGGATCTGCCTTGGAACCACAAGGTTCTGTGTTCAATATTGGCCCTCACCAACTCAGCTCATGATTTATGTGGTAAAGAAGGGAGCCTATGGTAGGTGTGACAACCAACTTCAGACACAAAAACAGTGTTCAGCTGATGATGACAAAAGGTCATCTTTACTTTTACTTATGTCTTTCTCAATCGTATTTATGGGGCTAGGTTAAGTTTGTTGGTGCTGGTATCTTAACACCAATAAAAGCTGGTTCTTTGTTCTTTTGGTCTGGTACGCTGAAAATGGAACTTAAGGAATGAAAAGGGGCGAAAGAGGAAAGAGACACAGGCAAGAGGTAGTTTTATGACTCAGACTTTATTGAATGGGGCATAGTCGGCTGTAGCGAGGGTGGCATGCCCCTCGCTAGGAGAAAACAACTACACACTGTTGCGGCCTAAGTTTGAATGGCCGAGGTATTATTTTAGGGGGTAGGGAGTCAGTCCCTTTTGTCGGACATGCGCAAAAGGGGTTCTTCCGGTCAAGGTCCCATTGGATTCTGTTGTTTTTTTAAAAATTTTATTTGTATTTTATCTTTATTTTATTTTTATTTTTGTATTTTTTAGTCCCGAAAATATCTTCCGAATTCTCTGTGTGTGCGTATGTGTAAGTCTGTGAGTGTGTGTTTATGTGCGTCATGTGTGTTGGGTAGGCCAAACCTGGAATGATACTAAGACATTGTTGGATATGGGTCCGAAGAGATGATAGTTTTGATATACCAGTATGCAAATACTGTTTTACACCCTCCATTATGTTATAGTATGGGACTAGGTTATGCTCGTTGCTGTTGGTATCTTAACACCAATAAAGTTGATTCTTTGTTCTTTTGGGCTGGTATGCTGAAAATGGAACTTAAGGAATGAAAAGGAAAGAGACAAAGGCAAAAGGTGGCTTTATGACTTAGGCTTTATTGACCAGGTCATAGTGGCCTGTAGCGAGGGAAAATCTCCCTGGCTGATAGGACCAACTAGACCTAATTACGGCCTCAGTTCAAATGGCTGCGGTGTTATTTTTAGGAAAGGGAGTCAGTCCTTTTTGTCGGACATGCGCAGATGGTATTTCCGGTGAAAGACCCATGGGAGTTTGTTCTTTTTAAAAAAAATTTATTTTCGTATATTTTTAATCCCCACATATTAAGACGAATTGAATGCAAACAGCTCCGGCCAGGGTTTGAACTCTGTTCACTATTTTCATTTTAAAAAAGGACCAGAAATTTAATAAGGGTTTAACTCTTTCCAATCTGAATTAATTTCTAAGTTTAATAATTACATACAGAGCAATATTTATAGGATTGATAAAGAAGAGGCGTAAATATTGGTCATGTTAACGGTTATAAATTTATTTCAACCAAAATTCTAATCTTTGAGAATTTCAGCCTAATATTTGTATTGTGGTCTGATGAGGTCGGAATTCTCAAAGATCAGAATTTTGGTTGAAATAAATTTATAACTTTGTTATAGAAGTGAATATCACTATGTAACTGTCAGTTTCTCACCTATACAATTTTTAAACCAAGATATATAGGTAATTTTCACCTTTAGTTGGTTAAATTCCTAGCATAAAATTGTGCATGCACATTATCTGAAATGAACTTAATTGTTATTAAGAACACATTTATAGATATTTTTGTGTTAAAGCATGCAGTTGTATTATTTTTTGAAAAGTTTCTAAGATTTGTGTATTTTGCACGGAGACTTTCAAAATGGCTACTGTCTTGTTTCAAAGTGAAAGTCAGTTGGCTAAATTCCTAGCATAAAATTATCTGAAATGAACTTAATTGTTATTAAGAACACATTTTATGATATTTTTGTGTTAAAGCATGCAGTTGTATTGTTTTTCAAAAAGTTTCTAAGATTTGTGTATTTTGCATGGAGACTTTCAAAATAGCTACCGGCTTGTTTCAAAGTGAAAGTCAAGGGAGGTTACTCTCATTGCTTTATTTGCTAGGAATTTAGCCAACTAAAGGTGAAAATTACCAATATATATGCTGTATCAATAATATTGAGTACTGTTTACTGGTGAATATGATAAACCATATTATTAATACTGGCAAAAAAATGTGACCTCCAGATACAAGTATTTAAGTTTTAATATAATTAAATATTATACTGAATTAGAAAGACTAATGAAATTAAATAAAAACACAAAAAAGATTACACTTATTTTTATTTTATTCTAATTGATTTCAATATAAAATTATATATGGGATTGTTTTTAATATGTTTGAGAGAAAAAATTATTAAAAATCAATAATACCAAGTAATTATTTATTAAACATGGTTTTAAAGCCGGTATGCATAGTATTCACACCATACATTATGTACATTTAAGTAAAAAAAGTAAAGTCGTCGGGGCGGCCTAAAGTCGGTATCAGCCAATCAGCGAGGGAGTCTATCCCCTTTTCAATAGTGCTAGACCAAGGAAATTGTTTTGGCATCTGAGGTGGAGCACCACGCCTACCATCAGCTCCTTACTTTGCCGCACAGATCCCAGTGCTACTCATACGCTGAGTTGGCGAGGACTGGTATCGAACTAGGAACCATGTGGTTTCTAGCTGAACGCTCTCGTGACTGAGCTGCAAATCTATCTCAGCTAGACCTTAATAGAAATATAGTTAATAAATTAGATGCTAAATAATATTAAATAATGATTATGTAATAACCATTGAGTATAACCTAAATAACTAAGGGAATTGTGATGTTTGTGGTGATTTAGTATAGTTTACAGACACAGACAGACGTACAATCTCCATAATAATATGATTAATAGATACTTGTAGAGTCAATTTAGGAAACCAAGACGGTGATGAAAGTTAACTACTCAGGGGGAAAAGTTACTCAGTAATTTTCACCTTTAGTTGGCTAATCCCTAGCATAAAATTGTGCATGCTGATAATCTGAAATGAATTTAATTGTTATTAAGAACACATTTTATGATATTTTTGTGTTAAAGCATGCAGTTGTATTGTTTCGAAAAAGTTTTCTAAGATTTGTTTATTTCGCACAGAGACTTTCAAAATGGCGACCGATTGTTTTAAAGTGAAAGTCAAAGGAGGTTACTCTAATTGACTTATTTACTAGGAATTTAGCCAACTAAAGGTTGAAAAATTACCAGTTACTCCATATTTGACGGTTTATAAAGATTCAAATCAATTTGGGCAATTTTTTAATAAATAAATGGGTTTAATCTACAAATGTCAAGCGATGGGGTTTTTCCGAGCTATCAAGTCATTTTTAAAGTTTCCTTTGTATTCCGATCTTGTTTTATATTTGTGGTTTAACTTAAAGGCCACTGCAGCACTATACCCCACTAGCCAAAACTAAAACTGACTTTTGACCTTATATATATTTACTAACCCCTCCGCACGAGCAGGATGTAACACAAGGTCAATTTCTGAAGCGGAGTTTAACAGGTTTGAATTCAGAGTTTTCCTTCTCCTAGACTGGTTACCTAGCCATAATTAAAAAGCTCAATCTATCCTGCTATTTACGCATAGCTGGAGGGAGAATATATGAATTCATACCTTTCCCAAGGGTATTAGCGCTATGTGAAATACCAACAGCTTCATCCAGGAATTGAACTCGGGTCGAAGAGTCCATTTCCCATGCATATATGATAGAACTAGAAGTGGCAACCCAGTGTTGACTGAGTAGAGTGTTGGGGAGTTTTCCTTCTCCTAGAATGGTTACCTAGCCATGATTAAAGAGTCCAGTCTGCACTGCTATGTACCTATACCTGAAGGTAGAATTGGATTCATACCTTTCCCAAGGGTATTAGCGCTATGTGAAATGCCAACAGATTTGTCGAGGAATTGAACTCGCGTTGACAAGTCCATTTCCTACGACTCTAATCATTAGACCACGTAACTTTTGACCTTATAAGGTACAGAATGATTTTCTAAAATATTTGTTGAAAAAACTCAAATCTAAATCCAATTTGTGAGATATCCAAATATAGCATTGAAATGGTGTCATAGCTTTCTGAATGTGTCCTGAAGGTGCCTTGCATGGTGACATGAAAGTGTCCTGAGGGTGCTTTGAATAATATCCTATCTAAAAGTGTCCTCGGGTACCTTGAAATGGTGTCATTGATTTCCTTATATAAAAAGGAAAAGTAAAGTCGACGGCGGGGGAGGGTGCCTAATGTCTTTATCAGCCAGACAGTGAGAGAGATTCTATCCTCTTTTCTACTAGCGCTAGACCAAGGAGATTGTTTTTGCACCTGAGGTGACACACCACACTTACCATCAGCTCCTCACTTTACCGAACAGATCCCTGTGCTACTCATATTCTGAGTTGGCGAAAGCCAGTATCGAACCAGGAACCTTGCGATTCCTCGGTAAGTACTCTACTGACTGAGCCAAACTGGCCCTAATTATGCTCAGGGTATAGAATATAGGCATCTTCACTTGTTTGGGTCATTTTATAGTTATTGCCATTCTCTATTGACCCACAGAATGTATTTCCATCTGTAGTAGATAAATCTGGCCTGCTACACTAATGAGGGTGCCTTGCACAGTGGCATAGCTTTCTGAAAGTGACCTTGGATGTGTTAGAATATTTTGGAATATAGTTATTTACTAAGCTTAGCTTAGATATGGCACAAGGCCAGAAGTAGGGGGCGCCCAATGAGAATCGAACTCACTAACAATGGTCTGCAAATCTAGATTGCTAACCATTACACCACGTGAGGAGCCCCAATATTTTGGAATATAAGGTGTGCTCCAATTCCCCACCTGGATTTATAGACTAGCCAAGGTCACATGGTTTATTCCTCTAGCCAATCACTAGCCATACTGCATGGCTGATACACTATTTAAACCCCCACACTGGCCATAATTCTAATTGCACTCATTGAGGAGGGACTTACAATACTCAGGATTACCAGACAATTACCAATACTCAGGACTTTTTATCAGAAAAACCAAAGGATTCTTTATCAGAGGATTACCAAGGATCCAATTCCGCTGGACAAGCACGATGGCCCAACAGATTGTAACAGGATTGTCTTATAGCTTTTTAAAAATTGCCCAAGGGTTCCTTGCATGGGTTCATAGTATTCTAAAAATGTCATGCCGGTACCTTGCCTGGCATCATATCACTCTGAAAGTATCCTGAGGGTGCTTTGTTTGGTATTATACCTTTCTAAAAGTTTTGTGAGGGTGTCACAAAATAAATAAAAAAATTAATGAGTGTGTCACAAAATAAAATAAAAATACTTTCCAAAAGTATCCTGAGGGTTTCTTGGATAGTTTCAGTGCTTTTTAAAAGTTTCGGGGGGGGGGCCTTAAATGGTATTATGGCTTTATGAAAGTGTCTAGAATAACAATGAAGATGTGGACAATAGTTTGAATAACACAGATAATACTAATGTGACAGGTTGTACTGAGTTACATGGTACCAAGTAGCAAGGAACGATTCCTGATCTGACTTGAGCAACAGATAATAAAGACAAAAAGCTTTCACTCAACCTTTTACTAGTAAATTATACAATTGGGTTTTTCTTTCACCACTTTTTCTTTTTCTTTCTTTCTTTCTTTCTTTCTTTCTTAATACTTCTCTATTATTTATTTTAAAAAATAAATTAAAGTATCATTTAAATAAAATCCTTTTCTCACAATAAGTGTTTTTCCTCATGCATGTCTCCTGATGGCAACTTATAACCAGATAAATATAAAGATTTAACCACGAATGGTGACAGACAGGTCAAGAGTTAAGAATAAAACGAACAACTTGAAATAGGAATAAAGACGTGTATTACAGAATATATATATATAACAATGAGGCTGCAAACATTTAGTGCGTCTGCACAAATGTATATAATTTGTAAAAAACTTAGCTGACTCCTGAGGTAGGGTGAATTAATGGATCCCCTGCTACGGCTTATCTGTCGTAATGCTGGATATGAGAGAAGTTCAATTTGTGGTCCGTCTTTGATGCTGGTTGAGCAGAAAAAGGAAGAGTTTCCCACTTTGGGTTTACCGCCAAAGTATTCTAGCCTGTGATTGGTTGTTTCAAAACAGAGGCTCATAGACAAGGATGATAACTCCCATACCTCAGAATTCTCCAAATAAAAGTAAATTTTTGGCATAATCCCAATGCCTCGCATAGTGTAATATCTTTCTAAAAGTGTCCTGAGGATGCCTTGAAAGGTGTCATAAACTTCTAAAAGTGCCTGACGGTATCTTACATGGTGTCATGGCTTCTGAAGGTGTCCTAGGTGTATAAGTACAATAGAGTTATCTGCCCCTGTGTCTAGGCTGAACAGGGTTATCTGCCCTTGACCAGACAAATATAAATAGTCATGGAAGTAGCTATTTGCAATTCAGCTTTTGACATCTGAACTATGTCTTTTGTACTTTATACTTGTCAGTTCATCACAGGGAGGAGGGGCATGTATAAGTACAATAGTGTGTCTAGGCTGAACAGGGTGATCTACCCATGACAATATAAATAGTCATGGTTGCAGCCATTTGCAATTCGACTCTTGATGTCTGAACAACGTCTTTAGTATTTTATTCTGGAGTTCTTTGAATGGTATTATAGCTTTCTGAAGGTGCCATGAGGGTGACTTAATAAATTCTCTTTGTAATTATTTGTTATGAAAAAATCAATTTCTTAATCGGATCATGATAATGAAATTGCACTGACAGAATGGATTCCCATGACTCTCTCTCACCACCTGTCCCTATTGGTCATCGCCCCTGGCAGGTCTTCTGCATGGCATCCGATATCTGCACAAAGCTGATTGATTTAGGTTTTTGTGTGTCTGTCTACAGAACAAAACATTCTGGACACTGCTGGAGAAGCAAGGACTAACTCATAAGTGATGTCCTTGTCACTTATGAGTTCTGCTTAGCTTCTCAAGTAGTGCCCAGCATGTTTTGTTTGTCTTACTTGGATGGTTTGAGTGATAGGAGGTAAGTGGCCATACAGATGCTTTTATGGAGGGTGCTGTTTCCAAGATTTGTTCAAGACAGAATGCAGCATCCTTGTGTAATCACAATTACAATTGCAAATAAACAAAATTTCAATATTATCTGAAGAGAAGTTTAAAGATACTTTACCAGAACTGGATTAATATCAGCCAATAAGGTGATTATTATTATCTCGAGAGTGCCTTGATTAGTGTAGTTGTTTTCTGAAAATCTCCGTGGGTACCTTGGAAGGTCTTATAGTTTTCTCAAAAGTGTCTCGATGGTGCTTAGCATGGTGCCATAGCTTTCTGAAATTGGCCCAAGGGTGCCTTGAATGGTCACATAACTTGCTGAAAGTATCCTGAGTTTGCTTTGAATGGTGTTATAGCCTTATAAAAGACTCTTAAGGGTGCCTTACATGGTTTCATATGGCTTCAAGAAAGTGTCCCAGGGGTGCTTTGAATAAAGTCATAGATTAGTAAAAGGGTATAAATTCCTAACATAAAATTGTGCGTGCGCATTATCTGAAATGAACTTAATTGTTATTAAGAACACATTTTATGATAATTTTGTTGTGCACTGTCTTATCAACTCATTTTTGATTGTTTAAGAAATAAAAATTTTATTTCTCAAACAAGCAAACAAAAATGTGTCGATAAGAATGAAATATATTTTTATTCATTCAATTGTTTAAGAAAATCTCATAAGAAAAACTATACAAGCAAATTTGTTAAGGGAGATAATGCTCACACACAATTTTATGCTAGGAATTTGTCCAACTAAAGTTCATAATTACCATTTCCCTAATATAAAATAGTTATAAAAAAGTTAAAATGAGTTTAAAAAAGAAGTTGAGATGAATTTCTTTAAAGGAACTGGAATCAGAGTTGCAGAATAGTTTTGTAGCAAGCTGGGTGAAGCATATATTTTATATAGGTTTACACAACTTACTAACTTTTAAACATCATTTTGGGTTGTGTCTCAGGGATCTTCTCTCTCAGTATTTATCAAAGTTAGTTTGTATAAAATCAAGAACATGAAGACTTAATTCTTTTTGGTGTACACCTTTTTATTTCCCAAGGCAAAACTTTAACTTACATGTGAAAGAATATAAGACAGAAACAATTATGCATCTGCACCCGACGGCTGACTTGTTGAAACTCCAACTTTCCCATGGATTGTTCCCACCAAGGAATCAGCGAACACCATCACAGGTCAAAGTTAAATGTTTAATTTTAAATCCTACACTACATTACAAAAATGATAGGCTATGCCTGTTGATTATGTAACACAAACCTATTTGAAAAAAGAAGAAGAATGACACCACCAGAGGAAGGCTGAAGGGTACTCAGTTGTAAAAAAAAAAAATAAGTTAATATATTTATATCATCTCTGTCTAGATTGAATTTATTAATGAATTTTACCAGTTTTAATTAAATTCAAAATTTTAAGTCAATTTTTGAATTATTCATCATAAAAAAAAAAAAAAATGACAATTTTATGTACCCCAAAAGAAAAAAAAAAACACATTGATGAAGGAAATATGTATGTATGTACCCAACCCTTCCACACAAGCCAAATGTGAGACACGGTCAAATTTTCAAGCAGAGTTTAACGGGTTTGAATTCAGAGTTTTCCTTCTCCTAGACCAGTTGCCATACCAAGGTTAAAAAACCCAGACTTCCTACTTACCCATAGCTAGAGAAAGAATACTTGGATGCATACCTTTCCCAAAAGTATTAGCACTATGTGAAATGCTAACAGTCTCATGCAGGATTTGACCTTGGTTTGAAATGTACATTTCCTTATATAAAAAGTAAAAGTAAAGTCGACGGCCGAGTGGGGTGGGGGCTAATGTCTATATCAGCCAGACAGTGAGAGAGATTCTATCCCCTTTTCACTAGTGCTAGACTAAGGAGATTGTTTTTGCATCTGAGGTGGCATGCCACACCTACCATCAGCTCCTCACTTTACCGAACAGATCCCCGTGCTACTCATATGCTGAGTAGGCAAAAGCCAGTATCGAACCAGGAACCTTGCGATTCCTTGGTAAGTGCTCTACTGACTGAGCTAAACTGGTCCTAATTATGCTCAGGGCATATAATATAGACATCTTCACTTCCTACTTACCCATAGCTAGAGAAAGAATACTTGGATGCATACCTTTCCCAAGAGTATTAGCACTATGTGAAATGCTAACAGTCTTATGCAGGATTTGACCTTGGTTTGCCATGTACATTACTTCGACGATAACCATTACACCATGAGTGCCTCAAAATAGTTTCAATATATAGGAATAACAAAACCCATCTAACAAGAAACATTAGATAGGAAGAAAGATATATCTAGCTAAGTACATACTTATATACTCCACTTCTACAAAAGAAGTAAAGTAACTTATGAATTTAAAACAGTAATCTATATCTTATTATAATGGAGATTGTGTGTTTTTATGTCTGTAACCGAAACTATATTACTAATCGAGTCACAATTCCCATAGTTATTTATATCACATTCTCCATGATTTTATTTTTATTCAAACCTCAATTATTAATAAAATTGTTTTACATTATTAATACTGTTGACCATATCTACATGATATTTACCGCGTACCCCACTTGTACGGGTCAGGCACAAAGTCCCTATTAACGTGGGACCACCCACAAGCCGAAGCTCATGGAGTGGCAGGTGAAAAAATTGTGTCGATCCCGTCGGCATTCCCCCTCAAGGGGGGCGCCTCAGGCGCTGAGCAATAAACCCAGCCCTGCCCCTTTAAATCGAGGGGGCAGGTGTTGCCTGGGGGGATGGCCCCCTGGGATCGACGCCGTTAATTATATCAATGGTCCAGAGGCCGAAGCCACTGTTGACCATATCTACATATTATTAACATGCGATTGTACTTATATATACAAAATATAGTGGTTTGCAGCGTGAATGGGGAGGCTAATTTGCATATTGATATTACAAATTTGATTTTAATAAATATGTGCTCAGTATTATTGATTTCTAATTGTTTGGTTTTATCTTAATGAATATGAGCAAAAATCTCTCCAATAAATCCATTAACAATATTAACAGTAATTCTATTCTTTACTTCCTAATTTAACTAAATAGTTAAATTATGAAAATTTAGCAATGAAACATGGGAGGGAAGAAAAAGCAAGTTTTAGTTGTTCCCCCTCTGTTTCAAATCTTTTTATCGGCATTTTATTTAGTTCCATTACACTTACTAAGTTAACATAATACTTTATTTCATTAAAACTTAAATACTTGCACCCGGAGGGTGCATACATTTGCTAGTGTATATAAAGGGTAGTTGTGTGTATCTGTATGTCCGGAGGAAACTTCAAAAATAATACAATTAACAACAAAGTAAATATATATATACATTCACTATCACCAGGGCTTGGTTCTTGAGCAAAAATAATGAGGATTTTATTATATTTGGGAAGATATTTAAAATTTTAAATTTGTATAGTAACAGAAGGTAATTGAAATATGATGTTAATTGATTGAATTAATCGCCTCAATTATATTGTATTTTGTTTTTAAATTGTAAATTATTGAATTAAAATTTCTTACTATATTGTTATATATTTACATGGGGATTTAATGGGGCATCCAGTGAGGATCTAACTTGTGATAAGTAATAATGGATCTGTGAGACTAACTTTTTAAAAATCCCCCCTCTACCCAGGCGATGCCAGGTAGCCACTTCTAGTTCCTGAATAAAGCAATGTATACATAGTAAAAGTAAAAAGTAAAGTCGTCGGTGTGGCCTAAAGTCGGTATGAGCCAATCAGCAAGGGAGTCTATCCCCTTTTCACTAGCGCTAGACTAAGGAGATTGTTTTGGCATCTGAGGTGGAGTGCCAAACATACAATCAGCTCCTTACTTTACCGCACAGATCACCGTGCTACTCATATGATGACTTGGCGTTGGCTGGTATTGAACTAGGAACCTTGGGGTTTCTAGCCGAACGCTCTACCGACTGAGCTAAACCGGCCCTATACATAGTAATCAGAGATGAATACGCAGAAACATAAATTTATATATAGTTTAAATGTATCTAATTTGCATATGAAATTGACTTATGAGTAAGTATGATTCAAATAATAAATAAATTGATAGATAAAAAAATAAGTAATTGTCACTTCCTTTATTTTCTTTAAAAACAATAAATACATCGCTATTCTTAAAGTGGTGGAAAAAACATGTCTGATTACAAGAAAAAGACAAAGGACTCATGCCTTTCTTAATGGTATTACTATGAAGTGAATTCAAACAGCCCCAGCCAAGGTTTGAACCCTGTTCACTGTTTTCATTTAAACAATGAAAACTGTTAATAAGAAGGGACAGATATCTAATAGGGGTTTAACTCTTTCCCATCTGAATTATTTACTAAATAGGAACACCTGATAGTAGTAGTGTTACATAATTATTAGATTCTTAATATTTATGTACAGTAGTGTAGAAATCAAAATGGCTGTTATAAGTTGCAGCCCATGGCCTTGAAGGATGAGTGACAAGGCTTGACCTCATTCTGATCCTTTCCAGTGGATACTGTGAGAATCGGTGGAGGAGACCCTCTTCCGGTTTAGATTAGAAATAGATTTTAGTCAGTCGGCGAGAAACCACAATGGTGGTGAGTTGTGTTATACATGCTCCGACTCGATCTGCGCAGGTAGTCTGGTGGGGGATTTTGAGAATGAAATATGATCTAAGTAAATCGAAGTCTTGTGTTATTATCTAAAAACTACCAATGACACAGGGCTTCTGATAAAGAGAAATCCCCAATGGAAGACCAGACACAAAGTCCCCAAGAGAAGTCCAGATGCTGGAAGCGATGTTAGAAGAAGACGTAAGATAGAAAAGACGTCAGAAGAAGAATAGAAGAATAGAAGTAAGTAAAGAAGTAATGAATAGCGTATACAACAGTAGGATTGGGTTACTTATTACTCGCATAAACCCCCAAATGGGTTTGAAGGGGCTCCTTAGCCTTGGTCGACAACCCATCAACTCAAGGAGAAGTCTGACACAAAACCTCTGCTGCCTTTCAAGGAAAGGCTAGGGGAGTAAACCCCGAAAATAAATCAGGAGCTGGAGTCCCTAAGGTGGTGTGATGTTGAAATCCAGTGCTACCCATTAACGCCTGCAACACTACCATTGCCAAACTGCATTGGTCCTTTACCTTTCCATTGGTTCACAGCGGCAGTGTGGAGAGGGGGGATTTGCTGTATGGGCAACAGCTCATCCTCCATATGAACCCGCCCAGGCTTTGTAGTTCAAGGTTTTCAAAAAAAAACAAAAAAACCTTGACACTACTCCATCGTCTCTCGTTGATGGAGGGTTGCCAACAACAACTGATTTTAAAGTTCCATATTTGACACTTTATAAGATGTACCACAATTTGGGAAGGTATTTTTTTTAAATGAATAAATGGGTTTAAACTACAAAAGTCAAGCAAAGTGTTTTTGCCTGAAATTCCAACTGCTCTGGTTGCTGCGTGGGCTCTAGAATACAGCGACAGCACCCCTGCAGTGGAATAAGACCTGTCAATAGCAGCTAAATGGCAGTCACTCTAATGGAGGACGATCAATGTACATGTTGCCAATTCACTTACTTCCTCTTTTGCTAAAGAGTTCCTTCATCCAAACTAAACAGCCCAAGAGAGATAATTCATAATCCACAATGAGGCCAACTGTTGACCATGTATGGCAATCCATGAAGCTTTACGTATAGAATCCTAGTGATGGAGCAGTCCATGACATGCAACACTCCACTTTGGCCCTTACTTAGGCTAGGCAGTCAGTCAGAGAGGCCTCCTCCGATCAATCGGTTGGTTACGTCAAACCCTAGAATTTATATGATTATCCCAACCTTATTGCCCTTATGCCTTTTTTATCATATATGTGCAAGAAGGCAGTGGCTGAGGGTCTTAGTATCCTGGTTATGACACTATATTGCATCTATACATATCCTAATTTTGGAACTCTGGGGAGTACCCCTTCATCACCATTACTCCCAGGCCTACTCTGGTCTAGATTGGTAGTACCTGTTAGGGTCTCATCTATGGGTTAAATGGAAAAAAATGAGTTTTTAAAAAAATTGAATACCCATCAAGAATGAATATAACAAAACGTCTTTGGTATAAAATAACCCAGCAAGGGTTGACATGCCATAAAATTCAACCAACCAACCAACCAACCAACCAACCAACCAAAGAAAGAAGATCAGAACAAGAGATTTTGGACCATATGACCTTTAGGCACCCCTTTTGCGATCTCGATTCATGGGGACATTTTTTCCATTTACACTGTCAAAATCCAGTTAATTGTTAACAGACGATTTTTAGAGTTTTTTTTTAAATTATAAAACTAACCCGTAACCCTAATTCCTAACCCTAACCCTAACCCCTAACCCTAACCCCTAACCCTAACCCCTAACAAACAACGGTGTAAATGAGAAAAGTGTCCCCACGAATCGAGATCGCAAAAGGGGTGCCTAAAGGTCATATGGTCTGAGATTTTTTACAGATATTGTTAGGCTTTGTGCTAAGGGAAGATATTTACTCAGGTTCCCAAGAACCAACATTAGCATTAGTATATCCATGATATACTAACACACAACAAAACAGAAGGAAGAACAAGATAAATACATTTACATATGCAAGAACATTTAATATCTAACATATACAATATACATATCAATGGTATAAAAAGAAAGAATAAACTATATTTCCCATAAAATATACACATACTGTTCTATAAATAAGCAGTGTGTGGAAGGGTTCAAAAATGGAAAAAAAGGCTTACTTGATGAATGTAGGAAATATCACCAGATGGGTTTACCGTTCCCTGGAAAAGGGTTAGAATCAGCATCTCTACTATTCAAAGAATTGAGGCAAATAGAGTTTGAGAAGGGATTTTTTTGACTATCATGTGACACCTTACAAAATTTCTAGATTTTACACTACAATTTATAACAATGATAGGCTATGCCTATTCATTATTTAACAAAGACACCAAGTTTGAAAAAAACACATGATAAACAAATGAATATTCATGAACAATAGTAACACTAAGGACTCGAACCTGCAGATGCACATGAACCCCATTACTTTTTGCTTCAGGTAAGTGAAACTCATCAACATTTACCCAGTTAAAACTGGTGTAAAATCTCATATAGATAATAATGGTTAAATACCAAGACTTGCCTAGAGAACAAAAAAAACTATGGAATGTGAAGTTGACAGTGATACCAATCATAGTCAATAGCACTTGGAACTAAACAGAAAAGCTTAGTGGGAACTGGAGATCTGGAAAAGGTTGAAATCACTGCTGAAATGGCTAGAATACTGAGAAGAGTCCTGGAGAACTCAGGAGACCAAGATGTCACTTAGATATCAGGGTAAGACCACTAGTTACTACTATTTTGAAAAGCCACAAAGTATAATAATAATAATAATAATAATAATAATAATAATAATAATAATAATTGGAGCCCTTGAAATGCTCCCCAAGGGTTAAGAAAAGAGTTTGGGGGAATTGGAAATCAGAAGAATCAAGACCATCCAAACTCGTTGAGATTGGCTAGAATACTTAGAAAAGTCCTGGAGACCTGAGGAGATTTGCTGTCACTCAGCCTCTTGTGAACCACTGGCTATAATAGGTGTTAAAATTCATGGAGCAAAATAGTAATAATAATGAAGAAAAATGAAGAAGAAATGAGAAAGAAAAAAAGAAAGGAAGAAAGAAAGGAAAAGTAAAGAAGAAGAACAAGAAGAAGAAATTAGAAATTATTCAAAAATATGTTGCTTTATTCTCGGCATCGATCAAAGACTAGTATTTTTTATTCATCTTTTAAGATATGACAATTATCTATCTATTATCTATCTAATTATCTAATCTATCTACCTATCTCAGTATAGGCACATCTGTCCAAAATCTATTCATCTCTCTCTCTCTCTTCTCTCTCTCTCTCTCTCTCTCTCTCTCTCTTTACATATATATGTATATCATTCTGTTTAGATATCTATTTAGCTAGTGATCTCAGGTTATTCATATCTATCTATCTATCTATCTCAGTCTAGGCACATCTGTCCCAGTCAATTCATCTCTCTCTCTCTCTCTCTCTTTATATATATATGTATATCAGTCTGTTTAGATATCTATTTAGCTAGTGATCTCAGGTTATTCATATCTCTCTATCTATCTATCTATCAATCTATCTATCAATTTAACACCTCGTGGACATAGTTTAAACAAGTCTAATAATCACAGGAACAACATGCAGGACTTATGAAATTTCTACTGGTCTATTATATATATAAATATATATATATATTATATCTGTATATATATTATATGTATATATATATATATGGGGCCGGGTTAGCTCAGTCCGTGTAGAGCATTCGGCTAGAAGCCAAAGGTTCCTAGTTCAATACTGGCCCTCTAGTGAAAAGAGATAGACTCCCTCGCTGTCCAGGCTGATACCGAATTAGGCCGCCTCGACGACTTTACTTAATTAACTTATACTTGTAAATATAATTAAATATTATACTGAATTAGAAAGACTATTGAAATTAAATAGGAACACAAAAAAGACTACACTTATTTTTATTTTATTCTAATTGATTTCAATATAAAATTATATATAGGATTGTTTTTTAATATGTTTGAGAAAAAAACAATATTAAAAATCAATAATACCAAGTAATTATTTATTAAACATGGTTTTTTGTTTGTTTGTTTTGTTTTACAGCATATCAACCTCAGTGGGTCATTTAATGCTGATAAAGTTTTGAAATAAATCAATTCTTAATGATAATACACTTTTTTATAAATCCATTTTTCTATTTAACCCATAGATGAGACCCTAACAGTACTACCACTCTGGGTCAGAGTGGACCAGGGAGCAATGGTGATGAATGGGGTGCTCCACATTCCCCAAACCTCCAAAACTGGAACCTCACCATCAGATAAAGTTTAACGTCATTCCCAGAACATGTAGACCTGCAGCCACCGCCTTCTAGCACCCATATGATAAAAAGGGTTTGGGGCTTGCCATAAAGGCCATAGGGTTGGGAAAATCATATAGGTGCTAGGGCTTGACGTGACCAGCCAATTGATCGGAGGGGCCTCTCCGACCGCCCGTCTTGCCCAAGATAGGGCCAAAGTGGAGTATTGCATGTCATGAATTGCTCATCCACCTGGGCTCTATCCTTAAACATCACGGGTCACCACCCACGGCCAACAGGTGGCCCCATTGGGGAGTCTTACCCCTCTGCAGAGGTGTGCAATCGGTGCATTCTAACGCCCCAGCCAACAGGGTGGAAACATGGTTTTAAAGCCGGTATGCATAGTATTCACACCATACATTATGTATATTTATTTCATAATAATATGGGCTGTTTTGAGGCAAATCTATCTCAGCTAGACCTTAATAGAAATATAGTCAATAAAAAGATGCTAAATAATATTAAATAATGATATGTAATAACCACTGAGTATAATGTAAATAACTAAGGGAATTGTGATGTTGTTGGTGATTTAGTATAGCTTACAGACACAGACAGATGTACAATCTCCATAATAATATGATTAATAGGTACTTGTAGAGTCAGTTTAGAAACCGAGACGGTATGAAAGTTAACTACTCAGGGGGAAAAGTTACTCAGTAATTTTCACCTTTAGTTGGCTAAATTCCTAGCATAAAATTGTGCGTGCTGATAATCTGAAATGAATTTAATTGTTATTAAGAACACATTTTATGATATTTTTGTGTTAAAGCATGCAGTTTATTGTTTTCGAAAAGTTTCTAAGATTTTGTTTATATTCGCACAGAGACTTTCAAAATGGCGACCGGATTTTTTAAAGTGAAAGTCAAGGGAGATTACTCTAATGACTTATTTACTAGGAATTTAGCCAACTAAAGGTGAAAATTACCAGTTACTCCAATTTGACGGTTTATAAGATTCAAATACAATTTGGGGCAATTTTTAATAAATAAATGGGTTTAATCTACAAATCTCAAGCGATGGGGTTTTTCCGAGCTATCAAGTCATTTTTTAAAGTTTCCTTTGTATTCCAATCTTGTTTATTATTTGTGGAGATGTTTGTGGTTTAACTTAAAGGCCACTGCAGCACTATACCCACTAGCCAAAACTAAAACTGACTTTTGACCTTATAATATTTTACCAACCCTCCGCACAAGCAGGATGCAACACAAGGTCATTTCTTAAGCGGAGTTTAAAGGTTTGAATCAGAGTTTTCCTTCTCCTAGACTGGTTACCTAGCCATAATTAAAAAGCTCAGTCTATCCTGCTATTTACGCATAGCTGGAGGGAGAATATATGAATTCATACCTTTCCAAGGGTATTAGCGCTATGTGAAATACCAACAGCTTCGTCCAGGAATTGAACTCGGGTCGACGAGTCCATTTCCCATGCATATATAATGAACTAGAAGTGGCAACCCAGTGTTGACTGAGTAGAGTGTTGGGGAGTTTTCCTTCTCCTAGACTGGTTACCTAGCATGATTAAAGAGTCCAGTCTGCCCTGCTATGTACCTATAGCTGAAGGAGAATTGGATTCATACCTTTCCCAAGGTATTTGCGCTATGTGAAATGCCAACAGCTTTGTCGAGGAATTGAACTCGCGTTGACGAGTCCATTTCCTACGACTCTAACCATTAGACCACGTAACTTTTGACCTTATAGGTACAGAATCATTTTCTAAAATATTTGTTGAAAAAAGTGTGTTTTATAAGCTGCTGAGTACGAAAACTCAAATCTAAATCCAATTTGTGAGCTATCCAAATAAGCATTGAAATGGTGTCATAGCTTATCTGAATGTGTCCTGAAGGTGCCTTGCATGGTGACATGGCTTTATGAAAGTGTCCCGAGGGTGCTTTTGAATAATATCATATCTAAAAGTTCCTCGGGTACCTTGAAATGGTGTCATTGATTTCCTTATATAAAAAGGAAAAAAAGTCGATGGCGGGGGAGGTGCCTAATGTCTTATTCAGGCAGACAGTGAGAGAGATTCTATCCTCTTTTCACTAGCGCTAGACCAAGGAGATTGTTTTTGCATCTGAGGCGGCACGCCCACACCTACCATCAGCTCCTCACTTTACCGAACAGATCCCTGTGCTACTCATATGCTGAATTGCGAAAGCCAGTATCGAACCAGGAACCTTGCGTTTCCTCGGTAAGTACTCTACTGACTGAGCTAAAACTGCGCCCTAATTATGATCAGGGTATATAATATAGGCATCTTCACTTGTTTGGGTATAGGTATTGCCATTCTCTATTGACCCGCAGAATGTATTTCCATCTGTAGTAGAAAATCTGGTCCTGCTACACTAATGAGGGTGCCTTGCACAGTGGCATAGCTTTCTGAAAGTGACCTCGGATGTGTTGAAATATTTTGGAATATAAGGTGTGCTCCAATTCCCCACCTGGATTATAGACTAGCCAAGGTCACATGGTTTATTCCTCTGGCCAATCACTTAGCCATACTGCATCGCTGATACACTACTTAAACCCAACACTAGCCATAATTCTAATTGCACTCATTGAGGAGACCTACAATACTCAGGATTACCAGACGATTACCAATACTCAAACTCTTACCAAGGATCCAATTCCACTGGACAAGCGATGTGGCTTAAGGCCTGCAGGATGGGCCAACAGATTGTAACAGGATGGCTTATAGGTTTCTAAAAATTGCCAAAGGTTCCTTGCATGGTTCATAGGATTCTAAAAATGTGATTCTGGTACCTTGCCTGGCATCATATCACTCTGAAAATCCTGAGGGGTGCTTTGTTTGGTATTATACCTTTTTTAAAGTTTGTGAGGGTGTCTTAAATGATACCATGGCTTTCCAAAAGTATATACTGAGGGTTCCTGGATAGTGTCAGTGCCTTTTTAAAAGTTTCTGGGACGCCTTGAATGGTATTATGGCTTTATGAAAAGTGTCTAGAATAACAATGAAGATGAGGACAATAGTTCGAATAACACAGATAATACTAATGTGACAGGTTGTACTGAGTTACATGGTACCAAGTAGCAAGGAACAATTCCTGATCTGACTTGAGCCAACAGATAATAAAGACAAAAGGCCTTCACTCAACCTTTTACTAGTAAATTATACAGTACCACAAAAATAAATTAAAGTATCATTTAAATAAAATCATTTTCTCACAATGTTTTACAATAAGTGTTTTCCTCATGCATGTCTCCTGATGGCAACTTATAACCATATAAATATAAAGTTTTAACCACGAATGGTGACAGACAGGTCAAGGGTAAGAATAAAACGAACAACTTGAAATAGAAATAAAGACGTGTATTACAAATATATATATATATATATAACAATAAGGTTGCAAACTTTTAGTGCGTCTGCACAAAAAGTATATAATTTGTAAAAAAACTTAGCTGACTCCTGAGGTAGGGTGAATATCGGATCCCCTGCTATGGGCTTATCTGTCGTAATGCTGGATATGAGAGACGTTCAATTTGTGGTCCGTCTTCGATGCTGGTCGAGCAGAAAAAAGGAAGAATTTCCCACTTTGGGTTTGCCGCAAAGTATTCTAGCCTGTGATTGGTTGTTCGAAACAGAGGCTCGTAGACAAGGACGATAACCCCCATACCTCAGAATTCTCAATATAAAAGTAAATTTTAGCATAATCCCAATGCCTCGCAGAGTGTAATATCTTTCTAAAAAGTGTCCTGAGGATGCCTTGAAAGGTGTCATAACCTTCTAAAAGTGCCTGATGGTATTTACATGGGTGTCATGGCTTCTGAAGTGTCCTAGGTGTATAAGTACAATAGAGTTATCTGCCCCTGTGTCTAGGCTGAACAGGGGTTATCTGCCCTTGACCAGACAAATATAAATAGTCATCGAAGTAGCATTTTCAATTCAGCTTTTGACATCTGAACTATGTCTTTTGTACTTATACTTGTCAGTTCATCCCACGGTCACAGGAGGAGGGGCATGTATAGACTACAATAGTGTGTCTAGGCTGAACAGGGTGATCTCCCCATGACAATATAAAAATAGTCATGGTTGTACCATTTGCAATTCGACTCTTGATGTCTGAACCACGGTCTTTAGTATTTTATTCTGGAGTACTTTGAATGGTATTATACTTTCTGAGAAGTGCCATGAGGTGACTTGCATGGTGACATGGCTTTCTGAAATTTCTCGAGAGTGCCTGTTTAGTGTAGTTGTTTTCTGAAAATCTCCGAGGGTACCTTTGGAAGGTCTTATAGTTTTTCTCAAAAGTGTCTCGAGGGTGCTAAGCATGGTGCCATAGCTTCTGAAATTGGCCCAACAGGTGCCTTGAATGGTCACATAACTTGCTGAAAGTATCCTGAGGTGCTTTGCATGGTTTCATGGCTTCAAGAAAGTGTCCCAGGGGTGCTTTGAATAAAGTCATAGATTAGTAAAAGGGTTATAAATTCCTAGCCATAAATTGTGCATGCACATTATCTGAAATGAACTTAATTATTATTAAGAAACACATTTTATGATATTTTGTTGTGCACTGTCTTATGAACACATTTTTGCATTGTTAAGAAAGAAAAATTTTTTATTCTCAAACAAACAAACAAAATGTGTTCGAAAGATGAAATGTATTTTTATTCATTCAATTGTTTAAGAAAATCTCATAAGAAAAACTATACAAAGCAAATTTGTTAAGGAGATAATGCACACGCACAATTTTATGCTAGGAATTTGACCAACTAATGCAAATTACCATTCCCTAATATAAAATAGTTATAAAAAAGTTAAAATGAGGTTAAAAAAGAAGTTGAGATGAATTCTTTAAAGGAACTGGAATCAGAGTTGCAGAATAGTTTTGTAGCAAGCTGGGTGTAGCATATATTTTATATAGGTTACACAACTTACTAACTTTTAAACAAAACTCAACACAATGAAAGAAATCAACGGAGTTGTATTAAAATAACAATCTGTCTACTAAAATAAATTACAGACATGTATAACACATACCGGGCACAGTCCTTTGTTTAATTGGGGTATTAATAGTTCATATTTTATCTGTGTTTTTCTTTGCTGATACTGGAGCTGATTTGTTGCGTGACCACTCGTCTTGTCATTCTCTGAAACTACAGAAAAATTCCCCTTTTCCTTTTTTTGGCGCTTGAATTTGAATTCAGCATTTGTTGTTTTCCGTTACTGCACTTTTGGGATTCTTACGCCCCCTTTTTAATATAAAACGGCAACTGCCCATTTATAACCATTACAGTTTACCACAAATCTAATCCAACTCAGCAGACTCTCTTAAATACTTCCGACTTTGATCCACCAACTCCCCAACTTGGACTCCACCAGCCCTGCGTTCAATCGAATAATGTTCAAAATGTCCAGAATTTGTTATTCGAACTGCAATGACACTTGGACAACAGCTACGGACAAAAAGTTAGGCCGTAATTCATGAGGAATGCATCCTGTCTCCTGCCTCAAAAATTGCTTGACCCTGTGACTATTTAAAATGACGACCCCAGCTATGGTGTTTACTGAAAGAAAACAACCAAACTTTAGGGTGTAAATGTATTTTTTTGGGGGGGCCTTCTCTTTTGTCGTAATCTTATCTATTTTTAATTTGTATGTTAATTCTTATTTTATAGAATTGTCGTGATTGCTGTTTATTTATCGTATATTTGTCGTACATTCTTGTTTACATGTTTAATTGTTTAATTCTTGTTAGATATAAGATGGATATCTATCTATCTATCTATCTATCTACCTCAATTTTGTTCAATTGTTTTTACTTTTTTGATAAAAATGAATAAGAATTACGACAAAAAAGAGAAGCCCCCCCCCCTAAAATACATTTAACGCCCTAAGTGGTTGTTTTCTTCAAAGTACACACATAGCTGGGCGTATTTTAATAGTCACCGGGCAGCAAATTTTTGAGGCAGGGACCGGTCGCACTTCCTCAAATTTACCGAAGTTAGATATTCTTTTAGTATTATTGCTATGTTCTTCATTTCAACTGGCTGTGTTGGGAGCTTTTGGGGGGTCTGCATCATTTTGGGTGTGTCTCAGGGATCTTCTCTCTCAGCATTTATCAAGTTAAGTGTTTATAAATCGAAGGAACATAGAAGACTTTAATCTTTTTGGTTCACCTCTTATTTCCAAGGCCAAAAACTTTAATTACATGTGAAAGGAATATAAGAACAGAAACAATTTATGCATCTGCACCCGGACGGCTGGCTTGTTGAAACTCCCAAATTTCCCATGGATTGCGTCTATCACATTGGCTTTCCACCAAGGGAATCAGCGAACACATCACAGGGTCAACCCAGGTCAAAGTTAAAGGTGGTTAAAATCCTACACTACAGTACAAAAACTAGCAAATATATGCACCCTCCGGGTTGCCAAGTATTTAAGTTTAATGTAATAAATATTATATTAAATTAGGAAAGGCTAATTAAACTAAATAAGGAATACAGATAAAAAATTTGAAACAAGGGAGTATGATTAAAAGATTTGAAACAGAGGGATATAATAAAAAAATGGAAACAACTGAAACTTAACTCTTCCAATCACTCTCGTCCTTTCATTATTTTTGCTAATTTAAGTATTTAGTTATAAGAGGAAGTAAAGAATAAAATGACAGTTATTTTATCTTTTATGGATGTCAAATTTAAGATTCATTGAAGAGACTTTTGCTTATATTCATATAATAAAACCAAACAGCTTAAAACATAATACTAAGCACATATTTATTAAAATTTGATTTTTTAATATTAATATGCAAATTAGCCTCCCGTTACACTGTAAACCACTTATTTTGCTGTATTATATAAATATAATTGGCATGTTGTCAGGGTCAAAGTAAATGTTTAATCTTAAATCCTACACTACATTACAACCGCCCTGTCGGCGGGCGTTAGAATAGCACTGACTCACCTCTGCAAGGGTAAGACTCCCCAATGGGGCCAACCTGTTGGACTACGGGGTGGTGACCCGTGATGCCTTTAAGGACAGAGCCAGTTGATGAGCAGTTCCAGACATGCAATACTCCACTTTGCCCCTATCTTGGCTAGACGCGGTCAGAGAGCCCCCTTCGATAATCAGCTGGTCATGTCACCCTAGCACCTATATGATTGCCCCAACCCTATTGCCACTTATGTAGCAAGCCCCAAACCCCTTTTATCATATGGGTGCTAGAAGCGTGCTGCAGTCTACATGTCCTGGGAATGACTCGTTAAACTCTATCTGATGGTGAGGTTCCAGTTTTGGAGTTGGGAATATGGATCCACCCTTCATCACCATGCTCCCTGGTCCACTCTACCGGAGTGGTAGTACCTTAGCGCGTCCCATTATGGGTTAAATAGAAAAAATGTATTATAAAAAAATGTATTATCATTAAGAATTGATTTATTTCAAAACTTATCAGCATTAAATGAGCCCACTGAGGTTAAGCCGCTAAAACAAAAACAAACCAAAACCAACCAAACAAACCAAACTACATTACAAAAATGATACCTATGCCTTGTGATTCTGTAACACAAAAATTTTGAAAAAAAAAAGAAGAATGACACCCACCAGATGAAGCTGAAGGCGTACTCAGTTGTAAAAAAAAAATAAGTTAATATATTTATATCATCTCTGTCTAGGTTGATATTAATGAATTTACCAGTTTTAAATTAATTCAAAATTTAATCAATTTTTTAATGATTCATCATAAAAAATATAAAAAAATGACAGTCAATATTATGTTACCCCAAAAGAAAAAAAAAACACATTGATGAAGGAAATATGTATGTATTTACCCAAAACCTTCCACACAAGCAAAATGTGAGGACACGGCGTTCAAAATTTCAAGCAGAGTGTTTAACGGGTTTGAAATTTCAGAGTTTTCCTTCTCCTAGACCAGATGCCATACCAAGGTTAAAAAACCAGACTTCCTACCTTACCCATAGCTAGAGAAAGAATACTTGATGCATACCTTTCCAAGAGTATTAGCACTATGTGAAATGCTAACAGTCTTATACAGGATTTACCTTGGTTTGCCATGTACATTACTTCAAGAAACCAATTACACCATGATGCCTCAAAATAGTCCAGTATATCAGAATAACAAAACCCACCTAACAAAACATTGGTATGAAAAGAAAAAAATATCTACTAAGTACATACTTATATTACTCCACTTCTACAAAAGAAGTTAAAGTAACTTATGAATGTAAAACATTAATCTATACGTATATAAATAGATTGTGTGTTTATGATCTTAAACCGAAACTATATTACTAATCGAGTTACAATTCCATAGTTAATTTATACACATTCTCCATGATTTATTTTTATTCAAACCTCAATATTAATAAAATTGTTTTACATTATTAATACCGTTGGACCATATATACATATTATTAACATGCGGGATTGTAATTTTATATATACAAAATATAGTGATGTTTGCAGTGTGAATGGGAAGGCTAAATTTGCATATTGAGATTAAGAAATTGATTTTATAAATATGTGCTCAGATTATTGATTTTCTAATTGTTGGTTTATCTTAATGAAGTATGACCAAAAATCTCTCCAAATAAATCCAGATAACAATATTAACAATAATTCTATTTCTTTACTTCCTAATTTAACTAAGAGTTAAATTATTAAAATTTTAGCAATGAAACACGGGCGAGGGAAAGAAAAAAGCAAGTTTATTGTTCCCCCTCGTTCAAATCTTTTTATCGGCATCTTATTTAGTTCATTACCCTTTCTAAGTTACTAATATTTTATTTCCATTTAAACTTAAATACTTGCACCCGGAGGGTGCATACATTTGCTAGTGTATATAAAGGGCAGTGGGTGAAATGTATGTCCGGTAGGAAACTTCGAAAATAATACAATTAACAACAAAGAAATTATAAATATACATTCACTATCCACCGGGCTTGTTTGAGCAAAAATAATGAGCGATTTTATTTATATTTTGGAAAGATATTTAAAAATTAAAATTTGTATCCGTAACAGAAGTATTGAAATATGATGCTATTGATTGAATAATCGCCCTTCATTTATATTGTTTTTGTTTTTAAATTGTAAATTATGAATTAAAATTCTTACATATTTTATTATATTTACGTGGGGATTTTATGGCGCATTCCAGTGAGATCTAACTTGTATAAGTAATAATTGGATCTGTGAGACTAACTTTGAAAAATCCCCCCTCTACCCAAGGCGATTTAGCCAGTAGCCACTTCTAGTTCCGAATTAAAGCAATGTATAACATAGTAAAAGTAAAAGTAAATCGTCGTTGGCCTTAAAGTCGCGTATGAGCAATCAGCGGGGAGTCTATCCCCTTTTCAACTACCTAACTAAGGAGATGTTTTGGCATCTGAGGTGGAGTGCCAAACCTACAATCAGCTCCTTACTTTACCGCACCAGATCACCGTGCTACTCAATATGATGACTTGCGTTGGCGTGTATTGAACAGGAACCTTGGTTTCTAGCCGAACGCTGCTACGATCGAGCTAAACCGCGCCCTATACATAGTAATCAGAGAGAATATGCAGGAACATAAATTGTATATATAGTTTAAATGTATCTAATTGCATAGAATGGACTTATGAGTAAGATGCTTCAATAAGAAATAAATAGATAGATAAAAGAAAATAAGTAAGTTGGTACTTCCTTTATTTTCTTAAAAACAAAAATACATCGCTAATTCTTAAATGGTGGAAAAACATGTCTGTTACAAGAAAAAAGACAAAGGACTCATGCCTTTCTTAATGGTTATTACTATAACGTAAGTCAAACAGCCCCAGCCAAGGTTTGAACCCTGTTTCACTGTTTCATGTAAACAATGAACTGTTTAATAAGAAGGGACAGATATCTAAATGGGGTTTTAACTTACTTCCCAAAAATCTGAATATTTACTAAATAGGGAACAACCGAATAGTATAGTGTTAACATAATATTAATTCTTAATATTATGATACAGTAGTGTAGAAATCAAAATGCTGTTATGAAGTTGCCAGCCCACGCCTTAAGGATAGGACAAGGCTTGACCTCATCCATGATCCTTTCCAGTGGATACTGTGAGAATTGGTGGAGGAGACCCTCTTCCGGTTAGATTAGAAATAATTTTAGTCAGTCGGCGAGAAAACCACAATGGTGGTGAGTTGTGTTATACATGCCTTCCGACTCGATCTGCGCAGGTAGTCTGGTGGGATTTTGAGAATAAATATGATCTAAGAAATCGAAGTCTTGTGTTATTATCTAAAAACTACCAATGACACAGTGCTCTGATAAAGAGAAATCCCCAATGGAAAGCACCAGACACGAAGTCCCCAAGAGAAGTCCAGATGCTGGAAGCGATGTTAGAAGAAGACGTAAGATAGAAAAAGTCGTCAGAAGAAGCATAGAAGAATAGAATAAGTAAAGAACTAATGAATATGCGTATACAACAGATTTGGTTCTTATTAACTCGCATAACCCCAAATGGTTGAAGGGCTCTTTAGCCTTGGTCGACAACCCCATCAACTCAAGGAGAAGTCTTACACCAAAACCTTCTGCTGCCTTTCAAGGAAAAGGCTAAGGGAGTAAATCCCGAAATAAATCAGCGAGCTGGGATCCCTAAGGTGTGTGATGTTGAAATCCAGGGCTCCCGATGTAACGCCTCTGCCAACACTACCATGCACCAAACTGCATTGTCCTTTACCTTTTCATTTGGTTCACAGCAGCAGTGGGAGAGGTGGATTGCTGTATGGGCAACAGCCTCATCCTCCATATGGAAACCCGACCCAGGCTATTTAGTTCAAGTTTTCAAAAAAAACAAAAAAACCTTGACACTACTCCATCCGTCTCTTCAGTGATGGAGGCTGCCAACAACAACTGATTTTAAAAGTTCATATTTGACACTTTAATAAGATGTACCAACAATTTGGGCAGTATTTTTTTATAAAATGAATAATGGCGTTAAATACCAAAGTTCAAGCAAAGTGTTTTTTGCCTTGAAATTCCAACTGCCTGGTTTGCTGCTGCGGGCTCTAGATTACCAGCGACGGACCCCTGCAGAAGCAGTAAACCTGTCAATAGCCACTAAATGCGCAGTCACTTCTAATGGAGGACGATCAATGTACATGTTGCCAATTCACTTTCTTCCTCTTTGCCAAAGAGTTCCTATCCAAAAACTAAACAGCCCAAAGAGAAATTTCATATCCACAAGACCACTCTCCCTCAATGAGCCAACTGTTGACCATGTATGCGTAATCCATAACGCTTTACGTTATAGAACCTAGTGATGAGAGCAGTCCATGAACATGAACACTCCACTTTGGCCCTTACTTAGGCTAGGCAGTCAGTCAGAGAGCCTCCTCCGATCAATCGGTTGGTTACATTCAAACCCTAGAATTTATATGATTATCCAAAACCTTATTGCCCTATCCTTTTTATTCATATATGTGCTAGAAGGCAGTAGCTGAGCGTCTTATATCCTGGTTAGTGACACATATTGCATCTATACATACCTAATTTTGGAACTCTGGATACCCCTTCATCAACCATTCTCCCAGGCCTACTCTCGTCTAGATTGGTAGAACCGTTAGGGTTCATCTATGGCGTTAAATGGAAAAACCTACACTTGGTTAATCGGCAAACACTGACCTCAATCTATAAGAAAGATCTGACATGTTTGGTTGCTTGACTGGATATAATGGCATGTCAATCTTTGTGGGGTTATTTTTATGCTGAAGACATTTTGTTTTGACGGATTGAATAAAGAGTTAGGTTTGAAGTTCCATGGAGGCTCACGATTATGACAAGAAGGTTCCCGAGTTTAAAAAAAAAGGTTCACAAGTTTGAAAAGGGGCTTCCCAAGTTTGAGAAGATTACCAAGTTCAACAAGGGTCCTGAGTTCAAAAAGAAATACTGAAGAATACAGAAGGCTGGAGAGCACATCGGCTGAAATGTTGTGCAGATAACAATAAAGATGAGGACAATAGTCCGAATAGTCCAAATGATATAAATTATCAAGCCTCATCTCAAGAATTCAGAGAAATAGTATCTAATTGGTATGGACCTGATATAATCTGTCAATGGAAAATCCTTGAAAAGCTACATTTTGTTTGATTCAAAAAAATAATAGAGAAGTATTAAGAAAGAAAGAAAAAAAGAAAGAAAAAGAAAAAGTGGTGAAAGAAAGAAAGAAAGGAAAAAAGAAAGAAAATTTTTTTTTAAATAATAGAGAAGTATCAAGAAAGAAAGAAAGAAAGAAAGAAAGAAAGAAAGAATGGAAAAATATTAAGAAAGAAAGAAAGAAAGAAAGAAAGAAAGAAAAAGAAAAAGTAGTGAAAGAAAGAATTAAAGGAAAAAAGAAAGAAAAAATTTAAAAAAATAATAGAGAAGTATCAAGAAAGACAGAAAGAAAGAAAGAAAGAAAGAAGAATGGAAAAAATATTAAGAAAGAAGAAAGAAAGAAAGAAAGAAAGAAAGAAAGAAAAAGAAAAAGTGGTGAAAGAAAGAGAGAAAGAAAGAAAGCAAAAAAGAAAAAGAAAAAAGGAAAAAAATAATAGAGAAGTATTGAGAAAGAAAGAAAGAAAGAAAAAGAAAAAGTGGTGAAAGAAAGAGAGAAAGAAAGAAAGAAAGGAAAAAAGAGAGAAAAAAAAAAAATAATAGAGAAGTATTACGAAAGAAAGAAAGAAAGAAAATGTTTAGAAAGAGAGAAAGAAAGAAAGAAAAAGAAAAAGTGGTCAAAGAAAGAAAAAAAAGAAAAAAGAAAGAGAAAAATGGAAAAAAATAATAGAGAATTATTAAGAAAGAAAGAAAGAAAGCATAAAAGGAGTACCTCTTTCATTCTGAAAATGGAACTTAGGAACGAAAAGGAAAGAGACAAAGGCAAAAGGTGGCTTTATGACTTAGGCTTTATTGACCAGGTCATAGTGGCCTGTAGCGAGGGAAAATCTCCCTGGCTAATAGGACCAACTAGACCCAATTACGGCCTCAGTCCGAATGGCCGAGGTATTATTTTTAGGGAAGGGAGCCAGTCCTTTTTGTCGGACATGCGCAGATGGTATTTCCAGTGAAAGACTCATGGGAGTTTGTTCTTTTTTTTAAATTTTTATTTTCATATATTTTTAATCCCCACATATTAAGACAAATTAAATGCAAACAGCCCCAGCCAGGGTTTGAACTCTGTTCACTGTTTTCATTTTAAAAAAGGACGGAAATTTAATAAGGGTTTAATTCTTTCCAATCTGAATTAATTTCTAAATTTAATAATTACATACAGAGAAATATTTGTAGGATTGATAAAGAAGAGGCGTAAATATTGGTCATGTTAATGGTTATAAATTTATTTCAACCAAAATTCTCATCTTTGAGAATTTCAGCCTAATATTTGTATTGTGGTCTGATGAGGTCGGAATTCTCAAAGATCAGAATTTTGGTTGAAATAAATTTATAACTGTTTATTTGTTATAGAAGTGAATATCACTATGTAACTGTCAGTTTCTCACCTATACAATTTTTAAACCAAGATATATAGGTAATTTTCATCTTTAGTTGGTTAAATTCCTAGCATAAAATTGAGCATGCACATTATCTGAAATGAACTTAATTGTTATTAAGAACACATTTTATGATATTTTTGTGTTAAAGCATGCAGTTGTATTGTTTTCGAAAAGTTTCTAAGATTTGTGTATTTTGCACGGAGACTTTCAAAATGGCTACTGTCTTGTTTCAAAGTGAAAGTTAGTTGGCTAAATTCCTAGCATAAAATTATCTGAAATGAACTTAATTGTTATTAAGAACACATTTTATGATATTTTTGTGTTAAAGCATGCAGTTGTATTGTTTTCGAAAAGTTTCTAAGATTTGTGTATTTTGCATGGAGACTTTCAAAATAGCTACCAGCTTGTTTCAAAGTGAAAATCAAGGGAGGTTACTCTAATTGCCTTATTTGCTAGGAATTTAGCCAACTAAAGGTGAAAATTACCAATATATATGCTGTATCAATAATATTGAGTACTGTTTACTGGTGAATATGATAAACCATATTATTAATACTGGCAAAAAAATGTGACCTTCAGATACAAGTATTTAAGTTTTAATATAATTAAATATTATACTGAATTAGAAAGACTATTGAAATTAAATAGGAACACAAAAAAGACTACACTTATTTTTATTTTATTCTAATTGATTTCAATATAAAATTATATATAGGATTGTTTTTAATATGTTTGAGAAAAAAACAATATTAAAAATCAATAATACCAAGTAATTATTTATTAAACATGGTTTGTTTGTTTGTTTGTTTTGTTTTACAGCATATCAACCTCAGTGGGTCATTTAATGCTGATAAAGTTTTGAAATAAATCAATTCTTAATGGATAATACACTTTTTTATAAATCCATTTTTCTATTTAACCCATAGATGAGACCCTAACAGGTACTACCACTCTGGGTCAGAGTGGACCAGGGAGCAATGGTGATGAATGGGGTGCTCCACATTCCCCAAACCTCCAAAACTGGAACCTCACCATCAGATAAAGTTTAACGTCATTCCCAGAACATGTAGACCTGCAGCCACCGCCTTCTAGCACCCATATGATAAAAAGGGTTTGGGGCTTGCCATAAAGGCAATAGGGTTGGGAAAATCATATAGGTGCTAGGGCTTGACGTGACCAGCCAATTGATCGGAGGGGGCCTCTCCGACCGCCCGTCTTGCCCAAGATAGGGCCAAAGTGGAGTATTGCATGTCATGAATTGCTCATCCACCTGGGCTCTATCCTTAAACATCACGGGTCACCACCCACGGCCAACAGGTGGCCCCATTGGGGGAGTCTTACCCCTCTGCAGAGGTGCAATCGGTGCATTCTAACGCCCCAGCCAACAGGGTGGAAACATGGTTTTAAAGCCGGTATGCATAGTATTCACACCATACATTATGTATATTTATTTTCATAATAATATGGGCTGTTTTGAGGCAAATCTATCTCAGCTAGACCTTAATAGAAATATAGTCAATAAATAAGATGCTAAATAATATTAAATAATGATTATGTAATAACCACTGAGTATAATGTAAATAACTAAGGGAATTGTGATGTTTGTGGTGATTTAGTATAGCTTACAGACACAGACAGATGTACAATCTCCATAATAATATGATTAATAGGTACTTGTAGAGTCAGTTTAGGAAACCGAGACGGTGATGAAAGTTAACTACTCAGGGGGAAAAGTTACTCAGTAATTTTCACCTTTAGTTGGCTAAATTCCTAGCATAAAATTGTGCGTGCTGATAATCTGAAATGAATTTAATTGTTATTAAGAACACATTTTATGATATTTTTGTGTTAAAGCATGCAGTTGTATTGTTTTCGAAAAAGTTTCTAAGATTTGTTTATTTCGCACAGAGACTTTCAAAATGGCGACCGGATTGTTTTAAAGTGAAAGTCAAGGGAGATTACTCTAATTGACTTATTTACTAGGAATTTAGCCAACTAAAGGTGAAAATTACCAGTTACTCCATATTTGACGGTTTATAAGATTCAAATCAATTTGGGCAATTTTTTTAATAAATAAATGGGTTTAATCTACAAATCTCAAGCGATGGGGTTTTTCCGAGCTATCAAGTCATTTTTAAAGTTTCCTTTGTATTCCAATCTTGTTTTATATTTGTGGAGATGTTTGTGGTTTAACTTAAAGGCCACTGCAGCACTATACCCCACTAGCCAAAACTAAAACTGACTTTTGACCTTATATATATTTACCAACCCCTCCGCACAAGCAGGATGCAACACAAGGTCAATTTCTTAAGCGGAGTTTAACAGGTTTGAATTCAGAGTTTTCCTTCTCCTAGACTGGTTACCTAGCCATAATTAAAAAGCTCAGTCTATCCTGCTATTTACGCATAGCTGGAGGGAGAATATATGAATTCATACCTTTCCCAAGGGTATTAGCGCTATGTGAAATACCAACAGCTTCGTCCAGGAATTGAACTCGGGTCGACGAGTCCATTTCCCATGCATATATGATAGAACTAGAAGTGGCAACCCAGTGTTGACTGAGTAGAGTGTTGGGGAGTTTTCCTTCTCCTAGACTGGTTACCTAGCCATGATTAAAGAGTCCAGTCTGCCCTGCTATGTACCTATAGCTGAAGGGAGAATTGGATTCATACCTTTCCCAAGGGTATTAGCGCTATGTGAAATGCCAACAGCTTTGTCGAGGAATTGAACTCGCGTTGACGAGTCCATTTCCTACGACTCTAACCATTAGACCACGTAACTTTTGACCTTATAAGGTACAGAATCATTTTCTAAAATATTTGTTGAAAAAAGTGTGTTTTATAAGCTGCTGAGTACGAAAACTCAAATCTAAATCCAATTTGTGAGCTATCCAAATATAGCATTGAAATGGTGTCATAGCTTTCTGAATGTGTCCTGAAGGTGCCTTGCATGGTGACATGGCTTTATGAAAGTGTCCCGAGGGTGCTTTGAATAATATCATATCTAAAAGTGTCCTCGGGGTACCTTGAAATGGTGTCATTGATTTCCTTATATAAAAAGGAAAAGTAAAGTCGATGGCGGGGGAGGGTGCCTAATGTCTTTATCAGGCAGACAGTGAGAGAGATTCTATCCTCTTTTCACTAGCGCTAGACCAAGGAGATTGTTTTTGCATCTGAGGCGGCACGCCACACCTACCATCAGCTCCTCACTTTACCGAACAGATCCCTGTGCTACTCATATGCTGAATTGGCGAAAGCCAGTATCGAACCAGGAACCTTGCGTTTCCTCGGTAAGTACTCTACTGACTGAGCTAAACTGGCCCTAATTATGATCAGGGTATATAATATAGGCATCTTCACTTGTTTGGGTATAGGTATTGCCATTCTCTATTGACCCGCAGAATGTATTTCCATCTGTAGTAGATAAATCTGGCCTGCTACACTAATGAGGGTGCCTTGCACAGTGGCATAGCTTTCTGAAAGTGACCTCGGATGTGTTGAAATATTTTGGAATATAAGGTGTGCTCCAATTCCCCACCTGGATTTATAGACTAGCCAAGGTCACATGGTTTATTCCTCTGGCCAATCACTTAGCCATACTGCATCGCTGATACACTACTTAAACCCCAACACTAGCCATAATTCTAATTGCACTCATTGAGGAGGGACCTACAATACTCAGGATTACCAGACGATTACCAATACTCAGAACTCTTTACCAAGGATCCAATTCCACTGGACAAGCGATGTGGCTTAAGGCCTGCAGGATGGGCCAACAGATTGTAACAGGATGGTCTTATAGGTTTCTAAAAATTGCCCAAGGGTTCCTTGCATGGGTTCATAGGATTCTAAAAATGTGATTCTGGTACCTTGCCTGGCATCATATCACTCTGAAAGTATCCTGAGGGTGCTTTGTTTGGTATTATACCTTTTTTAAAGTTTTGTGAGGGTGTCTTAAATGATACCATGGCTTTCCAAAAGTATACTGAGGGTTCCTTGGATAGTGTCAGTGCTTTTTAAAAGTTTCTGGGGACGCCTTGAATGGTATTATGGCTTTATGAAAGTGTCTAGAATAACAATGAAGATGAGGACAATAGTTCGAATAACACAGATAATACTAATGTGACAGGTTGTACTGAGTTACATGGTACCAAGTAGCAAGGAACAATTCCTGATCTGACTTGAGCAACAGATAATAAAGACAAAAGGCCTTCACTCAACCTTTTACTAGTAAATTATACAGTACCACAAAAATAAATTAAAGTATCATTTAAATAAAATCATTTTCTCACAATGTTTTTACAATAAGTGTTTTTCCTCATGCATGTCTCCTGATGGCAACTTATAACCATATAAATATAAAGTTTTAACCACGAATGGTGACAGACAGGTCAAGGGTTAAGAATAAAACGAACAACTTGAAATAGAAATAAAGACGTGTATTACAGAATATATATATATATATATAACAATAAGGTTGCAAACTTTTAGTGCGTCTGCACAAAAGTATATAATTTGTAAAAAAACTTAGCTGACTCCTGAGGTAGGGTGAATTATCGGATCCCCTGCTATGGCTTATCTGTCGTAATGCTGGATATGAGAGACGTTCAATTTGTGGTCCGTCTTCGATGCTGGTCGAGCAGAAAAAAGGAAGAATTTCCCACTTTGGGTTTGCCGCCAAAGTATTCTAGCCTGTGATTGGTTGTTTCGAAACAGAGGCTCGTAGACAAGGACGATAACCCCCATACCTCAGAATTCTCAATATAAAAGTAAATTTTTAGCATAATCCCAATGCCTCGCATAGTGTAATATCTTTCTAAAAGTGTCCTGAGGATGCCTTGAAAGGTGTCATAACCTTCTAAAAGTGCCTGATGGTATCTTACATGGTGTCATGGCTTCTGAAGGTGTCCTAGGTGTATAAGTACAATAGAGTTATCTGCCCCTGTGTCTAGGCTGAACAGGGTTATCTGCCCTTGACCAGACAAATATAAATAGTCATCGAAGTAGCTATTTTCAATTCAGCTTTTGACATCTGAACTATGTCTTTTGTACTTTATACTTGTCAGTTCATCCCACGGTCACAGGGAGGAGGGGCATGTATAAGTACAATAGTGTGTCTAGGCTGAACAGGGTGATCTCCCCATGACAATATAAATAGTCATGGTTGTAGCCATTTGCAATTCGACTCTTGATGTCTGAACCACGTCTTTAGTATTTTATTCTGGAGTACTTTGAATGGTATTATATCTTTCTGAAAGTGCCATGAGGGTGACTTGCATGGTGACATGGCTTTCTGAAATTTTCTCGAGAGTGCCTTGTTTAGTGTAGTTGTTTTCTGAAAATCTCCGAGGGTACCTTGGAAGGTCTTATAGTTTTCTCAAAAGTGTCTCGAGGGTGCTAAGCATGGTGCCATAGCTTTCTGAAATTGGCCCAAAGGTGCCTTGAATGGTCACATAACTTGCTGAAAGTATCCTGAGGGTGCTTTGCATGGTTTCATGGCTTCAAGAAAGTGTCCCAGGGGTGCTTTGAATAAAGTCATAGATTAGTAAAAGGGTATAAATTCCTAGCATAAAATTGTGCATGCACATTATCTGAAATGAACTTAATTATTATTAAGAACACATTTTATGATATTTTTGTTGTGCACTGTCTTATGAACACATTTTTGATTGTTTAAGAAAGAAAATTTTTATTTCTCAAACAAACAAACAAAAATGTGTCGATAAGAATGAAATGTATTTTTATTCATTCAATTGTTTAAGAAAATCTCATAAGAAAAACTATACAAGCAAATTTGTTAAGGGAGATAATGCACACGCACAATTTTATGCTAGGAATTTGACCAACTAAAGTTCATAATTACCATTTCCCTAATATAAAATAGTTATAAAAAAGTTAAAATGAGTTTAAAAAAGAAGTTGAGATGAATTTCTTTAAAGGAACTGGAATCAGAGTTGCAGAATAGTTTTGTAGCAAGCTGGGTGTAGCATATATTTTATATAGGTTTACACAACTTACTAACTTTTAAACAAAACTCAACACAATGAAAGAAATCAACGGAGTTGTATTAAAATAACAATCTGTACTAAAATAGAATTACAGACATGTATAACAGCATACCGGGCACAGTCCTTTGTTTTATATTGGGGTATTAATAGTTCATATTTTATCTGTGTTTTTCTTTGCTGATACTGGAGCTGATTTGTTGCGTGACCACTCGTCTTGTCATTCTCTGAACTACAGAAAAATTCCCGCTTTTCCTTTTTGGCGCTTGAATTTGAATTCAGCATTTGTTGTTTTCCGTTACTGCACTTTTGGGATTCTTACTCCCCCTTTTTAATATAAACGGCAACTGCCATTTTATTAACCATTACAGTTTCACCAAATCTGAATCCAACTTCAGAGACTTCTTAATTACTTCCGACTTTGATTCCACAACTCCCCAACTTGGACTCCACAGCCCTGGTTCAATTGAATAATTTCAAAATGTCAGAATTTGTTATTCGAACTGCAATGAACATTGGACAACAGCTACGGACAAAAGTTAGGGTAATTCATGAGGAAGTGCATCCTGGTCTCCTGCCTCAAAAATTGCTGCCCGGTGACTATTAAAATGACGACCCCAGCTATGGTGTTACTTGAAAGAAAACAACCAACTTAGGGTGTTAAATGTATTTTTTTTTGGGGGGGGGCTTCTCTTTTTTGTCGTAATTCTTATTTATTTATTGTAATTTGTTGTAATTCTTATTTATTTATAGAAATTTGTCGTGATTCTTGTTTATTTATCGTAATTTGTCGTAATTCTTGTTTAATGTTTAATTTGTCTTAATTCTTGTTTAGATATGAAGATGGATATCTATCTATCTATCTATCTATCTACCTCAATTTGTTCATTTGTTTTTACTTTGTTTGATAAATGAATAAGAATTACGACAAAAAAGAGAAGCCCCCCCCCTAAAATACATTTAACGCCCTAAGTTGGTTGTTTTCTTTCAAGTAACACCATAGCTGGGGTCGTTATTTTAATAGTCACCGGGCAGCAATTTTTGAGGCAGGAGACCGGGACGCACTTCCTCATAATTTACCGAAGTTAGATACTTCTTTTATTATTTATTGCTATGTTCTTCTATCTTCTAACTGGCTGTGTTGGGATCTTTTGGGGGGGTCTGCATCATTTTGGGTTGTGTCTCAGGGATCTTCTCTCTCAGCATTTATCAAAGTTAGTTTTTATAAAATCAAGAACATGAAGACTTAATTCTTTTTGGTGTACACCTCTTTATTTCCCAAGGCAAAACTTTAACTTACATGTGAAAGAATATAAGACAGAAACAATTATGCATCTGCACCCGACGGCTGGCTTGTTGAAACTCCAAATTTCCCATGGATTGGTCTATCACATGCTTCCACCAAGGAATCAGCGAACACCATCACAGGGTCAACCCAGGGTCAAAGTTAAATGTTTTAAATCCTACACTACATTACAAAAACTAGCAAATATATGCACCCTCCGGGTGCAAGTATTTAAGTTTTAATGTAATAAAATATTATATTAAATTAGAAAGGCTAATTAAACTAAATAAGAATACAGATAAAAAGATTTGAAACAGAGGGAGTATGATAAAAGATTTGAAACAGAGGGAGTATAATAAAAAATGGAACAACTGAAACTTACTCTTCCATCACTCTCGTCTTTCATTGTTATTTTTTCTAATTTAAGTATTTAGTTATAAGAGGAAGTAAAGAATAAAATGACAGTTATTTTATCTTGTTAATGGATTTCATTTAAGATTCATTGAAGAGACTTTTGCTTATATTCATTATAATAAAACCAAACAGTTAGAAATCAATAATACTAAGCACATATTTATTAAATTTGATTTTTTAATATTAATATGCAAATTAGCCTTCCCGTTTACACTGTAAACCACTATTTTGCTGTATATATAAATATAATTGCATGTTGTCAGGGTCAAAGTTAAATGTTTAATCTTAAATCCTACACTACATTACAACCGCCCTGTCGGCTGGGGCGTTAGAATGCACTGACTACACCTCTGCAGAGGGGTAAGACTCCCCCAATGGGGCCACCTGTTGGCCGTGGGTGGTGACCCGTGATGCTTAAGGACAGAGCCCAGGTGGATGAGCAGTTCATGACATGCAATACTCCACTTTGGCCCTATCTTGGGCTAGACGGGCGGTCAGAGAGGCCCCCTTCGATCAATCAGCTGGTCATGTCAAGCCCTAGCACCTATATGATTGCCCCAACCCTATTGCCCTTATGGCAAGCCCCAACCCCTTTTTATCATATGGGTGCTAGAAGGCGGTGGCTGCAGGTCTACATGTCCTGGGAATGACGTTAAACTCTATCTGATGGTGAGGTTCCAGTTTGGAGGTTTGGGGAATATGGAGCACCCCTTCATCACCATTGCTCCCTGGTCCACTCTGACCCGGAGTGGTAGTACCTGTTAGGTCCCATCTATGGGTTAAATAGAAAAATGTATTTATAAAAAAATTGTATTATCCATTAAGAATTGATTTATTTCAAAACTTTATCAGCATTAAATGACCCACTGAGGTTGATATGCCGTAAAACAAAACAAACCAAACCAAACCAAACAAACCAAACTACATTACAAAAATGATACGCTATGCCTGTTGATTCTGTAACACAAACATATTTGAAAAAAAAAGAAGAATGACACCACCAGATGAAGGCTGAAGGGTACTCAGTTGTAAAAAAAAAATAAGTTAATATATTTATATCATCTCTGTCTAGGTTGAATTTATTAATGAATTTTACCAGTTTTAAATTAATTCAAAATTTTAAGTCAATTTTTTAATTATTCATCATAAAAAAATAAAAAAATGACAGTCAATATTATGTACCCCAAAAGAAAAAAAAACACATTGATGAAGGAAATATGTATGTATTTACCCAACCCTTCCACACAAGCCAAATGTGAGACACGGTCAAATTTTCAAGCAGAGTTTAACGGGTTTGAATTCAGAGTTTTCCTTCTCCTAGACCAGTTGCCATACCAAGGTTAAAAAACCCAGACTTCCTACTTACCCATAGCTAGAGAAAGAATACTTGGATGCATACCTTTCCCAAGAGTATTAGCACTATGTGAAATGCTAACAGTCTTATACAGGATTTGACCTTGGTTTGCCATGTACATTACTTCGAAGATAACCATTACACCATGATTGCCTCAAAATAGTCTCAGTATATAGGAATAACAAAACCCACCTAACAAGAAACATTGGATATGAAGAAAGAAATATCTAGCTAAGTACATACTTATATACTCCACTTCTACAAAAGAAGTAAAGTAACTTATGAATGTAAAACATTAATCTATACGTATATAATGGAGATTGTGTGTTTTTATGTCTGTAACCGAAACTATATTACTAATCGAGTTACAATTCCCATAGTTATTTATATCACATTCTCCATGATTTTATTTTTATTCAAACCTCAATTATTAATAAAATTGTTTTACATTATTAATACCGTTGACCATATATACATATTATTAACATGCGATTGTATTTATATATACAAAATATAGTGGTTTGCAGTGTGAATGGGAAGGCTAATTTGCATATTGATATTAAAAATTTGATTTTAATAAATATGTGCTCAGTATTATTGATTTCTAATTGTTTGGTTTTATCTTAATGAATATGACCAAAAATCTCTCCAATAAATCCATTAACAATATTAACAATAATTCTATTCTTTACTTCCTAATTTAACTAAAGAGTTAAATTATGAAAATTTAGCAATGAAACACGGGAGGGAAGAAAAAGCAAGTTTTAGTTGTTCCCCCTCTGTTTCAAATCTTTTTATCGGCATCTTATTTAGTTCCATTACCCTTTCTAAGTTAACATAATATTTTATTTCATTAAAACTTAAATACTTGCACCCGGAGGGTGCATACATTTGCTAGTGTATATAAAGGGCAGTTGTGTGAATATGTATGTCCGGAGGAAACTTCGAAAATAATACAATTAACAACAAAGTAAATGTATATATACATTCACTATCACCAGGGCTTGGTTTCTGAGCAAAAATAATGAGGATTTTATTTATATTTTGGAAGATATTTAAAAATTAAAATTTGTATCGTAACAGAAGGTAATTGAAATATGATGCTGATTGATTGAATTAATCGCCTCATTTATATTGTTTTTTGTTTTTAAATTGTAAATTATTGAATTAAAATTTCTTACTATATTGTTATATATTTACGTGGGGATTTTATGGGGCATCCAGTGAGGATCTAACTTGTGATAAGTAATAATGGATCTGTGAGACTAACTTTTTAAAAATCCCCCCTCTACCCAGGCGATGCCAGGTAGCCACTTCTAGTTCCTGAATAAAGCAATGTATACATAGTAAAAGTAAAAAGTAAAGTCGTCGGTGTGGCCTAAAGTCGGTATGAGCCAATCAGCGAGGGAGTCTATCCCCTTTTCACTAGCGCTAGACTAAGGAGATTGTTTTGGCATCTGAGGTGGAGTGCCAAACCTACAATCAGCTCCTTACTTTACCGCACAGATCACCGTGCTACTCATATGATGACTTGGCGTTGGCTGGTATTGAACTAGGAACCTTGGGGTTTCTAGCCGAACGCTCTACCGACTGAGCTAAACCGGCCCTATACATAGTAATCAGAGATGAATATGCAGAAACATAAATTTATATATAGTTTAAATGTATCTAATTTGCATATGAAATTGACTTATGAGTAAGTATGATTCAAATAATAAATAAATAGATAGATAAAAAAATAAGTAATTGTTACTTCCTTTATTTTCTTTAAAAACAATAAATACATCGCTATTCTTAAAGTGGTGGAAAAACATGTCTGATTACAAGAAAAAGACAAAGGACTCATGCCTTTCTTAATGGTATTACTATGAAGTGAATTCAAACAGCCCCAGCCAAGGTTTGAACCCTGTTCACTGTTTTCATTTAAACAATGAAAACTGTTAATAAGAAGGGACAGATATCTAATAGGGGTTTAACTCTTTCCCATCTGAATTATTTACTAAATAGGAACACCTAATAGTAGTAGTGTTACATAATTATTAGATTCTTAATATTTATGTACAGTAGTGTAGAAATCAAAATGGCTGTTATAAGTTGCAGCCCACGGCCTTGAAGGATGAGTGACAAGGCTTGACCTCATCCTGATCCTTTCCAGTGGATACTGTGAGAATTGGTGGAGGAGACCCTCTTCCGGTTTAGATTAGAAATAGATTTTAGTCAGTCGGCGAGAAACCACAATGGTGGTGAGTTGTGTTATACATGCTCCGACTCGATCTGCGCAGGTAGTCTGGTGGGGGATTTTGAGAATGAAATATGATCTAAGTAAATCGAAGTCTTGTGTTATTATCTAAAAACTACCAATGACACAGTGCTTCTGATAAAGAGAAATCCCCAATGGAAGACCAGACACGAAGTCCCCAAGAGAAGTCCAGATGCTGGAAGCGATGTTAGAAGAAGACGTAAGATAGAAAAGTCGTCAGAAGAAGAATAGAAGAATAGAAGTAAGTAAAGAAGTAATGAATAGCGTATACAACAGATTTGGGTTACTTATTACTCGCATAAACCCCCAAATGGGTTTGAAGGGGCTCTTTAGCCTTGGTCGACAACCCATCAACTCAAGGAGAAGTCTGACACAAAACCTCTGCTGCCTTTCAAGGAAAGGCTAAGGGAGTAAATCCCGAAAATAAATCAGGAGCTGGAGTCCCTAAGGTGGTGTGATGTTGAAATCCAGTGCTACCCATTAACGCCTGCAACACTACCATTGCCAAACTGCATTGGTCCTTTACCTTTTCATTGGTTCACAGCAGCAGTGTGGAGAGGTGGGATTTGCTGTATGGGCAACAGCTCATCCTCCATATGAACCCGACCCAGGCTATGTAGTTCAAGTTTTTCAAAAAAAACAAAAAAAACCTTGACACTACTCCATCGTCTCTCATTGATGGAGGGCTGCCAACAACAACTGATTTTAAAGTTTCATATTTGACACTTTATAAGATGTACCACAATTTGGGCAGGTATTTTTTTAAAATGAATAAATGGGTTTAAACTACAAAAGTCAAGCAAAGTGTTTTTGCCTGAAATTCCAACTGCCCTGGTTGCTGCTGGGGCTCTAGAATACAGCGACGGCACCCCTGCAGAGCAGTAAGACCTGTCAATAGCAGCTAAATGGCAGTCACTCTAATGGAGGACGATCAATGTACATGTTGCCAATTCACTTTCTTCCTCTTTTGCCAAAGAGTTCCTTCATCCAAACTAAACAGCCCAAGAGAGATAATTCATAATCCACAAGACCCCTCTCCCTCAATGAGGCCAACTGTTGACCATGTATGGTAATCCATGAAGCTTTACGTATAGAATCCTAGTGATGGAGCAGTCCATGACATGCAACACTCCACTTTGGCCCTTACTTAGGCTAGGCAGTCAGTCAGAGAGGCCTCCTCCGATCAATCGGTTGGTTACATCAAACCCTAGAATTTATATGATTATCCAAACCTTATTGCCCTTATGCCTTTTTTATCATATATGTGCTAGAAGGCAGTGGCTGAGGGTCTTAGTATCCTGGTTATGACACTATATTGCATCTATACATATCCTAATTTTGGAACTCTGGGGAGTACCCCTTCATCACCATTACTCCCAGGCCTACTCTGGTCTAGATTGGTAGTACCTGTTAGGGTCTCATCTATGGGTTAAATGGAAAAAAATGAGTTTTTTAAAAAATTGAATACCCATCAAGAATGAATATAACAAAACGTCTTTGGAATAAAATAACCCAGCAAGGGTTGACATGCCATAAAATTCAATTAACCAACCAACCAACCAACCAACCAACCAAAGAAAGAAGATCAGAACAAGAGATTTTGGACCATATGACCTTTAGGCACCCTTTTTGCAATCTCAATTCATGGGGACATTTTTTCCATTTAAACCGTCAAAATCCGGTTAACAGACGATTTTTAGAGGTTTTTTTTTAAATTATAAAACTAACCCCCAACTCTAATTCCTAAACCTAACCCTAACCCCTAACCCTAACCCCTAACAAACAACTGGATTTTGACAGTGTAAATGAGAAAAGTGTCCCCACGAATCGAGATCGCAAAAGGGGTGCCTAAAGGTCATATGGTCCCAGATTTTTTACAGATATTGTTAGGCTTTGTGCTAAGGGAAGATATTTACTCAGGCTCCCAAGAACCAACATTAGCATTAGTATATCCATGATATACTAACACACAACAAAACAGAAGGAAGAACAAGATAAATACATTTACATATGCAAGAACATTAAATATCTAACATATACAATATACATATCAATGGTATTAAAACAAAGAATAAACTATATTTCCCATAAAATATACACATACTGTTCTATAAACAAGCAGTATGTGGAAGGGGTACAAAAATGGAAAAAGGCTTACTTGATGAATGTAGGAAATATCACCAGATGGGTTTACCGTTCCCTGGAAAGGGTTAGAATCAGCATCTCTACTGTTCAAAGAATTGAGGCGAATAGAGTTTGAGAAGGGATTTTTTTAGACTATCATGTGACACCTTACAAAAATTTTAGATTTTACACTACATTATAAAAATTATAGGCTATGCCTATTCATTATTTAACACAGACACCAGTTGAAAAAAAACACATGATAACTCATAAATATTCATAAACAATAGTAACACTAAGGACTCGAACCTGCAGATGCACATGAACCCCATTACTTTTTGCTTCAGGTAAGTGAAACTCATCACATTTACCCAGTTAAAACTGGTGTAAAAACTCATATAATAATAATGGTTAAATACCAAGACCTTGCTAGAGAACAAAAAAAAACTATGGAATGTGAAGTTGACAGTGATACCAATCATAGTCAAAGCACTTGGAACTAAACAGAAAAGCTTAGTGGGAACTGGAGATCTGGAAAAAGATTGAGATCACTGCTGAAATTGGCTAGAATACTGAGAAGAGTCCTGGAGAACTCTGGAGACAAGATGTCACTTAGATATCAGGGTAGACCACTAGTTACTACTATTTTGAAAAGCCACAAAGTATAATAATAATAATAATAATAATAATAATAATAATAATAATAATAATAATAATAATAATCGTAATTGGAGCCCTTGAAATGCTCCCGAAGGGTTTGGAAAAGAGTTTGGGGGAATTGGAAATCAGAGGAATCAAGACCATCCAAACTACAGCATCGTTAAGATTGGCTAGAATACTTAGGAGAGTCCTGGAGACCTGAGGAGACTTGCTGTCACTCAGCCTCTAGTGAACCACTGGCTATAACAGGTGTTAAAATTCTAGGAGCAAAATAGTATTAATAATGAAGAAAAATGAAGAAGAAATGAGAAAGAAAAAAAGAAAGAAAGAAAGAAAGAAAGGAAAAGTAAAGAATAAAAACAAGAAGAAGAAGTTAAGTTATTCCCAGCATCGATCAAAGGCTAAGTATTTTTATTCATCCTTTTAAAATATGACAATTATCTATCTATCTATCTATCTATCTATCTATCTCAGTATAGGCACATCTGTCCCAGTCTATTCATCTCTCTCTCTCTCTCTCTCTCTCTCTCTCTCTCTTTACATATATATGTATATCAGTCTGTTTAGATATCTATTTAGCTATTGATCTCAGGTTATTCATATCTATCTATCTATCTATCTATCTATCAATCTATCTATCAATTTAAAACCTCCTGGACATAGCTTAACAAGTCTAATAATCACAGTAACAACATACAGGATTATGAAATTTCTACTAGTCTATTATATATATATATATATATATATATATATATGTATATATATGTATATATATATATATGGGCCAGGTTAGCTCAGTCTGTAGAGAACGTTCCTAGTTCGATACCAGCCCTCAGTGTATGAGTAGCACAGAGATCTGTGCGGTAAAGTAAAGAGCTGATGGTAGGTGTGGCACTCCACCTCAGATGCTAAAACAATCTCCTTGGTCTAGCGCTAGTGAAAAGGGGATAGACTCCCTCGCTGTCAGACTGATACCGACATTAGGCCGCCTCGACGACTTTACTTAATTACTTATACTAGCAAATATATGCACCCTCCGGGTGCAAGTATTTAAGTTTTAATATAATAACATATGTTAAATTAGAAAGGCTAATGAAACTGAATAAGAATTCAGATAAAAATATTTGGAACAGAGGGGTATAATCGAAAAATAGAACAACTTTGAAACTAACTGTTCCACCATTTTCCCTTACTCCCGTCTTTCAGTGGTAAATTTCCCTAATTTAACTATTTAGTTAAAATAGGAAAAAGAATAAAAATTAGTTATTTCTTTATGTTAATAGATTTCTGTTAAGATTTATCCCCGAGATTTTTGCTCATATTTATTAAGATAAAACCAAACAATTAGAAATCAATAATACTAAGCATATATTTATTAAAATCAAATTTTTTAAGATCAATATGCAAATTAGCCTTTTCACACTATAAACCGCTATTTCGTTGAATATATAAATATAACTGCATGTTATTAGTATGTAGATATTGTTAACAGTCTTAATGATGTAAAACAATTTTACTAATAATTGAGGTTTAAATAAAAAAATAAAATCATGGAGAATGTGTGTAAATAACAAAGGGGATTGTGACTTGTGTAGTTTCGGTTACAGACAGACAAACCCACAATCTCCATTATAATAAGATATATACATAAAAAGGAAGGATGATAACTAATTAGAACTGAGTCTAAACCACCTCAGCTATTTCATATGTTTACTTTATCATTAAACAGTTTAAAATATTAATAGCACAACTTAGTAGTAGTAGTAGTAGTAATAATAATAATAACTATAATAATAATAATAATAATAATAATAACAGTAACAATAAATATGATTATAACAATAATAATAATAACTATAACAACAATCTATTAATAATGGAGATTCGCTTCCGGTTTTTATCTGTAACAAAAACTACATCACTGCTTACATCACACTACCTAAAATCGTCATAAAATAGAATAAATACACTCAAAATTTGAGCTGATGGTAGATGTGGCGCTCCACTTCAGATGCCAAAACAATCTCCTTGGTCTAGCGCTAGTGGAAAGGGATAGACTCTCTCACTGTCTGACTGATACAACTCACTGATGACTTTATATATAATCTATTCAGTACGTATTTAGCTTGTGATCTCAGTTTATATCTTTCTGTCTATCTATTTATCTATCTATCTATCCTGTTCTAGTCTCATCTATGTATCTATCCATCTATCTATCTATCTAATTCTAGCCTCATCTATCTATCTATCTATCAATCTATCTATCTATCTATCTGATTCTAGTCTAATCTATCTATCTATCTATCTAATTCTAGTCTCAAATATTTATCTATCTATCTATTCATCTAATTCTAGTCTCATCTATCTATCTATCTATCTATCTATCTATCTAATTCTAGTCTCATCTATCTATCTATCTATCTATCTATCTATCTAATTCTAGTCTCATCTATCTATCTAATTCTAGTCTCATCAATCCATCTATCTATCTATCTAATTCTAGTCTTATCTATCTATCTATCTATCTAATTATACTCTCATCTATCTATTTATCTACCTACCTATTCATCTAATTCAAGTTTCATCTATCTATATATCTATCTATCCAATTCTAGTCTCATCTATTTAGCTATCTATCTATAAAATTCTACTCTCATCTATCTATCTCTCTATCTATCTATCTATCTAATTTAAGTTTCATCTATCTATCTATCTATCTAATTCTAGTCTCATCTATCTATCTAATTCATCTATCTATCTATCTATCTATCATGTTCTAGTCTCATCTGTCTATTTATCTATCTATCTATCTATCTAATTCTAGTCTCATCTATCTATCTATCTATCTATCTAATTCTAGTCTAATCTATCTATCTATCTATCTATCTATCTATCTATCTAATTCTAGTCTCATCTATCTATCTATCTATCTATCTAATTCTAGTCTCATCTATTTATCTATCTATGTATCTCATTCTAGTCACATCTATCTGTCTATCTATCTATCTAATTCTAATCTCATCTATCTATCTATCTATCTATCTATCTCTCTTTCTAGTCTCATCTATCTCTCTATCTCTCTATCTAATTCTAGTCTCATCTATCTATCTATCTATCTCATTCTAGTCACATCTATCTATCTATCTATCTATCTATCTAATTCTAGTCTCATCTATCTATCTATCTATCTATCTATCTATCTATCTCTATCTCATTCTAGTCCCATCTATCTATCTATCTATCTCTATCTCATTCTAGTCCCATCTATCTGTCTATCTATCTATCTATCTCATTCTAGTCACATTTATCTGTCTATCTATATCATTCTAGTCTTATGTATCTATCTATCTATCTATCTAATTCTAGTCTCATCTATATATCTAACTATCTATCTCATTCTAGTCACATCTATCTGTCTATCTATCTATCTAATTCTAATCTCATCTATCTATCTATCTCATTCCAGTCACATCTATCTATCTATCTATCTATCTAATTCTACTCTCATCTATCTATCTATCTATCTATTTATCTATCTAATTCTACTCTCATCTATCTATCTGTCTATCTATCTATCTATCTATCTAATTCTAGTCACATCTATCTGTCTATCTATCTATCTATCTATATGTCTATCTATCTATCTAATTCTAGTCTCATCTATCTATCTATCTATCTATTTATCTATCTAATTCTACTCTCATATATCTATCTATCTATCTATCTATCTATCTATCTATCCACCAGCTCCTAGACATAATTTTATCGAGTCTCTCAATCACAACAAAAAACCTGGAGGTCTCATGGCAATTCTAAAGGTGTTATAAACTAAAATCACCTCTGCTCTTCCCTCACCCTTTACCCCCACCTCTTACGTAATCCTTTCCCACATGCGGAGAAATTAAAAACTTCAAGGACAGGGATTGTAATGCTATTTCTTTTATTTTTTTATTGTTTATTTCACTCATCTCTTTGTCTTCTTTTAAACAACAACAACAACAACAAATGTTAGTAAAAAAAAATTAATTTATTTACTTCAGGCTGAATGTTTAATTAATACGTCAGGCTTAAGGATTATAGGATTATCTCCTTGATTATATATATACATATATACATATAGATATATATATATATATGCATATATATCGGGTTAGCTCAGTCGGTAGAGTGTTCGGCTAGAAAACACAAGGTTCCTAGTTCGATATCGGCCCCCGCCAACTCAGCGTATGAGTAGCACAGGGATCTGTGCGGTAAAGTGAGGAGCTGATGGTAGGTGTGGCGCTCCACCTCAGATGCTAAAATAATCTCCTTGGTCTAGCGTTAGTAAACAGGAGATAGACTTCCTCACTGTCTGGCTGATACCGTCATTAGGCCACCCAGACAACTTTACTTCACTCTTTACATATATATATACATATATATATATATATACACACACACACACACATATATATATAATATATATATATATATACACACACACACATATATATATATATATATACATATATACATATATATATGTGACCTACATTGACCAACTAAGCAAAGATGCAGGTTGCTGCGCAGAGGACCTCCCTAGGAAAATGAATGATAGGAAAGGTTGGCGAGAGATTGTCATGGATATCCGTGCTAATTGCGCGACATGATGATGATGATATATATATATATATATACATAAGGCCAGTGTAGTTCAGTCGGTAGAGTGTCCAACAAGGAAGTACAAGGTTCCTAGTTCAATACCAGCCCTCGCCAATTCAGCATATGAGTAGCACAGGGATCTGTGAAGTAAAGTAAGGAGCTGATGGGAGGTGTAGCGCTCCACCTCAGGAGCAAAAAAAAAACAATCTTTTTGGTCTAGCACTAGTGAGAAGGGGATAGACTCCCTCGCTTTATGGCTGATACCGACTTTAGTCCACCCTGACGGTTTTACTATATTTTATAGGCCCATACCTTTTTTTCTGGTCATCAGGTCACCATGCTTAGCCGAATAGCTAAGCATGATGAATCTCTCAGTGGTAGAGGCAACCATCTTCTCTCCAAATAACAAGTGACAGGGTTTCCCGGGTTACATGGTACCAATAGAAAGAAACCCATTATTCAAATACCTGAGTGAGTCAAAAGTTTTGCAATATTTTGGTATCGTGATGCACAATTTAGCAGCTCTAGATGCTTTGGCCAGTCCTGAATGGGACTAACCACATTAAACTGTGAGATGTTGAGCTCACTTGATACATAACAAGTGTGTTTCTACGGCTTGGAGCACAGCCTCTGAATCAACTGTTTTAAACTTTACCTAAACTTGCTTGATCATCACGGTTCTTGCAACCTGAGCAAAATTTCTGAAACTATTTGGTTACTGTACTATGATCAATGGCGCCTTCAGTTAGGTCTTTTTTTTTTATTATATTTTATATTAGGATGAGACAAAAGTTTTGCAATATTTTAGTAGCGTAAGGTACAATTCAGCAGCTTGGAGCACAGCCTCTGAATCTACTGTTTTAAACTTTACCTAAACTTGCCTGATCATCACAGTTCTTGCAACCTGAGCAAAATTTTCTCGAACTATTTGGTTACTGTACTATGATCAACTGTGCCTTCAGTTAGGTCTTCTTTTTTTTTCATTATATTTTATATTAGGATGAGTCAAAAGTTTTGCAATATCTTAGTAGTGTAAGGCACAATTCAGCAGCTTGGAGCACAGCCTCTGAATCTACTGTTTTAAACTTTACCTAAACTTGCCTGATCATCACAGTTCTTGCAACCTGAGCAAAATTTCTCGAACTATTTGGTTACTGTACTATGATCAACTGCGCCTTCAGTTAGGTCTTTTTTTTTTCATTATATTTTATATTAGGATGAGTCAAAAGTTTTGCAATATCTTAGTAGTGTAAGGCACAATTCAGCAGCTTGGAGCACAGCCTCTGAATCCACTGTTTTAAACTTTACCTAAACTTGCCTGATCATCACGGTTCTTGCAACCTGAGCAAAATTTCTCGAACTATTTGGTTACTGTACTATGATCAACTGCGCCTTCAGTTAGGTCTTTTTTTTTTCATTATATTTTATATTAGGATGAGTCAAAAGTTTTGCAATATTTTAGTAGTGTAAGGCACAATTCAGCAGCTTGGAGCACAGCCTCTAAATCCACTGTTTTAAACTTTACCTAAACTTGGTGAGGTTGTGAAGGTGATGAACCACATCTGATTTAGAAATAGGGAAACGTTATTTTTTTTCACTTCTCTGCAGTGAAAAGATCTCAAAATTGAAATTGAATTCTTAGACAGACCATTTAGATAGCACTGCGGGTCATATGTTGCCCGCAGGCTGTCGTTTGCCTATAACTAATCTAAATTCTAATTTTTTGATAAGCTCCATCCTTTTGTTGAGCTCATTATCATAAAAGATATAAATCTATATATCAAAATAATGAAAAGTCCTATAAATAGTGGAATTGCCATTTATGTAAAACATAGATATGTTGCTACTAATTCCATTAGATTATTTGTTTTTCATGTAAAAGTATTTTATTGTTTTTCTTATTGTAATTCTTCCCTATAAAAATTTAGTGCTCTCATTACCAGTGGCAGCACTGACATTAATTCATGGAGGAGCTGCTTCAGAAAATAAATGAAAATTTTATTAATATTGTATAACACACACACTGATAAATACAGTATATATATATATATATATATATATATAGGGTCATCCACAGACACGTGTTTCGACTTATCAAGTCTCTTCAGTGTGGCTAGACATTTTGTAGGCTACCTAAAGCCGGAATTGAAATCCGATCAGTTGGGTGTCAGTCCGGCACCTTAACCATTAGGCTGTCTTCCCTTACAGAATGGGAAGGGGATTTTAACTGTTTTATTACACACATCGCTTTGTGTGTAAAGGCCGTCACAGAGTGCTCCATTCCTTATATAGAAGAGCATCGCTTTTACGCTTGAGTTGGCGGCAGTTAGCAAAATCCCCCCCAGAGTGCTCAACCCTAGGAATGGGAGCATATATATATTATATATATATATATATATATATATATATATAGTTCAATGAGAAATCAAAACAAATAAAAGTTTTTGCTTTTATTTATTTAATTACGGGAACGGTATTACATCCAGCGGTTTCTTGCTGAAAGCATTCATCAAAGGAACCGTTTCGTCTTACCTGATGAATGCTTTCAGCAAGAAACCGCTGGTTGTAATACCGTTCCCGTAATTAAATAAATAAAAGCAAAAACTTTTATTTGTTTTGATTTCTCATTGAACTATCAACGCTCTATCACAGATATTGAGCACTCTTCTAATAACACTGTACGTTGGATTACTACTACTTTTTCTAGTATACTAGTGCCAACCATACACATTAATAATATATATATATATATATATATATATGTGTGTGTGTGGAGAAAATTTTTAAAGAAAACAAACACAGGATGTCATGAACGATGGAAACTCTTTATGTCGATACTTAAGTATTTCGGTTTTTAAAATTAAAACCTTCTTCAGGACATTGAAAATTTGTATGAGTAAAAGATGAAAGATGTTCAGTGTATGTTGAATGTGTGATAAAAGGTTATTTACCGTTATTTACTTGGCGTTTTTATATGAAAGCCGATGAAGCGATCATTGCATGTGAAAGCGAAAATTGATGATCAGAAACCGTCACATGTCGAACGTGAATTGTCCACGAGTAAATGTTAAAAAAGGTTATGACGTATTTCATATGAATATTAATGTGTAGAAATGAGAAAATTGTCAATTGATAAAATGTTTAGCACATACATACACATATATATATATATATATATATATATATATATATTATTATATATAGGCAAACAATACATCTGAATATATATATATATATATATATATATATATATATATTTTGGAGGATATGTGCTTAATTGAAGCCATACCTAATTTTTGAAAATCAATTAGTTAATAATTAATGAATTTTAGGCGGGCATATATGTTCAAATGTAAGGCTAAACAAATCAAGAAAATGTCAATCCCTGAATGTACATTGACATTTTCTCAATTTGTTTAGCCTTACATTTGAACATATATGCCCGCCTAAAATTCATTAATTATTAACTAATTAATTTTCAAAAATTAGGTATGACTTCAATTAAGCACATATCCTCCAAAAATTGTCGGCTTAAAGCCATATCAAATAAACACAGTGTTTATTTACGTACTCTCATATATATATATATATATATATATATAGTCATCCCCAGACACGTGTTTCGACTTATCAAGTCTCTTCAGTGTGGCTAGACATTTTGTGAGCTACCTACAGCCAGGATAGAACTCCAAACGATTCAGGATCAGTCAGACAGTTTAACCGCTCAGCTATCATCACCCACAGAATGCGAAGGGGATTTTAACTGTTTTAATACACACATGTCTATGTATGTAAAGGCTGCCATAGAGTGCTCCATCCCTTTTATACGAGAGCGTTGTGTTTACGCTTTAGTTGGTGGTCATCAGCAAAATTCCCTCCAAAGTGCTCAACCCCAGGGGGATGGGGAGCATATATAGTGATCCACAGACATGTGTTTCGACTTATATATATATATGTGGAGAAAAGTAGACAAACACGGGATGTTATGGAAACTGGATGTTTATTGTCGACGATGCGACATTTCGGCCATTTAGGCCATCATCAGGACCAAAGCCCAGTTCTAGCTTCAATGAAGGACATTTTCAGAATGGTGAAAAACAGTCGTTTGTCAGTAGGGGCAGGGGTGGCTGGTGGGGGTTGGGTAGTGGATTTTCTTCCCTCTAAATGGGGAGTGTTTATGTGGAGATGCAGGTGTTTGGTCAGATGAGGGGATGGGTCAAAATGAATGAGTATGTATATGTGTGTTTGGGAGCTGGATTTGTCATTAGTTGTGTATATGTGAGTTTTATTTTTAAAAATCTTTCTGTCCATCTATTTGTCTGTTTTTATACAGTAGTATCTATCTTTCTGTGTATTTATCTATATATTTGACTTGGATTTGAATTTAACTTTTTACATTTTTTTTTTTTTATTTTTTTTTTTAATATATAAATTTTAATTATTTAATTTTTAATTTTTAATATTAAATTTTTAATTTTTTAATTTTAATTTTTTAATATATAATTTTTAATTTTTAATTTTTAATTTTTTGATTTTTAATTTTTTAATTATAATTTTTTAATTTTTAATTTTTAATTTTTAATATATAATTTTTAATTTTTTAATTTAATTTTTAATATATAAATTTTTAATTTTTTAATTCTTTATTTTTTGATATATAAATTTTTAATTTTTTAATTTTTAATTTTTTAATATATAAATTTTTTATTTTTTATTTTTTAATATATAAATTTTTAATTTTTTAATTTTTTAATATATAAATTTTTAATTTTTTAATTTTTAATTTTTTAATATATAAATTTTTAATTTTTTAATTTTTAATTTTTTAATATATAAATTTTGTTAAAAATAATGGAATACATATTAGTTTTTAATTTTTTCTTTCAATTTTTCCTAATAAATTTTTTAATGTTATCATCATGAAAGGGATTCATGAATTGTCCAAAAGAGTTTTCATTTATAAACCAAGTACTTTCAGTTCTTTTCTGAATCATTATCAAGGCTGTTTTAATAATTTAGCCAGATGATAACAAATAATAACATACTTAAAACAGGCCAGATAACTCACTAATAACTCATATTTGTAGCCTTGTGCCCAACTAAATTGACCTCAGTAAATACCTAATGATATGAATAAGTCTACCCACCTAAAGTGAGTTTGATCTTTGAGCGCTTCATACTTCTACCCTTGTGCCAGATTAGGCTTTTCACTGGAGTGACCCATATTTTTGGCCTTGTGTCAGACTGATCAAAATGAATAAATGAAGTTGAATTGAATTTTGAACCCCATCTTAAAATTTTGGTCTTTGAATTTGATCTTTGATTTTGATCTTTGAGTGCTCCATTCTTCTATCCTTGTGCCAGATTAGACTACTCACCAGGATGACCCACATTTTTGGCCTTGTGTCAGACTGATCTAAATGAATAAATGAAGTTGAATTGAATTTGAACCCCATCTTAAAATTTTGATCTTTGATTTTGATCTTTGATTTTTATCTTTGAGTGCTCCATTCTTCTATCCTTGTGCCAGATTAGGCTTCTCACCGGGATGACCCATATTTTTGGCCTTGTGTCAGACTGATCTAAATGAATAAGTTAAATTGAATTTTGAGCCCCATCTTAAAATTTTGATCTTTGATTTTGATCTTTGTGGCTCCATTCTTCTACCCTTGTGCCAGATTAGGCTTCTCACTAGGATGACCCACATTTTGGTCTTGTGTCAGACTGATCTAAATGAATAAATGAAGTTGAATTGAACCCCATCTTAAAATTTTGATCTTTGATTTTGATCTTTGATTTTGATCTTTGAGTGCTCCATTCTTCTACTCTTGTGCCAGATTAGACCTCTCACCAGCGTGACCCATATTTTTTGGCCATGTGTCGGATTTATCTTAATGATCTTAATAAATAAATGAAGTTGAATTGAATTTGAACCCCATCTTAAAATTTTGATCTTTGATTTTGATCTTTGATTTTTATCTTTGAGTGCTCCATTCTTCTATCCTTGTGCCAGATTAGGCTTCTCACCGGGATGACCCATATTTTTGGCCTTGTGTCAGACTGATCTAAATGAATAAGTTAAATTGAATTTTGAGCCCCATCTTAAAATTTTGATCTTTGATTTTGATCTTTGAGTGCTCCATTCTTCTACCCTTGTGCCAGATTAGGCTTCTCACTAGGATGACCCACATTTTTGGTCTTGTGTCAGACTGATCTAAATGAATAAATGAAGTTGAATTGAACCCCATCTTAAAATTTTGATCTTTGATTTTGATCTTTGATTTTGATCTTTGAGTGCTCCATTCTTCTACTCTTGTGCCAGATTAGACCTCTCACCAGCGTGACCCATATTTTTGGCCATGTGTCGGATTTATCTTAATGATCTTAATAAATAAATGAAGTTGAATTGAATTTTGAACCCCATTTTAAAATTTTGATCTTTGATTTTGATCTTTGATCTTTGAGTGCTCCATTCTTCTACCCTTGTGCCAGATTAGACCTCTCACCGACGTGACCCACATTTTTGGCCTTGTGTCAGACTGATGTAAATGAATAAAGGAAGTTGAATTGAATTTTCAACCCCATCTTAAAATTTTGATCTTTGATTTTGATCTTTGAGTGCTCCATTCTTCTACCCTTGTGCCAGATTAGACCTCTCACCGACGTGACCCACATTTTTGGCCTTGTGTCAGACTGATGTAAATGAATAAATGAAGTTGAATTGAATTTTGAACCCCATTTTAAAATTTAGGATTTAGTGCTATAAAACTGAAAATAAAAATAGTTACTTTGACTCCTCCAATTGCCTCTGTTCTTGATGCGTCTGTCCGTGTGTCCTTCCCAATCTTTGCATCCACCATCTTTGCTGAGTTTAAATGTGTGTCTGTCAATAGACTGTAGGCAGACACTATGGTGGTGTCTAATCGATAGAAAAATTCAATAGTTGCTTCAGTCGCTCCTGTCACTACCTAAATGCAAGGGACTCATTGCTGTTTTTATCTCAGTTGTATGGACTACCATACCAGTTCCCATTGTTTCTACCTTTTCCTTTAGCTTTACTCCACCTTAGCTCAGTCGGTAGGTTCCTAGTTCGATACCGGTCCTCGCCAACTCAGCGTATGAGTAGCACAGGGATCTGTGCGGTAAAGTAAGGAGTTGATGGCAGATGCCAAAAACAATCTCCTTGGTCTAGCACTATTGAAAAGGGGATAGACTCCCTGGCTAATACCGACTTTAAGCCGCCCCAACGACTTTACTTTTATATATATATATATATATATGTAAGTTGAAAATGGTAGTGAATCAGACAGTATTTTGAAATAAAAGATAAAGGAAAGAAAATGTTTAATTGATAGAATAGGATTTATTTTATTCTATTTTATTTTACTGACACGTGTTTCGGCCAGGAGTTTATCCATGCATATATGTATTCTATCTATTATTATTTTAAATACAAAATAAAAGAAAATAACAATAATAGAAAAAACTACAGAAATGTTTAGTATACAAAAAGAAAAGACGTCATCATAATTGTTTTCTCCATCGCATTAGAACAATTTCTTGAAGCGATTTAAAAAAAGTTATTTTTTCAAACATTTTGGAAATTCTCCGTTTTTCAACCGATTTCATTTAAAACAATAAGGAATTTACTCTGACGAAGGTCGCTATTTCTTTAGGCCACCCTGACGACTTTATATATATATATATATATATATATATATATATATATATATATATATATATATAGTGTTAGAATGTATATATGCCTTATAGAATTAGACCAATACTATACAAATATAGATATTTGTTCAGAATTAAATGAGTTATATTTTTGCAGCAATACACAACAGAATCTGCTTATTGGTAAATGGCTACATTAACTTACGCTGAAGTATTTATTTTCATATATATATATATATATATATATATATATATATATATATATATATATATATGTGTGTGTGTGTGTGTGTGTGTGTGTAAATAAACAAACGATGTGTTTTGATATAGCTTTTTTAGCCGACAATTTTTGGGAGAATATGTGCTTAATTGAAGTCGTACCTAATTTTGAAAGTTAATTAATTAATTATTAATTAATTAGGCGAGCATACCTATTCAAATGTAAGGCTAAACAAATCGAGAAAAATCAATCTCTGTATGTACATTTCGGCCTATTAGCCTCATCAGCAGAGCTATAGATAGGAAGACCGCCTTGTGTGTGGCTCAAACCCTGACTGTCAAGCTGACAGGTGAGGACCGTAACCCCTACACCAACCGGACTTTCTTAGATTTTTCGTTTTATTTAGAAGTAGGTTAAATTCCTCTTATAGTGACTTTTTCTACACGACAGTATGAGAAGTAATATATATATATATATATATATATATATATATATATATATATATACATTCCATTTTTTAAATTCATTTGTTTTCCTCTATATACAGACACCACCTGTAATGCGATGGAATAGCCCACATCATTAAACAATTCCCTTGGTATTTGCGTGCATTCACGTTCAATGGTTGCTCTCAATCCAGCGATTGTTGTAGGTTTCATTGCGTAGACTTTGTCTTTTACGTATCCCCATAAAAAGAATTCTAGTGGTGTGAGGTCTGGTGAATGTGATGGGTATTCAACAAAACCCCTCCGTCCAAATTCACCTGTTTGGCAAGATCTCATCAAGGAAGGGTCTAACATCACGATGGTAGTGTAGGGTGCCCCATCTTGCTGAAAATAAAAATCCTCATCTTCAAAGTGTTCACTTATGCTTGGCATGAAGGATTATTGCAGCAAGGTGCATACATATTTTGGGGACAATCTGTATATATATTTTTCTCCATATTCTTAATTCATTTAATTAGAAAATTACAGACAGATTATAGAAAGGTAGGAAATTATAGACAGATTATAGAAGAATAGAAAATTACAGACAGATTATAGAAGAATAGAAAATTACTGACAGATTATAGAAAAGTAGAAAATTACAGACAGATTATAGAAAAGGTAGAAAAATTACAGACAGATTATAGAAAAGGAAGAAAATTACAGACAGATTATAGAAAGGTAGAAAATTACAGATAGATTATAGAAAGGTAGAAATTACAGACAGATTATAGATAGAATAGTTACGAAGATATAAACATAGAATACAGACTTTATAGAAAGCGTGAATCTAGACAGATAGAAACAGAAATTAGTTATAGAAAAGGTAGAAAACATTGCGTACATTTATAGTAGAAAATCAGAGATATGAAAGCTAGAACATTACGACAATAAGAACGTAGAATTAGATATGAAAAGGTAGAAAATTCAACGGAAAGAAGGGAGTCACAGATTAGACAATAGAGAATAGAAGGCTAGAAAATTACAGACAGATATAGAAAGGTAGAAAATTAACTGAAGACAGATTATAGAAAGGTAGAAAATTACGACAGATTATAGAAAAGGGTAGAAAAATTACAGACAGATTATAGAAAGGTTGAAAATTACTGACAGATTATAGAAGGTACAATTACAGACAGATTATTAGAAAAGGTAGAAAATTACAGACAGATTAATAGAAAAGGTAAAATTACAGACAGATTATAGAAAGGTTGAAAATTACAGACAGATTATGAAAGGTAAAAATGCAGACGATTATAGAAAAGGGTAGAAAAATTACAGACAGATTATAGAAGGGTAGAAAATTACAGACAGATTATAGAAAGTTGAAATTACAGACAGATTATAGAAAGGTAGAAAATTGCAGACGGATTAATAGAAAGGTAGAAAATATACAGACAGATTATAGAAAAGTAGAAAATTACAGAAGATTATAGAAAGGTAGAAAATTACAGACAGATTATAGAAAAGGTAGAAATTACAGACAGATTATAGAAAGGTAGAAAATTACTGACAGATTATAGAAAGGTAGAAAATTACAGACAGATTATAGAAAGGTAGAAATTACAGACAGATTATAGAAAGTAGAAAATTACAGACAGATTATAGAAAGGTAGAAAATTACAGACAATTATAGAAAGGTAGAAAATTACAGACAGATTATAAGAAAGGTAGAAATTACAGACAGATTATAGAAAAGGTAGAAAATTACAGAACAGATTATAGAAAGGTTGAAAAATTACTGACAGATTATAGAAAGGTAGAAAATTTACAGACAGATTATAGAAAAGGTAGAAAATTACAGACAGATTATAGAAAACGGTAGAAAATTACAGACTGATTTTTTTTTTTTTAGTTCTTTTTTTCTTGTAAAGTTCATTAATTCCGCTTCTTTTCTTTTTTTTTTTTTTTAATTCACACGTGGACGTATATTTTCTTCTCCACGTGGTTCTCTTCTTTTATAAGTCCTTTCTTCTTCTTTAATTGTTCGCTGCTGCTGTTGTTTTTTCTCGTCTTTTTTTTTTCTTTTAATTATTTTTGTTTTCTTACACGTTGTCCTTTCTTTTAAATTCTTTTTGTTTTCTTCACACGTGGGTCCTTTTTTTTTTTTTTTTTTTTTTAAAGTTCTCAATTGTCTCTTGAACGCGTTGTTGTCGTTCATCTCCTTTAATAAGATTTTAAAGGTTGCTCCCTTTTCTTTTTTTCAAGGTGGGTCTTTTTCTTTGTTTTTCTTTTTAAGCCCTTTTTTCTCTTCAAATGCTCGCTGTTGTTGTTTCTTCTTTTTCTTTACTTCTCCTGTTTTTTTTTTGTCTTTTCTTTCTCTCTCGTTTCTCAACGAGGGTCACTCCCTTTTTTTTTCGTCACACGTGGGTCCTTTTTCTTGTTTGTTTGACTGCTCTTTCTTTCGTTTACGTTAGTTTCTGTTACAATTACGGCCGATGTCTTTTTTTTTTCGTATCCCCTCGTTGCGTCGTGGTAAACTGGTTCTTATGAGTCCGTGTTGAACTCGAGGTCAACGGGACCAAAACGATATATGTTACGTTGCAAGTACTCACGGTACTAAAAGATTACATGCACCGTAGTCCTCTTTTCTTTCTTGGTACTAAAACTCGATAAAAAATCATAACACGAGAAACATGTCGTCACAACTCCAGCCTTTATTAACGTGTTCGTCTAGTGGCTTCTACCAGGGAGGGGGGAGGAGAGAGAACGAGAGAGAGAGAACTACTAGATTACTGGGCTCTCATCAGGTCTGTGTCCCACGAGGACGCCGGCAAAAAGAGAACGAACGCTTTCTTTCTTTCCGCCACGTTGCAGCACGTGACTTCCGTCAAACCACCGGAGCTTCCGTTGCCCTCAATTCTTCGTTCGGGGTCACGCCTACGGTCAAAACATCGCTCTCCTCTTTTGGTCATCACTATTTTTTAAGCCATTTGTTATTTATTCCTCCTCCTTCCATTAGCAGTTCTAGCTCACAAGGTCATATTGCAACAATATGTGCTTAATTGAAGTCGTACCTAATTTTGAAAGTTAATTATATAATTAATTAATTAGGCGAGAATATCTATTTCAAATGTAAGGCTAAACAGAGTCGAGAAAATCAATCTCTGTATGTACATTTTCGGCCTATTAGCCTCATCAGCAGAGCTTATAGATAGGAAGACTGCCTTGTGCGTGATTTGAACCCTGACTGTCAAGCTGACAGCGAGGACTGTAACCCCTACACCAACCGACTTTCTTAGATTTTTCTGTTTTTATTAGAAAGTAGGTTAAATTCCTCTTAGAGTGACTTTTTCTACACGACAGTATGAGAAGTAATATATATATATATATATATTTATATATATTATATATACTATATATATATTCCATTTTTTAAATTCATGGTGTTTCCTCTATATACAGACGTCCCAAAAAGATGTATACACACTTTAAAATAATTGTAAAACCAGGTGTTTATTATTTTTTAATTTTCAACATATAAAAGAATTTACAAACATCATTCTATCGTTTTGTCTCTGCCTGTTCTTCAAACTGATGTCCGTTCTGTCCAGACGCCGCTGTAATGCGATGGAATAGCCCACAACCATGAAACAATTCCCTTGGTATTTGGTGCATTCCGTTCAATGGTTGCTCTCAATTCAGCGATCGTTGTAGTTTAATTTCGTAGACTTTGTCTCTTTACGTATCCCCATAAAAAGAAGTCTAGTGGTGTGAGGTCTGGTGAACGTGATGGGTATATACAACAAACCCTCCGTCCAATCCACCTGTTGGGCAAGATCTCATCAAGAAGGGTCTAATATTGCGATGGTAGTGTAGGGGTCCCATCTTGCTGAAAATAAAATCCTCATCTTCAAAGTGTTCACTTATGCTTGGCATGAAGGATTATTGCAGCAAGGTGTATACATATTTTGGGGACAATCTGTATATATATTTTCTCCATATTCTTAATTCATTTAATTAGAAAATTACAGACAGATTATAGAAAGTAGAGAAATTACAGACAGAGTTACAGAAAAGGTAGAAACTAAAAGTAGGCAGAAATTACAGACAGATTATAGAAAGGTAGAAAATTACAGACAGATATTAGAAAAGGTAGAAAATTACAGACAGATTATAAAAGGTAGAAAAATATAGCAGACGATTTATAGAAACGGTAGAAATTACAAGACAAAGATTATAGAAAGGTAGATAATTACAGACAGATTAATAGAAATGGGTACAAAATTACAGACAGATTATAGAAAAGGTAGAAAATTACAGACAGATTATAGAAAGGTAGGAAATTAAGACAGATTATAGAGAATGAATAAAATTAACAGACAGATTATAGAAGAATAGAAAATTAAAGACAAATTATAGAAAAGGTAGAAAATTTACAGACAGTGATTATAGAAAGGTAGAAAATATCGACAGATTATAGAAAAGGTAGAATAATTACTGACAGATTATAGAAAGGTAATATTACAGACAGATTATAGAAAGGTAGAAAACTGCAGACAGATTATAGAAAGTAGGAAATACAGACAGATTATAGAAAAGGTTAGAAAATTACAGACAGATTATAAAGGTTGAAAATTACAGACAATTATACGAAGGTAGAAAATTACAGACAAGATTATAGAAAAGGTAGAAAATTACAGACAGATTATAGAAAAGAGTAGACAATTACAGACAGATTATAGAAGGTAAGAAATTACAGACAGATTTATAGAAAAGCTAGAAAAATTAAGACAGATTATAGAGTAGAAAATTAGCAGACAGATTTAGAAGGTAGAAAACACAGACAATTAATAGAAAAGGTAGAAAATTAAAGACAGTCGGCTGGGGCGTTAGAATGCACCGACTGCACCTCTGCAGAGGGGTAAGACTCCCCCAATGGGGCCACCTGTTGGGCCGTGGTGCGACCCGTGATGCTTAAGGATAGAGCCCAGGTGGATGAGCAGTTCATGACATGCAATTACTCCACTTTGGCCCTACAACCATCGGCTGGTCAATCAAGCCGTAGCACCTATATGATTTTCCAACCCTATTGCCTTATGGCAAGCCCCAACCCCTTTTTATCATATGGGTGCTAGAAGGCGGTGCTGCGGTCTACATGTCCTGGGAATGACGTTAACTCTATCTGAATGGTGACGGTTCCAGTTTTGAGGTTTGGGGAATTGTGAGCACCCCCTTCATCACCATTGCTCCCTGGTCCACTCTGACCCGAAGTGGTAGTACCTGTTAGGGTCCCATCTATGCGCAAGATCATCCCATCAAAAATTATTGAATTAAACAGCAAAAATACACAATCAGCGTTAATGAGGAACATTTACCGGTTTCAAAGGGAGCCTCATTAAATCTCCCATATGTAGGAAATGTGTTTCGGACGACAAGAACAAACACACCAATGGAAATTTAAATACATGCTAATTTGAAATACTCCAAGAACTGCTTATGCAAATTTTATCTGGTATTTGCTACAAGACTTATTCTGTGAGCTTCAAGTACAGTTTCGTAGATAGAAGCAGCGTGATACACAGGCGGTATTCTGCTCGCTTGGTAGGAAGTTGAATAAGACGCTTCGTCTGGTCGTTTCTCGTTCTTTTTGTCAGTTGTGCTATTGTATCGGCTTATAAACCTTTGCTGATTACAATGCCTATTAGAATGAGCTGGTTCATGTGCTAAGGTGTCTGAGAGAACCGCTTATTTTCCGCGACTTCCCTCTGTGACTGCTCTGCGATAAGTGAAGTTTTTGGTTTTGCGCCACATCACCGATGTTGTGTCGATTTCTCCCCTAGCGGCCAGGGGAACGACCAATTCTCAAATCGAATTTTCCGTATAAGGTGTATACATATTTTTGAGACAATCTTCATATATATTCTTTCTCTAATTCTCTTAATTCAATTATTTTCCTATTATACTATACTATATACTATATTATACTATATAATATTTTGTATATAGGGTCTGGTTCAAGCTCAAGTTGTAGGGCACCTGATAGTCATCACATAAGGTTCCAGGTTTTGATATAACCAACCCTGCCAACTTAGACGTACGAGTAGCAAGATTAGGTATCATATCTTATGTAGTAACAGTGGGAGGCTGACGGCACGGTAGTTACTCCACGTCCAGAAACAAATCTATCCTGGTCTAGCACTAATGAAGGGGACAGGTGACTCCTTCACTGTCTGGTTGATACTGACCAGTTAGACCATTCGCTGATGGCTTGAACACTACATCATTTATATTTTTTGTAACTGAGTAACTTTAGTATGGGGAGAGGGGTGTAATGGTTCTTCATTGGAACTAACAGAGCTACGAATCCCTGGATGAGGCGTGTTTGCATTTCCCCGTACCGCGAATAATACCCTTGGGAAAGGTATGAATACCAACTCATAACAATTAATAAATTAATCGGCTGTAATATATGTTTTAATGTTGTCTTTTCATAAATATATTTTTCTTTGGTGAATAAATTTGAAACATAAATGTTTTTAGCTGAACTTAGTTAACAATACAGTTATATTTGAAGTTTTGCTTGTGCCTCAAATTTGCGCTCAATTTTTATCCATTGAATTATCTTACTGGCGATGTAAACGATATTTTTGTTAAATCGGCCGAAAAATGCAGTGATAGAATTTTCTCTGTTATTTTTTCGTAAATCAACTGTGGTACTGCTTTCATCACACATTTCTTCGAAAGTTATACACTCAACATAAGGAGACACTTTAACCTACAAGCACGAAATTCGTTGGCGGTTTTTTTTCACGTCGTTTGGGAGTGAAATTACAAAGCAAATTAAAAGCGATTTTTTCAAAAAAATTTAAAGATAATGCGAAAAAAAACAAAAAGCACTGGTGACTGAATACTGACAGGCCTTNTCATCTCCCCTTCTCTCTCTCTCTCCTCTCTCTCTCTCTCTCTCTCTCTCTCTCTCTCTTCTTCTTTCTCTTCTAATACTAGTACTACTACTACAGTTTCTGTTACAACTACTCTTACCACCACCCTTCACTCCTACAACAACTACCACTTTAACTTCTTATGACCATTCTGCTTTTTGCCCCCCTCTTTTTTATTTATATTTTATTGTAGCATAATGGCGCACCCCACCTGGGACACCATATTTGTGGCCTTGTGCCAGACACAGGAAACCTTAACAGGATGTAGCACAATTCTCAGACCTTATGGGAGTGGGCAAGCAAGAGGGTAATGTAATTCTAATTATCACCTTTAAGTCGATTCGTAGTCAAGAAGTCTAGGATTTTTCTACTAATTTATTCTAATCGGTTTGTCAGAAGAAAGTATGATTGACCCATTGACCTCTTAATTGACACGTTCAATTGGTAGAACAGTTAGACCTTCGAAAGTTCCACGCATTCTAGAAAGTTCCCCAACCATTTTCTATATATTAATGAGGGAACCTTAGATTATGACTTTCCACATTTTTCATACATTTCATCTCATTTCATTCCCCCTCTCTCTCTCCTCTCTCTCTCTCTCTCTCTCTCTCTCTCTTCTCAATACTAGTTGTGGAATTTTTAGTATATAAGCCGGTGTGGTAAATGCCTATCCTACTTATAGACTCGCCGATAAACACATGATTCAACCATTGGCAATCACTGGCATGCTCTGCTGCTGATATTATTATTTATACTGGCCTTTTGGTCATACTAATCATTCATTACTACTCTTGGATGACAGAATGTAGTATTATATCGTGGGACTTATTCACTTACCAAAGGATTCTCTACCACAGGACTTATTGACTTACCAAGGATTCTATAACTCAGGACTTACTTATTTACTTTAAGTTCTTTACAACTGGCCAAGGATGGCGGCCAGATACTTACAATTCAAGTCCAAATGGATTATAATTTTTCATTTTGTTTATCCATTTGTCTTCTCTCCTTTAATTACTCATTGATTGCCATTATGACTTTCCACATTTTTCATACATTCTCATCTCATCTCTGTCCCCCCTCTCTCTCCCTCTCTTTCTCACTCTCTCTCTCTCTCTCTCTCTCTCTCTTCTAATATTAGTACTACTACTAGAGTTTCTGTACAACTACTCTTACCACCACCCTTCACTCCTACAACAACTACTACTTTAACTCTTATGCTCATTCGGACTTTTTTGTCCCCGTCCTTTTTTATTTATCTTATTTTCTTACTGTTGAAATATTTAAGATATAAGGCGAGTGGTAATGATCACTTCTAATATAGACTCGCCGATAACCATGTGACGAACCTATGGACCAACCACTGGCAGTATTTCTGCTGCTGATATTATTATTTATACTGGCCTTTTCTGGTCATACCTAATCATTACTACTTGGATCTTCTTGGACGACGGACCAAAGGATTCTATATCACTGACTTATGACTTACCAAAGGATTCTATAACTCAGGGAACTTACTTATTTACTTTAAGTTTCTTACAACTGGCCAAGGATGGTGGCCAGATACTTAACACTTACCACCCTTTTTTCTTTTTCCCGCCTTTTTCTCTGTTTTCTTTATTGTTTTTTTCTTCTCTTTTCCACATGCTTTCTTTTTCTTTCTTTTTCTTTTTCTTTTTCTTTTTTCTTTTTCTCACATCTTTCTCTTATACATTTTACGTGTCTTTCTTCTATTTGTTTTTGGCAATATTCAGAGGATGTATCTTTCATATGAAATGTTCCAGCGATTCAGTCTAGACTGTCGAATTGATGTTTAAGGTTTCAAATGAAAAAAATGAAATGTAGAAATAAAAAAAAATTTATTTGGAAATCTTTTTTTTTTTTCATAAAATTCTAAACATCAATTAAAATCAAATGAAAAATTAAATATCAATTAATATATATATATATATATATATATATATAATATATATATATAGGTATTTTGTATTCAAGTAAGGAAAATATTGTTTTAGGTTTCAATGAAAAAATTAAATGTAAAAATAAAAAAAATTTTATTTGGAAATTTCTTTTTTTTTTCATAAAATTTTTAAACATCAATTAAAATCAAATGAAAAAATTAAATATCAATAATATAGTAATATATATATATATATAATATATATATATATATAGGTATTTGTATTCAAGAAAGGAAATAATTGTTTTTTTAACAGGGAAATTTGTCCTGAGGAGAGGCGACTAATATATCTGCTGTTGAAACTTAAATATGGTTAAAACTTGCAAATCATACTCAAAATCCCATGACCGAAAAACAGAACCACAATTTGTTATAAACCTGTTAATTTTAACTAGGGGGGTTTAGGGTTTATTGACCTAGTATCCGCTCAGCATCTCACCTAAGTATTGAATCTACATGGATTCAGCGTCTCACGTAAGTATTGGATTTTAATGTTGGATCAGCATCTTGCATAACTATTGGATCTAGTATTATTCAGCAGCTCACATAAGTTGTCAAAATAAAAAAATCATTAATCACGTAAAATTGCTTGACTTGCATTACTTTTTCAATAGCAATTATGGATTCTTGGATGAAAATGCTTTTATAAAACTAATTTTAAGGAGTAAGGAAACTCTAGAACTCATTTTACAGACAAAAATAGATTATAAAAAGTTGCCATTTTTGCCAACCCCACCAAATTTGGGAGAGGTAAAAATTGACATAACTCTGCCAATTTTTGGAATTGGAAGTTCGAATTCCAAAACACCTGCGACAAAATTTATAAAATAATGAAGGGGGTTGGGTGATATGGCCTGGATGATTTGACATGGAAATTACCATATATATATATTTTTTATTTTGAGATGTTTGTTTTTTAGAAGCATTGTTGAATAAAGTATATTTATATTTTTTGCTTGAAGGCAATTACAATGCATGTATCGCATAAAATTCGATACTTAAAAAAATTTTTTATAGACAATGACTTGACAAGTGTAATCCCAACAAAGGATTGCTCGGGTGGGTAGAACATCATACAGACTGTTTCGACTTATTAAGTCTCATCAGCAATATGCCTGCTGAGGTCCCAGTTTCGATTTCTGTCGGAGGGAAGTTGTTAGTATACATTGTGATGAGACTTAATAAGTCGAAAACAGTCTGTACAATGTTCTACACCACCGAGCTTTTTAAAAGTATCGATTTTAGTCCGATACATTGCATTGTAATTGCCTTCAAGCAAAATATATATATATATACATATCTATATATAATATACATATATATATATATTATATCAGGGCACTCTTTGACCTGTCCCTCATCAGTTAGAGATATTATCTTTTACCATTTCAACTTCCTACTAAATCAGCACTTGTGACTTTGCAGACAAACTTGATACACTTAATTGAAAAAAATTAATTTACACAATGTAAAAAAATATTTACTTCTTCTTGATCCTGGGCAAAAAGTATAATTTCCTAATTGCGTATATCTACGTTACCATTACCGGCAAGAGATTAGAGAGATTAGAATTAACTACCTTAGTAGAAAAAAAAAAATGGAAAATGTGATCTAATTGAAAACTTTCAAAATATTTAATGGAATTACTAATTACGGTAAACATTTTTTTGATATTTCTTCTCGGACCGAAACAAACAAAAAAAAGAAGAAGAAAATGAAGAGAGAGAATAAATTGAAGGGAAGAGACAGTGAAGAAAGAAGGATGAAAATTAAATATCAAGGCAGATTTCAAAAACTAAATCTATTAATTAATTAGATTTTTTACTAATAGATTAATATATTTTGGAAGAAATTACCTAATCAGATGAAAAACAGCAATAGTCTAAAAGCTCACCTGTTACTCTCAAAGTAATACTCACCAGCTTGGAGTATTGTCTGAATTTTTGAGATGAGACTTTGATTAACTTTTACTAATAACTTAGCAAATATATGCACCCTCCGGGTGCGAAGTATTTAAGTTTTAAATTAATAAAATATCGTATTAAATTAGAAAGTCTAATAGAATGCAGATAAAAAAGATTTGAACTAGGTGGAGGTATAATGAAAAAAAGAAATGAAACTTACTGCTTCCAAATCACTGCCGTCTTTCATTGTGAATTTACTTATTTAACTATTTAGTTAAAATAGGAGAATAAAGAATAAAATTACACTTATTTTTCTTTGTTAATGATTTCATTTAAGATTCATTGGAGAGATTTTTGCTTATATTCATTAAAATAAACCAAACACGTCAGAAATCAATAATACTAAGCACATATTAATAAAAAATCACATTTTTAATTCAATATGCAAATTAGCCTTCCCGTTCCACACTGCAAACCGCTATTTTTTGTATTATAAATACAATAGCATGTTATTAGTACGTAGATATGGACAACACTAAAAAAGGTAACAATTTATAATAATTGAGGTTTAAATATAAATAAAAATCATAAAGATTGAATTGTAAATAACTAGTTAATTGTGACTTCGATTGATATAGTTTCGGTACAGACATAAAACCACAATCTCCATTATAATAAGATTAACGGATATGAGAACAGTCTACCTCAATGGATTAGAAAAATTTTGTTAGAGTTTGTTAAAGTTGAAACACACGGACTGTGAGATGCTGGCTCACCTGTTACTCTCAAGTGATACTCACCAGTTAGATTGTATGATTACAAATCCGGATTTTAGGCCATCTTGCGTTTGTCAAGGTTCTTGTCTACCCAATGCAAGATTCTTGTACCAGCTCTGGTTACTGATTTTCTGGAATTTTGAGTAAAGAAGTGAAGAAGATGGAGATTTGAGTGGATGTCAGAGAGAGTGGATGTAGAAAAGATTGAAAAATGTGTACGAGATGCTGAGTACGTATTATGACCCTCTTAAAGACGAGCAATAGATGGTAAAAATGATTAAAGGTGAATTGTGGGGAAAAGAGTTTAAAGGAGTGTATTTGGTGAACTATGATTATTGGTGTCTTGTGTTAATGCATAGTGGATCAACCAGATCATGGGATATTAATGGGCGCAAAGCCATCCTGTGTGTAGAAGAAGATTTGGTTTGTGTGGGTGTGTTTTTGGTATGGGCATCCATCAACCCCAGTGGCACTTAAGCCGATAAAGCTTGAAATAAACAATTCTAGGATGGGGATGGGAATCAATTGTTTTAGTAACATACTATTGTGTCTATTTAAAGCCCAGAGATGGACCCTAACAGGTACTACCACCTGGTCAGATGTGGACCAGGGAGCAATGGTGAGTGAAGGGGGTCCACGATCCCCAAACCTCTAGAAACTGGAACCGCAGGACCATCAATAGATGTGTTAATTGTCATCCCAGGACATGTAGACCGCAGCCAGCGCCTCTAGCACCCATATTAATAAAAAGGGTTTGGGGCTTGCCATAAGGGCAATTAGGGTTGGAAAATCATATAGGTGCTAGGGCGGACGTGACCGACCGATTGATCGGAGGGGGCCTCTCCGACTGCCCGTTTAGCCCAAGATAGGGCCAAAGTGGAGTAATGCAAGTCATGAACTTGCTCATCCACCTGGGCTCTATCCTAAGCATCACGGGTCACCCACCCACGGCTAAGGAGGTGGCCCCATTGGGGGAGTCTTACGCGGCATAAGTTACATCTGTGACTATTTTTCTCGTAAATTTCTACATGAAATAAACTGAACCGCTCATTTTATGTCTGTGTTTTTTGCAAAAATGTTTTATTTTTCTTGCACCCGTTATTTTACAAATACTGAATATATTTTATTTATTTATTTTAATATTCTACTTCAATGTGTATATTCTAAAAGTTTTATTTTTGCGAGAATGGTTAGTTTTAAAGTGGGGGCTCGTTTTACAAATTTAGGCTAAATTGGGAATCCTCCTTTTTATGAGCGTGATTTTTGTTTTTTCGTCGACGATAATTAAAATCTGACATTTTTATTTAGAGTACCAAGGCCCAAAAAAAAAAGAAAGAAAAGAATAACAAAAACAAAACAAGCCCCTATTTTAAAACTAACCATTCACACAAAATAAAAATAAAAACTTTTAGAATATACACATTGACGTGAATATTAAGATAAATAAAGAAAATATATTTAGTATTGTAAAATAACGGGTACAAGAAATAAAACATTGCAAAAACATGACATAAAATAGGGTTCAGTTTATTTCATGGTAGGAATTTACGAGAAAAATAGTTATGGATTACCAGGAAATACAAGGTGAATATAAATTGTATATTCAGGTAATAACTTTTATTTGGTGCAATATCATGAAGGTAAGTTAAGTGTACAAAGTGTTTGTTGTAAGAGTTTGTACAGTTCATTACTAAAGTTGTCGAGAGAGTGTCGGCTCGGCGGTAAGTATTATATAATATATGAGGACAAGGGTTACTTAGCTCTGAAGAATTGTATTCTGTAATTGTTTCTTGTTGCAGTAGTCTGTTGAGTTGTCAGTTTTTGCTGTTCTGTTTATTGAATTTGTCTGTTTGAGTTGTCGGTCTTACCCCTGTGGATGCCGACTGATGATTACTGACCTTAAATCGACCGCTTCAAAAAAACTGGTCTGACTTCAGTGCTAAGAGTATTTACGGGCTTCGAAAGAGCTCTTAATTCTCTGTAGTTGTAGGCAAATTGTCGGACAAAGAAGACAAACACACAATGGAAATTTAATACATGTATTGACAAATAATATAAGAATGTTATTGGTATTTGCTACCAGACTTATCTGAGTTAAGTAATGTTCTTGAGTGGTGGTGATAACAGGGGTATTCTGTTGCTGGTAGGAAAGTTGATAGGACGCTTCTGCGGACGTTTCTCGCTCTTCCTGGTAACGGTTCTGTGATAAGTGATGGGGGATGCTATTTTAGAAGCTTCTCGCTCGGCATGACAGTTCCTTTAAATGACGGTGAATGGGCCCTTTTCAGATAGACTATTTGGTCTCAGCCTTCTATAGTGTGCTTTTGTGCCTTCTAAAGTGTGCTGTGAAAAATGCCTCGTCCATGTCAGCGGTCCGTAGATAAGTAAGCCCTGTTTTGGGACTAAGTGATGAGTTGAAATGTTAGAGACCGCTATTTACGCGACTACCCTGTTGTGGGTCTCCGTGATAAAGTCGGCCCTGTTTGGGCTTGGTGGTGAGAGCTTTTTAGTTTTACGTCTCTCCTTCCAGTAAAGCGCTATTGCGATAAGTGGAAGAAATTGGTTCCGCCCAACATGCTATGTTGCGATTCGCCCCCTAGCGGCAGGGGGATAATTAACTATGGAATTTCCAATAGTGCCTGCGGATTCTGTTCTGATAATTTAGGGCTATCTGCCCCTGGCGTCTGATTTCAGGAACTGATTAAGGGGAAGATAACCCAAATTTCCGATAAAGGAGATAGATCATTGGTCAGGTCGTTGATATCACAGGCCAGGAAGATGTTGGTTGTGGTCAGACGAAAGTTTGTTCAGACGACTGGAAATGTGCATGATCGGCACCACAGGTCAAAACGTTGATGTTAGTCGTTGTTGACATAATGGTCTTCCGAAGGGCTGGAGATATGTAGATAAACCAATGTGAAAATGCTGGAAGGTGGGGTCGAAGGATGTCTCGCCGGAGCTGGAAGGAAAACATATCGCACAACAGTAGTGTTAAGATAGCCAATCGCACACTACTAGTCAGTAAAGGGTTGAGAGAGCCAGGGTCCACAAGGAATTGCGGGCCTGGTGAAGGAAGGACAGTAGCTGGCAGAGGAAGGAAGAGCCGGACCAGGAGAAGATACCCACAAAGGCATGGGCAGTGGAATGAGAACAGTGTAAACCCATGAGCCAATTAAAGGGTTAAGTTTTAAATTCCTGAGAGTTTACCGAGAATGGAAGAAGACCGGAGAGTTCAGTGGCTGAAACATCAACCAAGATGAGTATAGCAGTCTGAAATGAGTAGACAATGATAAAACAACAATGTAGTTTTCTTACTGTCATATTCAACTTTATTATTTTACAGTAAATAAGTAAATAGTGCTCAATATTGGTGATAGAGCATGTATACCTAAGTTTAGGTAGTGCGGACATGAAGTCAATGGTGTTTGGTTACTGATAGTTTCTCACCTATGCAATTTTTGGATCAAGTCATCAACAGGCACCCCAGCCCAGATCAGTTTTGAAAGGAACTGAATTTTGCTTTTCACCGGTTGTCAATAAACAAAATCAGCAGCCGATAAAAATGAAAGGCACGTTTTTATGCTAAAATAGTTTTTGATTTTAATAAAAAAAATTGTTATTTCATGTTGTTATCGTAAGACCCTCCAATGAAATTCTAAAACAACACTCCTCCTTCCTTAGAACCGTAAAACAACAAGAAACAATAAACATCTCTAATTAGTGGGGGGGGGTCACAGTCAAGTCTGACTCAAGGCTCCAATCGACAGTCCAACCACTCCCAACTGTATCTCGCTGCAAAATCCAATATTCAAAACTATGTCTTTGTCCCGCTCGTCTCGACAACAAAATACAACTGCAAGTCGTTCTGCCTGGTCTGTGAGAATAAGTCCTTTAAATACACCCCAATTTCACCACATCCGGGCTCTTCACTCATAATTGTCCATGCAGCACGTGCGACACTCGCCAGCACGGCACGACCACCCACATCCGGGCCACTATGCCATTTCCTACTTCACCGATCGTCCACAGCTCTCACATTCTGAAGGAAGCGGGTTCGACTCTAGGTCAGTTCTACACGCCAGGCAAAGCCTAGCCAGCTTCCTTCGAGAATACGGCAAGTCTTCACCCCCACCACCCTCTCCGTCACACCGTGTTGCACGAGGCAGGTCTCCTCTCTCACTAGATCATTTTTTTTTTTAGGGAAAAATAATTTGGATCGTTTAATAAAGATAATGAAAAAAAAAACAAAAAAAACAGAACTACAGAATTAGCATTTTTCATTTTTTTCTTCGTGCACACAAACATGGAATTTAGATGAGGAAGCACAAATACATTTGATTTAACCCTATAAAAATTAACAAGAAAGGAAAATTGGGGGTAAGCAGCGAGAAAATGCGGGTTATGAATTCAAGGAACGAGAGTTACAACGACATGAAATGCAACAGTTTTAATACTTATATATGCACATTTAAATGGGTACACAAAGAGAAGAAAGTTCTTAGTTTAGTTCGGACAAGCAACCCGAGGTTTAATAACAATTCTTATGGGGTTGGCAGAACCTTCTCGTGAGGTAATGCCGTATGTTATTATTTTAGTTCCAGCTCCTTAAGGTCTTAGCCGTAGTCATTAGTTTAGTTGAGTTTTGGTTACAGCACCGTTCTAGGTAAGCCGTAATTAATTGGTTGTGGTTGTTTAAGGTTGCAAAAAGTTTATTTCTGCTAGAAGCCTTTCAACTGCATTGGTATCAAAGGGTGAAGCTTGTCCGAGGTTGCATTTATCTCGTCGGCTCCCTTAGTTGATATCCTAGTGATACAAAAAAAAAAGAAAATGTTCCTGTGTAATTCTCTGGAAAATAAAAATTCTAATCAAATTA